>CM069434.1:1751282-2352728 GCA_035610365.1 Aquatica leii
TGCAAAAACGGCACAATATAGATGAAAATTGCACATAAACAATTTATTGAGCAGAAAATTTACTACAAAAAAGTCTGGTGCTGTGTGTAATTATATCTCACAGTTTAAGAGTTACAAAATTTTAATGTAATTTTTGTGCAACGTTGCACACGTGTATCTTCTAAACTATTGAAGGTAATTGTACCCTTTTACCGACTTTTTTATAGTAAATTTTGTCGTCTATAAAAATTTTTATGTGCAACTTTCCTCTATCTTGCACCGTTTTAGAGTAATAGTTTATTGGTTATTTTAAGTTATTAAGCAAATCATTTCTATACAAAAATTGTGGCGGTTTCGATGCAGGCATGATTTACAAGAAAAACAACTCTTACGACAACGACAAAGCTACCCTTAGCCGCAAAAAAACCGCGGTAGTCACCAAAAGCAACTCGACCAAAACACAGATGTTCTACTAAACCGATAGTTTATGTTCAAATTTTAAAATGCTAAACGAAATAATTTAATAAACCTGATTTATAAAGTTGTATAATAAAAACTATCAGCAATTACTGGTTTAAGTCATAAACGATTTCACTGTAAAGTTATCAACATAGAACAAAAGTATGTAAAATAAAATTTGAGTAAACTTTGAATGATGAAATTGTAAATATTATTAGCGTTATAAATTAGTTAAAACTAGAGAGAGGATTCATCTTATAGTAAAGTTCATTTTTTTTATATTAATAGGAGAAAAATTATAGAATTGGTAAATTTTTAAATTGTTAAGGGGATTCATTCTTATTGGTCAATTTTAAATTATTCAAAAACCAGTCTACCAATAATAAATTCGTTAACTTTCAAAATGTATTTAGCTTTAAAATAATGAAACTCATCTTCAGATAAGTCTACAAAAATATTTACAACTTATAAAAAGTTAAGAATAAAAAAAATTTTTAGCTTACATTTTTTGAAAAATGTCAAATATGAAAATTTGTAACTAGATAATTAAAAAATCTAAGTTTTACAAAATGTTAAATGTTAATTATTTTAAAAAAGGAATTTAGAAACAAATCTAAGAAAATTGATTTTTAAGATCATAATTGAAATTGATTTGATCGTTCAACAACAAAAATTTTTATTTGATATTTCAATATAAATCAACTCTAGCAATTTAAGAATTTGTTTGTTATTGATGTTATTAAAAGCATGAAATAATTTGTAAGAAAAAGAGTATGACGGTTATTCAAAACATGTTGTGCATGCATTCTTATTTTTGAAAATTTGTAATAAATTTTGTTCATTATATTGCATTTGTTTTCAATACGTTCCGATAATTGCAAGATTTTTTGTTTTAACAAAACAGTTTAACGAAATTAATAGTAAATAAAACAGTTAACATTACCGGTTCACAATCACCGTGACTTTAATATTAATATCGATCAATTGATGAGTACTATAGAAAACTTATCCCACCAAAATTTCTTGTGAATAAGTAGCAAAAGTCTACTACTTTCAAATTTTATTCACAAAATATACGTAATACGGAAATTTTTATGCACGGTTTGATTTGCTAAAATCTGGTTTTGACTACGTTTAAACAATTCAAAAATCTTGAATGGTATAACGTCAGCGTACTCAAAACAGACTATATAACATAAAGCTAAAAGTGTTTTTAATTTACGATTGAAAGCAAAATGATTTATTACAATCTAAAATTAAATTCTTGATAGCTACAAATTACGATAAGTGGTACGGTGAACCCAAATTTAAAATATTAAATATACAATGTTACGTGCATTCATTTCTGATGTAGTACCCTGTATATTTATTACCTTCAAGTTAGATTTCTGTTTTTGACGCCCTCTGCCGAGTTTAGTTTATTCTATTTCCTGTCAAGACGTTAAACCGTCAACTACTTAAAATCGTGCTTATGATAAATGATTCTAAATCTTACAAGATTGGCGTTAATGAATATAAAATTCTAATTTGAGAACGCATTTCGAGTAGTTTATTTATCACAAGGTAAGCTTTTCCTATTAGTTTTTAGAATTATTTGGTAATTTTCTTCTTAATTTGATAGCACGTCTAGACAGGTTCCGCCACGTTTTTGGCTGTATGTTTCGATGCATTATCAATCGATGAGGGATTAATATCAACAAATACCTTCACGAAACGATTATAATTCTAAAAGGCCTACATTCAAACTAAAAAAACGAAGTCTCGACAATAACTTTTCTTTGAGATACTACTTCTTATGCGTCAGTCGATGGCGATACCAACATTTTACTAATTGCGAGAATCAGCATTTGATACATCGGGTTCTTATATCCAATTTCTTTTAGTATTAACAATTTTGTAGATTTCTACTTCCGTGAGTCCTTGTGTTGACACGATTTGCTATTCATAATTATTTTAGGCCTATTCAACGAGGAATACGTTTTCTTCGGGCACGTATACTGGATTGTGGGTAACTTTTATTTAATGGTTTTGTCGCTGTCAAAAAAAGTCATTCACGGAATTTTGCTTGTTTTAACTTACGCTATTACAATAGTTGTTTCAATACCATGTAGGTATTTTCAGTAATTATTTCTGTGCTATCGCATGCTATAAACCATAGTAGTTATTTATCATGTAATTTTTCTTCGCTTATCGACACTCTATGTGTGTTGCTGATACTTCCGGCATTTATGTATTTAGAATGTACTACAAAATTTTTAGAGCTCGTTGTTAATAATCTATGTTATTAAATTATAGTTGTTATACATATTTTATATTTCCTTTATGGTAACATATCTTTCTCTTTTTTTGTGGTTACACGAACATCAATGTAACAAGGATTGCGAACTTAAAATTCGTTACAAGTTTGGACCATCTATCCTGAACGAAACAGAAGTTTTACTTATAAAAGATCTGGCGCCCTTTAAATATTATTTATTTGAGCCTCCCCTATCTCCGGCTGTGTGAGTTGGCCGTGCAACGTTCGTAAGACCTAGAAGTTTCTAACAACAATACGTTGCAAAATCTACAGTTGTGTGTGTTTGACTCAAATAGTATAACTTCCGGATGCTATTGAATATACGACACCATTCCTAAAAAAAATATTTTTTCCACATAATTAAAACGACAGTTACACGTACTTTTTGTTGGCAACAAAGTATAGTGTTGATCAAACTATGGGGTGCATACTGAGGGTGTCTCACTATAAACCTCTTTGTTTATAACGATAAAACAATAAAATTGTGCGTAGTAAGACTACAATAAACAGTAGTTAATTTTGACAACACTGCATTTATATCAATAACTCACGTTACGTATTATTTACGTAGGGTAAAATGGTTAAGTTAATGTTATTTTGGTACGTGTAAAAGCATAAATAGCATATGTTTCTTTTTGATTGCAGAAATGGATTTAAAAAAAATTTGGGAAACCAACAAATCTCATAAAGATAGTAAGCAAGCGCACGTAGAAAATGCAGTCAAGATGAAACAAGTTCTGTTAGCTGCAATTCATCAAAATATTAGAATCAAAGATACTGCTGGTCAATATACCAAATCCGCCTTACACAAATATGTTCCAAAAAATGTGTCTATAAAGGATAAAAAGCTAATTTTAGTTTTAAGAAGCATTATGGATTTTTTCAAATCTTTTCGGATGACAAACAGCAGTTGCTCGATTACTGCCGCAAGTATGTGTTATGGATTATCAGTTAAAGAAGACCACTAATTTGTTTACAGATTTGCTATCTTCAATAAAAAATTAATTCCAAAATTTTGGAAGCAAAATAAGAGTGTCGGAGATTAATGTATAAAGTTTTTCAGAGCGAGACACAACATAACTCTACAAACATCAAAAACATGTTTGTTTATTCCAGCCTACTAAGTCTGCCATTGCCTTACATGCATCTGACAGTCTTCACATTATAAAGTTTAAGAAAACAAAATTAAGAACTGGAAATCAAGAAAGATTAGAGAAGCAATTGAAATTATTAAATTTCCCACCAATTTCAACAGACAGTGGTTACGAACTATCTGATATCTGGTTACCTGTTGTTTCCTAATCTTAATTTTTCACCAATTAAACTAAACTAAATTAACTTACAAAAATTATCTAGTTCTTTTACGATTTATTGTTTTTAGTTACTTTACCCTAGTAGCACACAAAATTGGAACCATATGGTTCCGATCTGTTTGTAATATTTGAATATTAGCTAATATTGGTCATTTAAAACACATCTTGTTACAATATTGGCAGCCTATTATTATCCAATGTAGTAAAACCATGTAAAATAGACGTTGAATTTATATAGGATAACCAATTTTGAATGACCACTTAAAATTAAATTAGTTATAACATTGACAACCTAACGTTTTTAAATATTGTAAAGCAACATAGAACCTACATTAAATTTATTTAGGTAATGTAATATGGATTGTGTGTGTAAAACCGATATTAATAAAATATTTGTAAACTATTATTGTCTTATATTGGTAAAAAAACTTAAATACTATATACTATACGTAGTCATTAATGACTATTGTTGCGAATTTATTTATTAAAAACTAATTTATTTAAACTATTAAAAATTATGTTTACTTATTCTAGAAATAGTACACTTTTAAATTAACCGAACTAATAAAATCTAATAATATTTAATAAAAACACTTACACTATAATTTATATCACTTACAAGAAGATAAGATAACGTCCTCGGATAGCCTCACACTTGTTTACACTAAAAATCACGTACACGATTATTCTCGGTATATTTATGTAGACACACGCGTGCTAACGACTTATTTATTTCCACTTTAATAATCTTCTTAACACTGCTGTGTTCGCATTCCAGCAATAACTGACCTAGGAATTGTTCCGTCGGTATATATACACATAAGGAAATCCTTCTGGAGTGTTCCCTATTCGATATCGATATATCTTCTAGAAGATGGATAACAGCTTCTAGAAGGCTCTTGCCTTTGCAAATAACTTCTCGAACGTTTCACTATTATTAGATCGAATCTTTAGTCAATATTCTTAATATGTTGAATTTAGCGTATTTTAAATATTAAGTGCTTAAAAGAGTCGCAACATTTATCCTTAGATACATTTTGATTATATTGCGTAAACTAATAGAAAATATTTTTTTTGATAAATGCTGTTTAAAAGTAGTTCATCATCATCATAATAGTTACGCGATTTATTACTATTAAGCATTTTAAATACTTTTGAAGCCATAACTTTTTTGTTATTTTAAAAGCATAAAACCATGTGCATACTTAGAACTTGTCAATGGTACATTTTAAAATAAATCAATTTTTACAAAGGTTTACGAAAGTTCACCTGCTTATAACGGTAAGGCTAATGATTTGTCTCTGAGTAAATAAAAATTAAATAACTGCATAAATGCAACGTGTAGAAACATTGAATGTAAGATTCCAATTAGTGCAAGACACAAATAATCGAAAATCTTATCACTGATGTTCATGGCAACCGCTGCGCTACAGAAAAATAATTATAACTGTTAAGTTAGGTTTATATATTATTGTTTTTGTATGATAATTTACAGCCCAACAAAATAAAATTTTTGTTTTGGTGCCGGAAAAGTAAGAACTGATTTTGAATATTTGTTATGTGCTGATTCCAAAAATACCTGGCTTTTTTGTAGCAGTTCCAGTTTTTGAGATATGGGCTAATTGGTATTAGTTCTAATAAAACGCAAAAATATTGAAATAGTGATATCTTTAGACGCCAAAAGTGAAATTTCCTACCTAAATAATTAAAATCTAATGAGCTAGTTTGAGTTACTTGGTATTATTCATTACTGTAAAACCCGACATTTCTATACCCCTATCAAAAAACTAATTAATTTGTGGTATTATCTCGCAAATATCTCTGCTTTACGAGGTACAGTTTATATAAAGAAATTAGAATCTAATTAGCCAGTTTGAGTTATTTGGTATTTACTCATTTGTGTAAAACCCAACATTCTTATAATTACTTCCATCAAAACCTAATTAACACACAGTTATAGTAACTCGTATCTTTGCTTTACGAAGTACATTTACCTATTTAGTTTACGTAGTTAAAGTTGTGGTATCATTTGGTGTTGTTCAGTGATAAAACATACATTTAATTAAAATCATGGCATTCAGAAGCAAACGTAGTTGTGTGAATCATCTAGACGTTTTTTGCTATGTATGTGGCGAGTACACTTTTAAAGAAAGTAGAAAGCCTATTTCTGGTTGTGTGAGAAGAAGTTATCTGGCCTATATTGGCGTTTACTTGGGTGACCAGGATAAATCTTGGGCTCCACATTTCGTATGTAAAACATGTATTGAACATCTGCGTCAGTGAACAGTTGGAAAGAAAAAGTGTCTAAAGTTTGGAGTACTAATAGTTTGGAGAGAACCAAGAAACCATCACGATGACTGCTATTGTTGTCTTGTGAATATCAAAGAAATCAATCGGAACAATAGACAGAAATGGCCATATCCTGATCTAGATTTAGCAAAGAGGCCTCTACTGCATAGTGAAGAAATAACCATTCCATCATTCAGCAGCCTGCCTTCGCTCCCGGAAGATGATGCAGAACTACCAACGTTTGATAAAATTCAGTGTATGGAATCAGAAAACGACAGTGATTTTGAAGCAGATTTATCAAGTCTGCAACGTTTCAATCAAAAAAAACTAAACGATCTCATTAGAGACCTTAATCTTTCAAAGGAATCTTCTGAATTACTCGCTTCCAGATTAAATGAGAAGAATCTACTGCAGCCAGATACCAATATTGTATTTTATCGTAAAAGAGATAAGGATCTGCTGCCCTTTTACAATGTGGAAAATAACCTAGTATTCTGTAACGATATAAGAGGACTCTTACAAAAATTGGGTTTGTCGGAATACACACCAGACGAATGGCGCCTTTTTATAGACAGTTCCAGACGAAGTTTGAAATGTGTGAGGAATACGAGGCAATATCACTAATCTTTGGGACAGCAGAGCTAAGGATCAGCACTGGGTTCACAGAAATTGACCTTTAAGAAATGTTATGACTTAAGGAAAGCAAAATGTAATCAACGAACCTTTGGTTGCGAGAGACAAAATCGTATTTCCACTCTTGCATATCAAGTTGGGGCTTATGAAGCAATTTGTGAAGGCTTTAAATTGCGATGGACTTTGTTTTGGCTACTTGATTCGTAAATTTCCAGGGATTAGCACGGAAAAATTGAAAGCCGGAATATTCGATGGCCCTCAGATAAGGCAGCTTATCCAGATCCACAATTTACCGCATCAACGAATTAAATTGAATCTAACCCTTGGTGTTCATTTGTTCAAGTTGTACAAAACTTTCTGGAAAATTATAAGGCAAAAAATTATATAGAATTAATGGAAAATATGTTTTCAAACTTTAATATACTCGGCTGCAACATGAGCATAAACGTTCACTACCTCTACAGCCACTTAGATCGGTTTTCAGAAAACCTAGATAATTTGAGTGAAGAACAGGGGGAAAGATTCCATCAAGACATTAAAACTATGAAAGATCGATATCAAGAAAGATGGGGTACCCACATGATGGCCGACTACTGCTGGAGCCTTCAGCGAGACTGTCCTAATAACTACTATGCTAGAAAGTCATATAATAGAAAATTTTTAAATGATATGTAAATATAATTTATAAACTTAATTGTTTATTTTGTGAAATAAATACATTATTTTGGATTTTATGTGTTTTTTTACTAACACTTGAAGCAGATAGTATTAGTAATAACGTAAAAAGTATAAAAGTTAAAAAACTAGACTATTTCTTTCTAAAAAAAAGGTCAAAATACAATATCTCAAAAACTAGATCTGATGGACCAAATCTAAAGACAGTTTTGGATTCTGCACCCAAAACTTACTTAAAAACCGTTACAAAAACCCTGGCACCAAAATGTGTGTTGGGCTGTGATAATTAATGATTTATTTTTAATTTAATTAGCTATAATTTTTGTTTCTTATTATTATCTAATTCATTGGAAAAAATAATAATTTTAATACATGTAAAAAAATTGTGAATATTTTTTGTAGGCAATAAAGAATATATATATGCGTTACTAAAATATAATATTTATTACTAACAACTAATCTATTTAATATAAAATAAAGATTAGCTTTGTATCTAGAACAATTGTTTGTGATCAATGTAGAACAAGTACAGGTTGCCAATAAAGATTAGATGTTGGTGCTCAATGTAAAACTAATATAAGTTATCAATGTACAATAGTTGTCAATTTTCATAATAAAATAGATGTTGGTTTACAATATGTAATCTAGATAGGTCACCATCGCAGAAATACATCGGTCACCAAGCTAGGACAAATATTGGTTGGTAATGTAGAATACAGATTGTTGTCAATATACAGGGTGATTCAAAAATGGCGCATAAGCTCTTCAGCACGTTGTAGAAGACGGTTATTTGAACTATAAAAAAATCAGAAAAAAATTTTAGCTGCTACATTTTTGTAGTTACCAACGAAGAAGTAAACCTAATATTTCAGGATAATGAGATGATATGAGCATTTCTTTTTATTACCCGCTATGATAAAATACTTAAATTATTATATGAAATGATGAGAAGTTACAAAATCCGCATGAATTCAAACTTGAGGTCTCAACTTAACTTTTTCATTTCTCGGCAGATTAGAGGCTAAGATTTTTTTACTATTTTTCCTACACTTCAATTATTATTCCTTATAACGTACTGAAGAGCTTATGCCCCATTTTTGAATCACCCTGTATATACTATATATAAAAGTGTTCTATTTTAATGTTGCACTAATATTGATAGCCTATCTCGATCCAGTCTGGTTGTGCTACTAGGGTAGTTTTATAGTTATTAATGTAATTTATTCTGCCTGACGAAGTTCGAAACCTTGTAAATCATAATTTAAATAAATATATACATTATTAACCCTAAAAAATATTATTATGTTTCATGGTAAAACCTTTATGCTTAAAATAAAAAAAATTTGTGAAATACCCATTCAAGAAAAGAATTAAATTTTATGTTGGGCAAGTTGATAAAATTGAGGCGGCAGAGTATGTCGTTAATTATCTAAAAAAACTGCCAATTATAAATTTTTCTTCCCAGAAAAAAGAGACAATTTGATTACGAAAGATGATATTGTTATTAAACTTTATGTTCCTTTAATTTCTGAAGGAATCAAACAAGCGTCAAAGTTATGGTGTTTTAATTATAACTTTTTTGCTTATAATATACAATAATGTTCTTGTTTTTTAAATTTGTTTCTTGTTTAAAATTTGTTTTTTTAATATATTGATTTCCTGAGAATTTGATTCAAAATTAAAATCTAGATTTTATGATCATTTAAAAAATTTTGTCTTAATATACAACACGCTCCCCTATATATATTATGATAATTTGCAATTACGGTTACAAAACGTGTAAAAAATGTGATAAATAACAAATTTACCTAGAAATTATAATTTGTTAAATACGCATTTACTAAAGACGTTGTAATTGTGCAATATTTTGAATCCAAACAATTAGCGATCCAACACGTAATTTTAGTTATAAGATTTAAATTACGTTTGACTAAGATAGGTTCGGTTAGAAGTTGTGTTTCTAGAAATGTTGGATTAAGTTATCTAATAATTCTTTATTAGTTCTCTTTGACAATATTTAAGCCGTTGCTTCTGTTTAATTAAAAATAACGGTTATATTCGAGACCAAATTTCTGATGGGAAATAGATTCGCTTTAATTATGAAAATGTTAAATCTCAATAATGTTTATGCTTAACCTATTAAAATTCATAAATTACCAATGCTAAACCAAAAATATTTTGTTCAAAACATATATTTTATCTTAAAAGACTTGTTAAAAAAACAAAAATTTTTTAACGTTTTTAGTTTATTTTAAATGCAAAAATGTGAACAAATATATAAAAATCTAAAATTATGTAAAAATTTAAAAAACTTTAGAATTTGTCGCCAATGGAAATGTATATTTAAACAAATTCCGACTTTTTGGTGCATATGTACATTCATCTTCATCGACCAGAAAGGTGTTGACTTTATTTTTTTTAATTCATTTAAAAAATGCGTGTTTTCTTATCGTTACTCTAATTAAGTGTGTTAAATTAAGATGTTCTATCTAATTTATCAGACTTAAATCCGCGTGATTACCACATTTTAGAAAGGAAAAATTTTAACAATAACGACAAGTCATTGAACAACTTTTTAGACTAAATTTCAAAACCTTTTACAACAATAGAAAAGTCTTAAGCGACGGTGATTTTATAGCTAAGTAGCGTGTAATAAATTATGATTATGTTGAACATACTAAATTAGATATCATTAATTTAAAAATAATTTAATTAGGCGTTTAAAAAAAATTCCTTTTGCATTAATTAGTTTAATTTAGTAAGCAAAACATTTGTATCGTTTAAAAAAAATAGGAAAAAAACATAATAATTGTTTATGTTGCAACAGCACATAAAACCAACTTGTTGCATGTTGGTCATGGTTCGATAAATTACATTCTCAAGAATTGCATTTAAATAAAGACTTCTTGTTTAACTACGTCTTCGTTTTATGCAGGTTATTAAAAGGAACAGAAGAGAATAGGCGGACACGAGTTTAATTAAACGCCATCCTTTCCGTAAGTTCGAAACGTGATATAGAGGACCTCGCTTGTCCTGTCGGAGTGATTTTAAAAGCCCTTACCTAATTGCCTTAAGTGCGATTCTTATTTTTATATCTGCCAATTATATACGCTTACTGTGCATTTTTGCACAATTGCGTTACTTACGGATTATCCTATTATTTTTTTAGTTGTTTTATTTCGATCTTGTTCAAATAACACGTTTATTTCTTAACCTTAATTAAAATTGCCAAGCAATTAAAATTTTAGATCTACTAAATGACAAGTTAATATATTAGTTCGTTTCTAAGCGTTGTCTAAAAACCTTAACTGCAAAAAGTAGCCATTAATCAATTTTGCAATAAACGCTGTTATTTATTTTTTCCGGTAAGCATTAATTGAAACAAAAACTTCTTTCTGAACCAATTATCTATAATTAAAAATATATTTGCATCACTAATAATTTGATCCAATTTTTTGGGTTCATTTTTCAAGTCACAAAATGTACTAAAATGTAACAATTGTTTCTTACTTACGTAAATAATTAAATATTCTATCTAATTCCATTTGCTGCCGATTTTGCTGCTTTTGTCTATTATTTTCGTTTTTTCCAATCCAACGACTTCTAAAAATTATATTTAAGAAATCGCAAACAACACTCATCAAATAATATTTTGGTCAAGATCAAAAGCATTTTGTGTCTGCAACCACAAAACTCAAGTCGCAGTTTAAAATCAACGTCGGTTTTCATTTAATTATCTGAAGTGTTGTTTTGGTTACAACTAAAAATAAACGTGATCGTGTACATTTTTTTAAGCTAGGTTAGTAATAACGCTAATTAATAAAACTTACTATTTGTTTTAATTATTATCTTACCGATTGATTTTGTAGAAAATGGAAAATTAAAGAAAACAATAATAAATACAATACATCAATAAAGTTTCCAAAATTTATCATTAACCGCACAGTTACAATCAACAAATAATTTTGATTTGTTTAGATAGTCACGAACGGCTTAAAAACTTTAATTGCAAATATCTCAAATCTGAACCACTAAACCAAATCTCTAAATGAAAGTGGTGGCTGTTAACTGAGGAAAGATCGTGTCTTCGTTGTCTGTGGTATGATGATGAGAACATATATGCCTGGCAAAGCTTCATCTAAGAATTGATTCTATTTCTATGATTTAATTTGATTTTTTCTTAATTTTCATGAGCACATTTTGGATACCCACACGCATGCCATTAATGTGGAGATATTAGCACTTGTTTTTTTTTTGTTTAGAGTGCATTAGCAACTAAGACTATTAGTACTTCTTTGTCTTCACCGTACTATTTTCTCAAATATATTCCTTTTCTGCTTCTATATTTGATTTAGTAGGTCACACTCGCCTAAGAATTTAAAAACTTTTTTGCGCGTTGTAGGTCATATTCTAGCATATCCTTTAAAGATTTATTTTCAAAATCATATTTCCTTCTCATTTCTACTAGATTTGGGCACTTCAAAAGTGGACACCCCCTAATACCCGTCACATAATGGGGCAGCAACATTTTTAACGAGGTATGACGATGTGATTTAAGTATCTCCCAGTCTCAGCCTCGTGATTATCACTTGTTCTTTACGCGTTAGGCGTTTTGTATGACTGCCGCTCACTAAGTCTGTTATTGCTCTGAAATGTGTACCACTTTGTTCCCACTCTTCTTTCTATTTCTGGTGCACTTTTTGTTTTATAAAAGATAAGAATTGTTCTTTCTAGGCTTTAGTGGTTTGGAGTTCCATAACGTGTCTTCTGCCCCATGGTGGATCATCTGGTACGTAGCTGCGGTGTTCGACTGTCATATTAAAAGAAATGTCTGCATTTTTCATCGCCGCGTGAAGATACGGAGTGTACCGAATGTGTCTGGATGATTCTGGGTTGTTTTCTAGCGCTGGCCTTGTCAAATTGTGATTTTCCCATATTCTAATTTTATTTACATATGAAAGAACCAATATGGTTTTCCTAATTGCGTGCGGTAGAATACCGGATTCTGCATACAAACTTTGACGAGGTGTCGTGATACCCGCATTATGCATCACGTTTAAACTATTTAAAATTGATTGTGTTGCCAAACCCTACACGATCGAACCGTAGTCTAACTTAAATAGTACTAAGGACTTGTATAGGTTGAGAAGCTGGTCTCTGCAAGCGCCCCATTTGGTGTGTGAAACACATTTTATGAGGTTTAACGCTCTGTTAGCTTTCGCCTTGACTTCCTCGACATGACTTTTCCAAGTCAGACAATTGTTCCAAGTTAGTCCAAAGTAAGTCATTTCGTGTACGCATTGAAGCACTTGGCCGTCCATTGTCATGCATGGTGTGTAATGTGGAGTGTGCAAATTACAAAAATGCATGCATTTCGTTTTAGAGCTAGAGAACTTAAACCCTTTTTCTGCGCCAGACGCGTCGATTGTCCCCTGAAGTCTTCGATTTATGTCAGATTTCAGAGGACCGGAAAGGAAAATTGCGATGTCGTCAACGTAAATACTGCGACCGATGTTCTAGTTTAAAGTCTCGCAAATATTGTTAATGGCGATCGCAAAGAGCGTGACGCTCAGGTTAGAACCCTGGGGGATGCCATTTTCCAACGTTCGACGACTAGAGCTTTCCAATCACAAACGAAGTCAAACGTATCTTTCGCTTAAAAAAGATGAAATGGACTTGGGTAGATTTTCTCTGTATCCCCAATCGTATAGCCTTTCTAACACACCAAATCTCCACGTCATGTTATAAGCTTTCTCGATATCAAAGAAAACGGCCGTTAGATGATGTCTGGCATCAAAGATTTTTATGATGGAGAGTTCCAGTTGGACCAGGTTGTCCATCGATGACCTTCCTTCCCGGAAACCGGATTGATGGTTCACCAACTGGTTGTTCCTCTCCATGCACCAAATAAGTTTTCTGTTAATCATCGATTCGAGCTGCTTACTTAGACATGACGTAAGGTTTATAGGTCTATAATTTTGAGCCACCGATGGATTTTTGTCGTTCTTCAGTAACAGGAGAACGATGGTTTTCATCCACTTCAAAGGATACGTGCCCTCGGTCCATATCCGGTTAAAAGTTGCTAGCATGGAATTCTTAAAAGGATCGTCGGCTTGTTTGCAAAATTCGTAATGGATCTTGTCTTTACCGGGACAGCTCTTTTTACATTTTACTAGCGCTTGGTCTAACTCCTGTTTTGTGAAGGGGGCATTGTAGTCGTACTCTACGTCGGAACTAAAATCGAGGTTCCGTTCTAAAGTTAGTTTCCGTTTGCGGAAATTTTCGTTGAAGTTTTGTGAGCTGCTGACCTGCTCAGAATGTTCCCCAAACTTCTTGACTACCGAGTCGGTTAGTATTACTCCATCCACTTTCAAAACAGGAGAGCGCAAGGGCTGTTTATATGTGGAAATTTTCTTCCAAACTGGATTATGTAAGACATAAATAAAATATAAAGACAAGTAGACAAATATTATGTAAATATAGACGAACAAAAGTGTATAAATATAACTATGTAATAAATAAATATGTAAATAAATAACTCTGCTAAATCTAAATAAATACGATAAAAATATCACAGAAATATCACAGGTTTTTCTTTAACGAGAATATCACAGTCACGTATCGTCACCGCTCATAGACGGCTTTTGCTTGGTGACCTTTCGTGGTTTGCCTCTCGGCGAAACCTTTTTTGTTTTATTGGACGTTTCACTTGCATCTGACTCCTCGTCTAACGGAGAGGGAATCAGGTCGGATTGTTTACGTTTATTAGCAGGTCGGTTGTGACACCTAAAGAATTGGCGTGTGGACTAGACAAAAAGCTAGCTCTAGTATTTGGTGGTAGCATTGTCGTTTTTGAAGTAAACACATCTTTTAACACAGTTACCAAAGTGAGCTCTAGTTCCTGTACTAGTTGAGTGACATCCACTTGTGGTTTCTTTTCAACCATTTTCGAATATAAAATTCCTTGTTGTTGTGTTGGAAAGATTACTTTTCTTCGAGCTTCATGGTAGAACAGATTTTCTTTTACTTTTATTTCTGGTATCGCCGTTTTCTGTTGGTATACAGGGCAGTTCCTCGAAATGACTTTGTCTTGCTCTTTACAATTAACACACTCTGTTGGATCTTTACACGGTTCCCTTTTGTGTAATTCTTTGCCGCAGACGCACAATTGCGTATTGCTACACCGTTGTGCGGTGTGGCCGAACTTTTGGCAACGGAAACATCGCATGGGTTCTAAGACGTATACCCGAATTGGCTACCTTAATTTTTAAGGGAAGGTTTGGGTTGTTAAATGTAAGTACGTGAATAGGCGTACCTTGAAGTCCACTTTTTACCCTTTCTTTATACGTCTGACTTCAATAATTCCTTGGTTTTTAAGTTCTAAACATATTTCTTCTACAGTACACATTAAAATGTCCTTGCAGTTGATTACTCCTTTACAATAATTTAACGTATTATAAGGGGTAACCTCTATCTTGGCTTTTCCTAGTCTTTCTGTTCGTAGAAGTTTGTTAGCTTTCGCTGCGCTTACAGTTTCTATTAGTAAGCCGTCTTTTATTTTCCTTATATTTTTGGCATGGCCAATCAAACCATATAATTGTCTTTGTATGACAAACGGGTTTTCTTTACTAAAGCCACCATTGACTTTTTTCACGACCAGAAACCGTGGTGTTACCGCCTTTTCTCGGTTCGTAACTAGGTTTTTAGAAGGACCTATACCTTTACCCGGATTTGAAGGGGCGGGTGCTTCTAGGGATTCAAAAAGATTGACATTTATTTTATTCCCACGAGTTGGGACAGAATATACGTCGAGTGCGGCAATGCGCTCTTACCACACCAAGGCTATTTACTAGAAAGTGTCGCCAGGTACTTTCAACACAACCGTTCGCGACTTCGTAACGTGAAACCATTCATCCATCGGCACGGTACGTATAACACCTTGGATTAACGGATTTTTTTACAGAGGTTTACTTCTCTGCCGGCTAGGCGATAAAGCCAAGCCCCCCGTCCGAGCAGAGACATGACCTAACTCTGACGGTGTATACAAGGAGAAGAAAAGTTTCTTCTACAGGTCCATCGGGTACCTCGGGTTTGGCGATCCCCGTACTGCCTATATGAAAATAGACAGCCCTTGTAGAATTTTTAATTCAGGGTTTACTTCCCTAGATCCGTCGCCTTTTGCAAAAGCAGGGTCACCTATTGCAGGATGTAGCCGAAGCTACGGGCGAACGGTCTTGGACACTGAGAAGCTAAAACGGGTGTCGCCGTTGGCTGCACACCCTTGTATTACGCATCAAGTGTCCCTAGTCCACGACCTTGAGCCCAGCACTTGTTAATTGAATTAGAAAAAAATTCTATGATGACGTCACAATCTTTGATGTAATAAAAAAGGTGCTACGCATACGTTGATTGAGGATATTGCTTTGTGCTCATTAAATACTACACTTGTAATCCCACTTACTAAAATATCCATATTAAGCTGGCGAAAACTTGGCCCATTTGTTTTTTTTTTCATAGATCGTATGAACCAAAGAAAACTTATTGGTGATAACACCATATGCATGTCATTGTTTATTTCAAAAAATTTTAGGAAACTTTGGGAAAAGTGCCGCTAGCTAGCCGCATGCTCTGAAAGAAAAAATTGTAAATCCTATTCTAATTTTCTTCTATATAAATTGTTAGTTGTTTGCATGTATGTCTGTACGTACATATCAGGTTGTTGTCACAATTAATTATAAAACTTTTTTGTATGTAATATAATATTAAAGGGTGCGCTCGGGTTCTCTTAATTATCAAAATACTGCTTATTTGTAAAATATTTATCAACGCAAATTGGTTTGTTTGGAATAAACAAGTTAGGCCGACAAGTTTAATTTTACGTACGACGTGTTTCCCAACCGACAGACGCTTGTACCAACAATTATTGTCTGTAATCTATACTTACATACTAGCAATTGATTGCATTTATGTAAATCTACTTTGCTTTTCTTTTTAACTTGTGTGTTGTTATTTGTTCTCATTCAGCTTTGGATAGATTTAAACGGTGTCCACTATTATAGCTTCTAACCGTTTTGGCGCCTTTTAAATTTTACGGTAATGATTACCACATTGAGACCTGCAATCCACTTGCCATTTCAACTGAGTTAGTCGGCAGCAATTAAGTTACGAAAAAATCCTCGTAACAAATTTTATTAAAAAATCATTTTACAGAATTACACGAGTTAAAACATACAATGTAGTTATAGATCAATTAATGCAATTACTAAACCTAGACTAAAAATGTACAAAAACATGAAACGATTTGAATTTACAAAAATTAAATTTAAATAACTTATATATTGCAAACGTGGCAACGCGACTAAAATGCAACGTTTGAGTTAGTGACATGATTGGAGGGAGATCGTCTTAGAACCTACCAACTCAAAGGATAAACTGGCGCTTGTTGCCAATACTTGTATAAATTAGATGTAAATTAAGAACAAATAAATCATCAGTAAAGTAAAGACTATTGTTTTCTTTTATAAACAAACAAATCATTGTGCCGAAAGTGTGAAGAAATCAAGAACATTTTGACAAATAATTGAAGAAGTGCACCACGTAGATATTAGACCTAAAGCAGTTGAAAATGAAGCTTTGTTCACCAACACTTCTTGAATTTCCTGATCCAAGTTCGTGGTAGCGTTAAAAACAGAAGCTCCTAATATATTTAGAAGCAGCAGATAAAACAAATGCTGATAAATAAATGCAAATTGCCATTTTTTTAAATTTTATTGAGGACAACGGTCTTGATATTTACGACACACTCAGCGGAGGTACACGAAGAATTTAGAGTCTGTAATAAAAACATTTGACAATTACTACATTCCCAAAAAAAAACATGGACACATTTAAATTTATTAATATAGTGCGACAGCATGACCAAAATATTAATTTATATATAACGGAGTTAAAGAATCAAGCCACAGTGTGTGATTTTGAATGTTGTTACGTGCAAAATTTTTCTAACGGAGTACCCTGTGTATCAACTTAAAAATTAGTTTCTGGTTTTGACGCCCTCTGCCGACCTTGTTGGTGACTGCGAGCGATTTTGAAGTTGTCAACTACTTGAACCGATCGTTGTCAAGAATCTTGAACTGATTCCTACATTTTTACGGGCATCCCTTGTGATGAATAAAAATTTATAAGGTGATTGCGAATTTATTACGATTCTTTCGGCACAGGGTAAGATATTTTGTCTCCAATCTATTAAGATTCCTTCGTAATTTCTGTATTAATGTGATGGATAAAAATCGATTGTGTTATCAACCACCTGTTCGTAATTACAACCTACAGCATTCGATACAACGGGTTCTTATATCGCATTTAATGAATTATTAATACTGATTTTGTAGCTTCCTATTCTTCGTAAGTTATTATGACACGATTTGCTATTCAATATCTATTCCAGGCTGCTAGCGGGGAAAACGTTTTCTTTGCGCAAGTAGACACTGGATTTTGGGTAACTTTATTTGATTAATTTTTATTCGCTGTCATAAAAGTCACTCACGGAACTTTGATTACTGTCGGTGTTTATAAGTACGTTTATTATGTATATACCCATAAGGAAATTTCAAATGTCATTTGTAGTGTATCGCATGCTGAGAGTAAACAATATTTATTACGAAATTTACTTTGCTATCTCGACGTGTGTTGCCGATATGTCCGGCGTTTATGAATCGAGAAATTAGTCAATACTCCGGTTAATCTTTTATGTTGTTAATTCAAGGTTTCTACACCTATTAATCATACTTGTTAATTTGTTTAATGTTTATGAATTGAGGACGGCAACATACTTCTGTAAATTTGCTACGCTGTTAAATTAAAGTTTTTATATTTGTTAATTATACTTATTAATATTTCGAGCATTGATGAGTAAAAAAATTACATATATTCTTACGTTAATACATTAAACTTGTTATACTGGTTAATCTTTTTTTTATGGCAACAAACCTTTCTCTTTTAATTGTCGTTACCTATTAACAAATTTTGGCTACTCGAACATCAGAGTAACAAGGATTACGAACCTCAAATTTAGTTACAAGGTTGGACCGTCTGTCGTGATCGAGGCAGAAGTGTTAATTTGGATTTGATCTGGCGCCCTTAAGTATAATTTCCTGGAACCTCCCCTATCTCCGACTGTGTGAGTTGGCCGTGCAAGGTTCGTAAAACCTAAAGCTTGTAACAATGTGAAACACATGGTTGTACAAAATTGACGAGGAGCGTATGATTAGGGATTTTAGGTATCACAGATAAAATTGTACAATAAAAGCTGTTACATGACTGTGGCCCAAATTATAGAGTACTCCACTTAAATTAAATTAAAGCTTAAATAAGAAATTAATGTTGCCGTAAAAAAATTGAATACAAAAGTTGTCTGTATACCTGAAAAATGTCCGGTTTTTAACAAAACTTGTGCAAAATACCAAAAACGTAAAACCAAAACTAGTTTGCAATAGCATAGCATAGTGGTAAAAATTAAAGAAGTTATGGGTGTTACAAAAGAAGATTTAACAACAAGAAACTTGAAGAGCAAAAGGATGTTTATTACAGTAGAAACGTATTCAGTAGTTTAAAAAGTAAAAGAAGATTCAAGATAGAAGATGAATTTGAAGTAGTCATCGTTAAAAATACAACAAAAGCAATACAAGCAAAATGTTGGGCGCTATATTTTGTTGTTGGTTGCTAAGCAATTAAGTTTAAGAATGTAATAACTGCTTTTAAATTTTGCTTACTATCAAACTTTGGCATAGCTTTACGAGACTCAATTTGGGCTGTTATGAAGCCTTTTTAGTCATTTTTGTCAACTTAGTTGAAGCATCTCTCCTATACCTTATAGGAGAGATGGACTTTACCTTGTAGGACAGATGGACCGTACACTAATTAGATTTTTTCTTGTCTTTTTTTATAGTAGGAGCGGCAGCACATGGTTGGCACGTGTTGCTATAAGTTGTACAACCTTCATGCAATCATCTCAAACAGAAAATGCATTGTAACCAGTTTTCTTTGCTTTTTGTTAAGCGATAGTCTTCGAAACAACCAACGCACTGATTTTCAATGTCATGAAAGTTCTCTTCGCCACTTGACGAATTATCCAAGATTACTTGTTCATCGGATTCCGAAGACGTAGAATCGTGTCTGGATTTATTTTGCAACACTCTATTAGTGGATTTCGTTAATTTATTTTTGGAAGGTTCGTTTTTCTTCTGCCTCTTTGGTTTAGGCGCCTGATTCTGCTTTTCTTTCTTTTGACGAATTCGACTCATGTAATTCGATGAAGTTAATTAACCCATTAGGTTGAAACGCGCTTTTCTTATTGTTGGTGTTACCTGAGGTACAGGAGAAACCTTCTGAGGTAGTTTCCCAGGTGTAACATTGTATTCTTCATTAGATTCTTCTACATCTCCCAGCTGTCTTCTTGAAGGACTTGGTTGTGGTGAACTACATTCGCGTTGAAGAGTTTCTTCTTTTTGCTGAACAGTTACTTCTGTGGAGCCAGTTTGTTGCATTTGATGCATTTTGATCTCATTCGGCGGCTGCGTTAGAAAAGCATGTTCAGGTATTTCAATTAGATTTTAGAGCCAAATTCCTGTTGCCCTAGCCGCTTTGCCCCAAGCCTCCCCTAGAAGCTTGCCAAATTGCAACAGATTCAACTTCCTGTTGGGGTTACATCTGATCATCCTCCTCCAAAAAGAAGGCCCGATCAAGCGGTTGTAATTAATGCGTAGTGTGACTTAGCAAGCAAAATAAAATAATATCGTTGTCTTCAGCAAGTTGTAATGTGTCAAAATTAGTTGTGTGAGATGTGTGACCGTCTACTATCAGCAACACCTTTCCGGATGCCTTTCTAGGGTAGAAATGATTTTGTAGCCAAAAATATTTCTGATGTTACGTATACCGACTTATCTGACATGCGTACAGGTAAGCCAGATGGCATTCCATCAGCCGATTCTGCTTTTGCATTTTTGCCCTTAAACACACAGTAGGGAATTAAATAAACTCCTTCTGCGTTACAGCAGGCAACTACTGTGATTGTTTCGCCCTTTTCGTCTGGGCTAATGGAAGCTACACATTTAGATCCTTTTTCAGCCAGCACCTGCTCAGCTAGCGTGTTCAGTTGTAGACCTATTTCATCTGTATTGTAAATGTTACCAGGTTTTCCAAACAAATCATTCTTAGCGAGTACTTTTTTAAGTTCTTTGAATTATTTGTTTACAACATTTTTAGACATTTCCAATGCTCTACCAACTGAGACATTTTCAGCTTTGCGAACTGCAATGTCTGGATTTTGTCTCAAGAACTAGAGCAGCCACACATTACCAGCTTTACATAAAAATTGAGATAATAATTAGAACGATGCCTTCAACTAGCAAAAGTTAATTTACTCACCATGTTCTCGATAAAATTTGTGATTAATTCCCAGACGTTCTGCTAAATTGTAGACCATTACTCGTACCTCTTGTCTTGTTGGTGCAAAGCCCCTTTTTTGTAATTTTTTCGTATAAGTGGCAAGCTTCGTCTTTACTGCTCTACCAAGCATGCTTCCAAGACCTAAACAATCAGTTTTTTCCAAATTGCTAGATGCAAGTCTGCGTTTGAACGTTGTTTTGAAAATGCCAAATGACTTTGCAGCTTCATTTACACTCATTTTGCCAAACGCTATTGCATTAATGGCAGAAGATAAATTTTCTGCAGACCAGGAACCCCTTTCAACGACATTTCGCTTACGACAAATCCGATTTTTATCAATGATTGTAACAATAGAAATTTGTAATATTGATGAAGCAATGGCTGTCACAGCTCGATTTGAGACACCAAATTTGACACAAGTCCTTTAAGGCAACTCATAGTCTAGACTTTTTAAAGCAAGGTTTTTAATAACAAACGACGTTGTTTTAATTTGCTTTGTGGCTTAAATTTATCATCCTCCCCAAAGTAATGCAATTTGACTTAGATGAAAGGCGCACATGAGAGGCGGTTGGGGACTTGTGTTCTTTAATTTCGAGTCTAAAGGTTTTACTCACTTTTAAGTAATTTCCTTTTTAAAGTGTAAGTTAGTTTCTTTGTACAGAATCTATGCTTCTAAAAAACATTTTTTCTGCCAATCGGTTACGTGCAAAAATTTTATAACGTAATACCCTGTATATTGGTTGCATTAAAATTAGATTCCGGTTTTGACGCCCTCTGCCGATTTTCCTTGTTACTGTCACTTGCCGTCAAGACGTTAACTTGACAACTACCTAAAATGGCCTGTTTCGTTTAAAACTGGAAGTTTCTAAGAACATCAACTGTAATGGAAATTAAATTATAAATTCATTACGTGTTTAAAGTAATTTATTCGTCACATGGTAAGCTATTTACATCCGTTTTGTTAAGAATCTGTGGTAATTTCTTTCTTAATTTGATAGCTGTTCCGCCACGCTTTAGCCACGTTTTCTTTTTTTTCTATTTAATAAAAAAACAATGAGGGATTAATATCGATAAATACCTTTAAGGGACGAGTATAACTTTGTAATGTCTACGTTTAAAACTAAAAATCGAAGACAAGCACTTTTCTTTGAAATACTACTCATGCGACAAACACCTGCGAGACCAACTTTCATTGAATGTGTACAACAGCATTTGATAATCGGGTTATGTTATGTGTACTTTATTTTAGCAGTAATTAACAATTTTGTAGATCTTGCTTTCGTGAGCCATTGTGTTGACACGATTTGCTATTTAAATTTATTCCAGGCTCATTCAACGAGAAAAACGTTTTCTTCGAACAAGTAAGTAAATTTATTTAATCATTTTGTCGCTGTCAGAAAAGTTACTCACGGAATTTTTGTTTATGTTAACTTCCCTAATTACAATCATTGCTTCAATACCATTGAATAGTTTCACTAATTATTTTGTGTGGATCGCATGCTGTGTACAAATGACATTTAGTATGAAATTTTTTTGGTATCCACTTCGTTTCAACTTTTGTATTATGGGTTGCCGATACTTCTGGCACTTATGGATTGAGAATTAGATAGACTCTTGTTATTAATCTACGTTATTAAATTAAAGTTTTTATACCTGTTTAATCTTTCTTTTATGGCAACATACCTTTCTTTTTAGTTACCCAAACATCAGAGAAACAAGGAATACGAACCTACAAAATTCGTTACAAGCTTGTACCGTCTGTCTTGATCGAGGCAGAAATGTTAATTATAAAAGATCTGGCGCCCTTAATTATTATTTACTGAAACCTCCCCTATCTCCGATTGCGTGAGTTGGCCGTGCAAGGTTCGTAAGACCTATAAGCTTTTAACTCGTAAATCGTTGACCGATAAGGAAGCTGTGCTTTTTTGTAGGTACTTTTCTCTCTCGAAGATAAATGCATTTTGATATATCTTTAGATTTGCAAGAAGAAATGTCAAACAAAGTTTTAGTAGTGCTGCGGAACTCTTCTAATTTCTTCTCGGGTATTTTTGGATGTGATTTTAAAAGATTTGTGCCATTAGGGTGATATGCTTTCAACATCACTTGCACTCTTTTGCGTTTGACGCTCAGAATAGAAGCCTTATACCATATTTCTACAATTTTTGGCTTTTATGTTTTTATATGTGGGCTCTTTCTTTGTGTTTTGGTTTAGTTTTATTTTGCGGGGGCTCCACTCATAAAACTTCAAGGCAACATATTGTCTTTTAAATCACGTATCACAAAACAATGGACTTTTTCATTTTTTACGAGTACAATCCATATTGAAACAGGCGCAACACAGCTTTCACTTAAAAAGTTTTACTGAAGTGCAAGCGCCCCAGCGCAAAACGAATTACGACAGGTTGATTTCTACCCTCTCCTATTCCCGCTGATACCTCAAAAACAACAAAAATTTAAAAAGATTCGAAAGTTTGACCACAATCCGGAGGCAGAAGAACTCATCAGAATGAAATAATATTTTACACAGGCTGTTTTAAGACTGTTTTACACCCTTGGAAAATTTGAAAAAATTGAAAACGGCCCAGACTCGTGCAAGTCGGGTCTACACCGATTACATTGAAACCTTATAGAACCAAACTGCTTGAGCTGGTAAATTTTAAATGTATAGTTATAAGAATATTTCTAGAATTGTTAGTTTTTTAGTCGTTTATTTTGATTCTGAAGATTTAGTGATTGTTTGAAATTAAATTTAATATCAAAAATAGCTATTAGTAATTTGAGATGTATGAAAACTCTACCAAAAGAAAAAAACTTAATTTTTGGCATGTGTTTAGAAATTTTTCAAGATTTACCTAACACATCAAGAAAATTCATCAAATTAAAGCCCAATTTAGTGAAAGAAAGAAGATATAAGCTTTACACGATAGATTAAAGAACACCCTCGTAAATTTAGAAATTAAGAATATTGTAGATTATTCCAATTCTGACACTATGTTTTGTTTCTTTATAAAAGAAATCGAGTCTTCACTTTACTAATGATTGATTTGTTCTTATATACATTCAGTTTATACAAGTATTTTCGCAACAAGTAAAACTTTTACAGAGCAAGTAATCTAATTTCAAAACCTTAATTAAATGTATTTGTTTAAATTTATTCAATTTAGGTGTTGTAATAATTTCTCTTATAATTTACTTAATTAATTGTTTTATAACCCAATGTAATAAATTACTTAAAGATTTATCCTTGTGTCGGAATAATATTACCAGATACTAAAACTAAAAATTAAATATAGAAAACAACTTTTCTTATGTAGAGTCACGTATGAATTAACAAGCACGTATGATTTCTATTTCTGTTCAGCAATTAATCTAAAGCAACATTACAAATTATTTAATATTTAACATAAATGTAGAAAAACTTAAGTATAAAATAAAACGAGTAGATAGTGAAAGAACTTATGTTTTACAACAAAATCATAAGAAAGTTGTGAAGTTGACAAATTCAATTGATATATGTATTTTTAAAATAAACAAAAAACCAACTAACAACTTTTAGATTAAAAAAAAATAAGAATAATCAAAATGAGGTACACAATTCATATGAGAAAACAGCAGTAAGATGATTTACATTCAAACTGCGTTTGAATTCTTCAACTTCAACTTAATTACTAAATTAATTTTGCAAAATAAACCGATTAATTCTGCTGTAAACTTATTCCACATAAACATTGATAAATGTTTTCTAGTTAATTCAAATAATAATTAGCATCCTCAAAAAATGCGGAAATCGAACTGGTTAATAAAAGACAGTTAGGAAACAATAAATTAAAAGCGTAAAGAGCTGTTATAAACTACTGTTAAATCATATTTTAAACTTGTACGGTGAAATCGAACGATAATGGACGGTCTTGTATATAACTGCAACTAATACAATATTTCACCAGCCAGAAAATTACATCTGTTAATGGTTTTGAAAAACTACGAAAGTATAATTACTAACATATAATTGGTTGTATCTTAAGTAATTAGAAATTAATGGTCTTTCTAACTTACGAAAGTCATTAAATGATAAACACGACTATTATGCAACAACTTCGTTTGCTAAAATTTTTCATACGCCGGAAATAATGCAACTATCAATAAATCATTTTAATATACGCATAAAGTAATAACTAATAATAAACAACTTTCGGACCAAAAAACCAACGAATATATCACAGAAATATAACAGAAAACATCTTTTAAATAAAAATCTCGGGTTAAGACGTTCTAGAGTCGCAATATGAGGTAAACAATTATCATATAAAAATTCAGTTTAGTTTTCTTTACCTCCTTTCTATATACAATACAATCTGCCCATAACTGAGAGCAATAAGTACACTATATGTTTAAAATAAGATTACATCGTAAACTGTCATTCATAGACTTGCGGAGAAGGGTTCCATCAAGCCTTCTCCTTACAATTTTTTAAGTAAGTAAGAATAAAAATATTGCTTACCTTAAGAGATTTACACAGAGAGAAATCTTTGTATATTTTATCTACAATTGTTAATCAAAAGTACACAAATTGGGTCTGAAAAAGTGACAAGACCAATTTATTGCATTCATTTGTGTAGATTAAATTGTACAGTTTTTTTTCATTATATATAAACAATTTTTATATTTCAAATTGATTGCACCGTATCACAATTTGTTTAAAAACAGATCTAAAACGGATAGTAAAGTTTTGCACAATGTTGTGATACTTTTTTAAAACTATGCTTGAAGTATTTTTACCCAATGATATGTTAAATGTCTAATAGCGTTACGTTATCTAGATCCATATTCTCTTTGGTTAATTTTGCACAATATTGTGCAAATTATTATTATTATTATTTCGTTTAGCTTTTTATTGTACAACTTTATGCATCTTGGTTAAATGTTATTTACTTCAAAATAACATATATTAGGTAAATTGTCAATAAGACGTTACAAATTTTAGGAGCATTATTTATTTATATTTAAATGGTATACTTATTTTATATACTTTTTCTTCGAGGGATATCTTAAAATTCCATTACTTCTTGTTATCGATTTACTCCAGTTTTTTTATAAATGTGGTTGATTTCCCCGTTACTACAGCAGCTAGTTTGGTTGCCTTCTCTAAAGGGAGAATTTATCGAAAAACTTCACAACATTTTTAATAATGTTTCTTGCTTCGAAATGAATAGTTTTCTTCGATTTAGATTTCATGTTGATAAAAACAGCCGAAACAATACAGAAAGTAAGTAATGTAAAAATCTCCATCAGAAATTAGCTGTTGTTCGTAGAATTAACGCTGGAATTAAATACAGAATTTAAAGTAATAATTGAGGTTAATCTACAAAGGTTACACTTAGAAAATGTTATAGATACACTTACCTTGTTCAAATAACAGCGTTTCAAGAAGCCTTGACAAAAACTAACTGAATAACTACGAATTTTTTAGAAAACAGGAGGTAAAGATGTAAACAGACCCTACGCAATCAAGGAATTTTGATTGTAGACATTTTTTCTCTGTGTAGACTAGACAAATAACGAGGATGATAAGTAATAGTAATTAATTAATTGAACAAAATGATAGGACAAAACTGATCGTTTAAATCTTTTTAGTATCATTGGTTCGTCATTTTCAATCATTAAGGAATGCGCCAGAGTATTTGGGTAAGAACTAAGCCTATCTTTATATTTTATTGCTTAGCTTTAAACTTCACTTTTTACTGTCAGAACGGATATGTCATTTAGTATTACTCTATTTGGCATACCACGGGGCATCACATATCACTCGTATTACTTTGTTTTGAAAGCGTTCCAAAATTTCCACGCTAGATTTACACGCTGTCCACCAAAGGGAAATTCCGTGTGTTCAAATAGGTTTTAAGGCGACTTTGTACACCAGAAGTTCTGGAGCTCCTACCGATTAGTCAGTAAAATTCCTTGAGCTTGTATCTCAACTGCTTGCGCTTAGTAAAGATATGCGTGCTCCAATTAGGTTTACAGATAACATGAAGGCCAATGTATTTCACAGGTACAGCATGTTTTAGTTTTTGTCTCTTGAGAGAAACCAGTGGACAGTTTCTTCTTTTCAACGTGAACTTGAATTCTCCAGAGTTTGAGCTACTGTTGCATTCTGTTTAAGTGTGCATGCAGACATCTAGATGCAGTATTAGATTCGACATGAGATATTTGTATTGTTGTATAGTCAGTAAAGGTAGCTGTGGTGGTTCGTTGTGAAGTGTACAAGAGGTAAAGTATTGGACCTATAACACTTTCCTGGGGCACTCAAGATAATATTGATTTAAGATCAGTGTAATCGCCTCTATATTTAACTGAAAACTGATTATCAATCAGATAACACTTGAGGATTGTATATATTTGCTGAGAGATTTCTTTTAGTTTGTGGTATAGCCCTGCATGCTAAACTTTATCAAAAGCAAGTGAAGAGTCTAAGAATGCAGCTGAACAGAATCTGCTGTTTTCAAGATCAGAAAATGTTTTGTAAACCAGTCGATCTATTTGCTCTATTGCTCCATGTTGGTCTCAAATTGGTGGTTTGGTATCAACTCTAGGGTGTCTAGTATTGACTTAATCCTCATTAAAATTAATCTTTTTTTTAATTTTTTGAGAGCACTGGAGGGAATCTGTAAGATGAAACTTTTTTTGGAAGTTTACTTGGTTTTGGAATCGCAACTATTTGGGTTATTTTAGGTCAAATTTGAGTGAAAAAACGAATGGTCTTTATTTAATAACATTTTCAGTTCTCAGATCGTAACCTGAAGCTTTTTTTGGTCTTAGTTTTATAATTTATTATTTTGCGCACTTCATTCGGTGATTTAAGTCGTAGACTCTTTTAAAATAGAGTTTTTATGAAATTATTGAAACGTTCTCAAATTCAAGAGCCTTTTTGAATTTTTATCTATTTTCCGGAACGTTCACCAAAGGATGTGAAACAATCGCGAACGTTTCGCGATAGTGTATCAATTCGGTACAAACAAATTAGAGGTCAGTTATTTCCGTAATTTGAAGACGGAAGTGTTAAGAAGAATATTCAAGTTAAGTTGAGTAAATAAGCGATTAACGCGAGTGCGATAAAGATACGGAGTACGTGACTTTGATATAAACAAGTGTCGCTGACTTTATCTTCGTGTGATATAAATTATAGTGTAAGTGTTTTTATTTAATAAAATTCGTTGCATTATTAACTTTTTCGTATTTTTGAGGACATTGCAAAGGGTGAGATGTAAAAACGTTGGTTAGATAATTAGCAAAAGCAGCAGTCTTTTCAGAGTCTTTTCGAGCCCACGATCCCTCTTTGTTTTTAATAGGTGAAATATGTTGCGTTGATCTGTTTATTTGGCGTACCGTTTTCCAAAACGAATAGTCTGTGTGTTCGGAAGCAGATAGGTTTTCTAGGTAATTTTGTGTGATGGACTTTTTATGCTCAAGTAAGTTTTTTTGGTCGTTTAGCAGCTCTGCCTAGCGCTCTCTTATCTGCATCAGACCTGGTCAACTGCCAACAAGCTTTTAGCCGTCTTTTTCATTAGTTTTTTTTAAATTCCAGTCAGACAGTTTACATTTGCAGGGCGATTTAGTAATTTTAGCGCTGGTGTTGCTTTTCATGCTGCTTGTTGAGTCAGTTCCCTAAGATTTATCACAAATTGTTCAACATCGTGCTCAGACTTCACTAGCATTAAAAGATTCAGTAGACAATCTAATCACAAAAGTAGTTCCAATCAGTGTTCTTATTGAATAATCTAAGAGCTTTCTGCATAGTAATTATATTAGAGTTTATGGTAATTAATATGGCTGAATGGGTTACAGCTAATTCAAAGCAAACTTTGATTTGGCATTGATAGGTCAAGAAGTCTCTTGTAAGTGAAGTATCTACACTTTTATGATGAAAAAGAATCTTAAGTCTATGATAAGTTTTCCAAGGTAACAAAAAAAGAAAAGAATTAAAAGATAGTTTATTGATTTGATTTAAAAACGTATTAAATTTTTCAAAAGATGAAATTGACGAAGTAACAAAAAGTAGATGAGAAAAGATGTACAATAATATCATCATAACTGTTACGAATATAAAAGAAAATTTTACAATTTTTAACAGGTATTGTCGTCCAATATTAATTGAGTTTACTAAGAAAACTCCAGAACTAGCAGTTTTTTTTTTTAATTTAGAGGACCAAATATTTACGCCTCAACAAACTAAAATAGTCATTTCTGAGCATATTACTGTTTCCATAAAGCACAAAATATTTTTGACAATTGTTAATTGAAAAATAACGTTAGTATTGGCAGATACGCTTTTTTCTTTAGCGTGTACAGTATGTTTTGCAAAGTCATCAAAAATGAACAATTTGAAACTAATTAACAATAAACAAGAACAACAAAAAGCCTTTGGATTTAGTTTTTCAACATTGCATTACTGGATCAGATTTATGGAATGTGTTTTGCATATATCATATAATTTACAAAAATAGTCTGATGGAAGTAATTGCGGCTATCTCATTATAATTCGGCAAGCGGGTCGCAAGTCTTCGTGTGCTAGCTTTACAATAAATTAAAAAGACGCCCAAACGGTTAAGAATTAGTAATAAAAAACATCATTTAACCCTTTCGTCCCGATCGGTACACATATGTACCACCTATTTTTAAAAAGTCCTGAAAATTGAACTGAACATAATATGCATATGGCAAATGTACCACGCCGGTGTTTTGAAGTTAAACAAATAGCCACCTGCAGTAGAAGCCATCTGCGGCGTTGTTTTCACAACTTATTCTAATGTCGAGGTTAGTTTAGTGTTGTACATGACGAGTGATACTTGTGAAATCCGAATATTTTTCTATTGTAACGAGTTAGTTTATTTGAAATTGAATCGTTTAGAATAAATAATATTCCAATAGACACCGATCATCTGTAAGGTATCTATATTTTGTTTTTATTTGTTGATTATCTCAATTTTTTGTGACGCGGTATATATTTGTACCAGCAGTGATTTTTGACGGTACCTATTTGTACCATCAGGTTTATAGATGAATGTGTTTTTAGAAACATTATGGCCCAAAAACGAGCACTGACACAAAGGGAACTGGAATATGCCACTGAACACTTATCAGATTATGATGTATCAGATGAGGACGAAGACCCATATTTAGCTGGGTTAAGCGATGATTATGAGCCTGGCAGTGACAGTGGATCAGAGAGTGACCTAGAAGATAATGTTTTGCTAGCCCGAGAAACTTTAGTTAGTAAAACGGACAATAAGATGAGCGATGCGGTAGAAAATTTAGGAAATGAATCGACAATCCAAACGATTTCCAGTGAAGGGTGTCGTATTTTAGACTGGGTATTTCCAACCGAAAACTTTGTTCCGGTAAAAACTCTTCCATCAGATAGAAATTGCAAAATGAATGAAGATATATTGTCAACTTTTAGCCCACTGCAAATTTTTCATGAACTTATTCCTCACTCACTTTACTTACAAATTGTTGCATGTACAAATCAACGCTTGAATATAATGAACAAGGGCAAAAAACATAAGGCGAAACTCACTGATAAAAACGAAGTTCAAAAATTGTTGGGGTGTATATTTATAATGTCCTACAATAAACTGCCTGGACTTAAGCACTATTGGAGTGTAAAAGAATCTCTAAGCAATTATGCAATCGAAAAAGCAATGTTCCGAGACAGATTTATGACACTAGTTTCAAAAATTTATTTTGCTTCGTCGGAGAAACCACCGAATCCATCAAAATCTTACTATATTGATGAGCTCATGTCCTGCCTAAAGACATTTTCAAAATGTCGCTAAGATAGTGTATATCAAGGCATCGATGAGAGTATGACTAAATTCAAAGGGCGTTCGACCCTAAAGCAGTACATGCCACTCAAGCCTACAAAACGAGTAATAAAATTATGGCTTCGATGTGATGCCCAGTCTGGCTATATATATGATTTAAATGTCTATTGTGGCAAACAAGCTTCTACTCCAATAAATCAAGATTCAGTAACCCTTGGGAAAAAAGTTGTGAAATCTCTTGCGTCCACAATCAAAGAGAAAGATGTGGTGCTCTGTTTTGACAGATTTTTTACTAATGTTCATGTATTAGAAAAATTGAACTTTGCTGCATTAGGAACATGCATGTCAAACCGCAAAAATGTCCCAACAATGAAGGATAAACTGCAGCGTGTACAATCCACGTTTCGATGTACTAAGAGTGGGTTATTATGTACTAAATGGCAGGACACAAAGGAAGTTATTATTATGAGTAATTGCCACAAACCTAATATGACAACAATTTCTAAAAAAACAAAAACGGGGGAACGGCAAGTTATTGAATGCCCAGAAGTTGTATCATTTTATCGTCAGAAAATGGGTAGAGTTGACAGAGCAGATCAGTTTGTAGGCTTATACGATCATAATAGAAAGTCAAATAAATGGTGGAAAAAAGTCTTTTACACTTGCCTGAACATGGCTGCTGTAAATAGTTGGATAATATAAAATGAGCTGAGACGCGAAATTAAAAAAAAACCTCTGCTTTCTTTTGTCGTAACACTCGCAGAAGAACTGATAGCTAAGGGCATTCAAAATACTTCCTTACCACTTCCTAAAAGAGGACCTCTAAATAAAAAGAGGAAAATGTACGGTACGGTACCCTTGCACCTTCCTGTGGAAGGACAGACAAGAAGAAGATGTTCAAGGTGTACTGAGCAGAAACGTCAGAAGCGGACCAAGATAATTTGCCAGGAATGTAATATTCCTTTGTGTAAGGATTGCTTCATGTTGTACCAGGTAAAATAGCAATTAGTTGGCTCTATTAGTGTGCAATAAATAATATTTATAAATGATTGCAGAATTATTTTACACCTGGTGGTACACATTTGTACCACATAAAAACCCTGTTGGTACATATGTGTACCACCCGTCTCCCGTCTCCTTTCCTAAAGGCAATTTTTTTTAAGTGAACATTTGTTATTTATAGGCAAATTAACAAAATCGTAACTCGTTACTAATTCTTGAGATAATATTTATATTCAGGGACGAAAGGGTTAAATCTATCCAACACCTAATGACAAAACCCAGGTTGTAACAACAAATATATTTATTTTTAACAACAAAAGAAATAGAGGTTAAGAAAATAAACAAAATAGAATGACTGATCGTAAATCGACAAATGAATCGTTGTAACCGGATGCGCCAAGCTTTTGAGTAATGTTTACTATTTCTATTGAAGTGTGCTTTCAAATTTAGTAAACCATGATACGAAGTACGTTAACTACTTGTCTTCAGATTACGTTTTCAAGATGGTGTAATTAATCAATATCCCCATTAGTACGTGCTCTTATTTATCATTTCTAGCAAAAGGTAGTTAATTGACATGTACTATTCCAAAGTGGCAAACACGTGGTGGTATTCTAACTCACTATCACAATTACTTGAAAATCAAAATAAGACACTAATAGAAATCAATTCTTACCCCAGAAAGACCTTTACATATGAAGCAAAATTAATACACCTATTTACAACGTGGATAAATTCGAATATTTAAAACTGAAAGCCTCACTGGGTAAGCACGTTAGATGACCTTGCACACTCCATCTCGAAGTCATCAAAGTCTTTAAATAATTCTATCTGTCAAAAAAAACAACACAATGACACTGTAGCACTTATAGCAACAGAGCATTCTGGGACAAAACGTATACAGTACCCAATCTATATTAGAACAGGTTTAACATAACAATTTTGCATAATTACACACTATGAGTAATAGTTACTCTACTGACTTAAAAAAGTTTGGTGACTATGTAAAAGCAACAGTTGTATATTATGTACAAGAGTACGGATGATACTCTATGTTAAGATGTTAATCCACGCAAAAAACTTTATGAACCATCACAACCTGTTTTCGTTAGAACAGTTATTAGAAGATGTCCAGAAAGCAAGAAATAAATATTATAAACATTTTTGTTTACAATATGCTAGAAAATGTTCACGATCATCTACGAATGAAGGTATTTATTAGCTGTAAACTAAAAGCAGATAAGTGCTTAGGTCGTATTTATACAACAACAGACGATCAATATTGTGCTCCGGCGGTAACCAAAATTATGGTAGTGATGTCGCTAGTGTAACTGTTGCTATTAAAAAAGTGCCAAGCAAACTATAGAGACTTCTGGTTAAATCCTTAACCATTGGAGGGCACCGGTTCTACTGTTTAAAAACAGCTGCCCAAGAAAGATGTTGTTAGAAGATTGTGCCAAAAGACGAGAAACCGTACCGCTGTTGCACTACCAACTCTAATAGTTCTGCAAACTTTATTAATTTTGGAAACGTGTCTATTATATGACTTTGTTCCTAGACAGTACAAGATGTTTTTTTGGAAAAAACGAGTCAGAGCAGCCAAGTTCATTCAGAATTTTAATACTTGCGAAGGAAGAAAACGCACAATGGAGTCAACACATAAAAGAAGCTTTTATGTATGTAACATTTTGCAAACGCCTCCATTCTTCTACAAAATTTTCGTTATTTTAATTAATAAAAATTTGTTTTTTCTATTTATATTGCAATTTTCAATTAGTTAGATTAGTTAGTGAAGCATTCAACAGCAAAATTACTAATACTAGTACTTAATCTTTTTCAAAAGTTTAAGAAACAAATAGCCAGTCATGAGTTCAGTTCAATATAATACCGATATTGAATTTGCTACCCTTCTGCACGGATGATATTAGTATTGACCTTTGTTCTTATATATCACATTGATGACGCCATTGAAATGCTTTTTGTGCAATTTACGAACGATTTTTAAACTGGTTTAAAGATAACTACTTCGAAGGCAAAATAGAAACTACACAGGCAGAAAAACGTTATTTTCGGAGCATGTATCGTGTAACGTGCACACTTTTTTTGATTAAATATTTTGAATTCAATTTAAATTAACATTTTTGTATTCACTGTAAATGCAAATCATTCTGCGTAAAGCAATTACGCAATGAACAAACAATTGTAGTTATTTTTTAAGTCATCCTTGGTTTGCACTTTAGTGCAAGCAGACGTTCTTTGTCTTGCTATGGCAGCATGGTCGCATTTGTGGTTCATTTTGTATTTGTCATAGTATCCACAATGTTCTTTGAGCATTTGTTGTGAATTTAAATGCGTGCGATGCATGAAAAACAGTCCGTATTTTGTAAGGTCAATTTTTTCTTTGTTCCTATAGGATTATATAATTTTCGGAAGTTACGTTTTAGTTATTTATTTTTACGCACGACACTTTTTACTACGTAATTCTTTTATTTTTTGTACGTACAATTTTGTTTTCTGGATACGAAATTTTGTTTTTAGGTATGTACGTACGATTTCTTTTGTTCGATTTATGCAACGCGTTTTACCATTACGATTTAAAATTTTTTTTATTGTTTGTAATTATAATTTGTACACACCATGTTAATCTATGTACAACTTTAATATGTTTTCTAATGTGTTGCGTTCTCAATTTTATTTGGTTTGGTATGTTTCAAATATTGAAATTTTAATACGTTACGTTTATGTTTTACAATGTTTTTAATTATCGTTCTTTACAAATAATAAATCAATTAAATTAAGAATACGAAAAATTTTGAAATGAAATTAAGCATTATGAAAAATTACGGCACCAAACCAAACCTGATCGTAGTTGAACTAAAAATGCATAGAATTTCTACTTCTCTAATTATAAATTTGTATATAAGTTGTTTAATGTTCAAAATTTTGTGTTCTTATATTAATAAATAAGCTAACCTGGTGTATTATTTTTATTTTGTATGATAATTAATTCACAAATTGAGTTAAATCAAAGAATGCTTAATAATAACCATTGTACAAATAATTACGCAGGAGCTGCATATTGCAGTTTGTGGTATCAATTAAGTATGGACCATCCGTGGAACTGCGCGAGGTACGCACATTGTTGAGTAGCCGTTTATAATTATCTTTTTCTTGCATTTTTGGTGCAAGATGTTTTTTTGAGAATCTGCTGCAGAGCCACATTCTAAATTTGCTTAGGCGAAAATGCAGAAACATTAACATATAGAAGAGATCTACAAGCTACGAAAATTCAAAAATATATCTTTTTGTAAAGTAAATTTAATATTAAAATGTAATTGTAAGGTGTTTACACGGAAAAAAAAGATAAATGTAAATAATTATTTTGGTTAATCACAAACGAGTCGCAATTAACGTGAAACCAAGAAAAATATAATTATTCGGTACGTGCAGTGCCTTAAAAATTGTTTAAATATGTGTGTCTCAAGGTTTACTTTTAACCGTCCTCGATCAAAAATTTATTTCAGGTATGCTAATTTTTGACACTTTGTTTTTAAAACATTATTTATGTGCTTTAAATTGCACCTATTACCAATTATTCTAGTTTTGTTGGTTACCAATATATGTCGCGACTCCTTCCGTTGGCATATTTATAAGGTTTTTAATACACGCATTTTGTCATCATTGACACGATGACATCTTCTCGAGCTACGATTTATGATCGTAATAACATAAACAAATTCATAAATTAAGTTTAAATTGCGACCGTATAAATCAAGCGCGTACTAAAAACGAAACAAAAAATTTTTGTTTTTTCATAAATTTCCATAATAAATTTTCTCGATATGGGTGGACATTTTCAACGATAATAAAACTATAAATACAAACGTTAATTAGAATCTTACATAAACGAAAAATTAAATCCAATTACCTCGAGAAACCGACTCTCACTTTTTTTCTATATAAAAAAAAATTAAATAAATAACGCACCGAAAGCATTTACTTTGTAGATACATATTATTGTTTACACCTTCACTTACTTTCTTATTAAATTTACGATACCGTTATAAAACTATTTAAAGTTCAAAAATTGTTGGGGTGTATATTTATAATGTCCTACAATAAACTGCCTGGATTTAAGCACTATGGGAGTGGAAAAGAATCTCTAAGCAATTATGCAATCGAAAAAGCAATGTCCCGAGACAGATTTATGACACTAGTTTCAAAAATTTATTTGGCTTTGCCGGAGAAACCACCAAATCCATCAAAATCTTACTATATTGATGAGCTCATGTCCTGCCTGAAGACCTTTTAAAAATGTCGCCAAGATAGTGTATATCAAGGCATCGATGAGAGTATGACTAAATTCAAAGGGCGTTCGACCCTAAAGCAGTACATGCCACTCAAGCCTACAAAACGAGTAATAAAATTATGGCTTCGATGTGATGCCCAGTCTGGCTATATATACGATTTGAATGTCTATTGTGGCAAACAAGCTTCTACTCCAATAAATCAAGATTCACTAACCCTTGGGAAAAAAGTTGCTCTGTTTTGACAGATTTTTTACTAGTGTTCATTTATTGGAAACAATGAACTCTGCTGCATTAGGAACATGCATAATCAAACCGCAAAAATGTCTCAACAATGAAGGATAAACTGCAGCGTGGACAGTCCACGTTTCGATGTACTAAGAGTGGGTCATTATGTACTAAATGGTAGGACACAAATTAAGTTATTATTATGAGTAATTGCCACAAACCTAGTATGGCAACAATTTAAAAAAAAAAAAACGGGGGAACGGCAAGTTATTGAATGTTCAGAAGTTGTATCATTTTATCGTCAGAAAATGGGTGGAGTTGACAGAGCAGATCAGTTTGTTGGCTTATACGATCATAATAGAAAGTCAAATAAATGGTGGAAAAAAGTATTTTACACTTGCCTGAACATGGCTGCTGTAAATAGTTAGATAATATAAAATGACCTGAGATGCGAAAATAAAAAAAAACCTCTGCTTTCTTTTCTCGTAAGACTCGCAGAAAAACTGATAGCTAAGAGCATTCAAAATACTTCCTTACCACTTCCTAAAAGAGGACCTCCAAATAAAAAGAGGAAAATGTACGGTACGGTACCCTTGCACCTTCCTGTGGAAGGACAGACAAGAAGAAGATGTTCAAGGTGTACTGAGCAGAAAAGCGGACCAAGACAATTTGCCAGGAATGTAATATTTCTTTGTGTAAGGATTGCTTCATGTTGTACCACGTAAAATAGCAATTAGTTGGCTCTATTAGTGTGCAATAAATAATATTTATAAATGATTGCAGAATTATTTTACACCCACTTACAACGTGGATGAATTCGAATATTTAAAACTAAAAGTCTCACTGGGTAAGCACGTTAGATGACCTTGCACAATCCATCTCAAAGTCACCGAAGTCTTTAAATAATTCTATCTGTCAAAAAAAAAACACAACGACACTGTAGCACATATAGCAACAGAGCATTCCGGGACAAAACGTATACAGTACCCAATCTATATTAGAACATGTTTAACATAACAATTTTGTATAATTACACACTATGAGTAATAGTAACTCTACTGACATAAAAAAGTTTGGCGACTATGCAAAAGCAACAGCTGTATATTATGTACAAGAGTACGGATGATACTCTATGTTAAGATGTTAATCCACGCAGAAAACTTTATGAACCATCACAACCTGATTCTTTAGAACAGTTATTAGCCCAGGAAGCAAGAAATGAATATTATAAACATTTTTTTACAATATGCTAGAAAATATTCACGATCATCTACGAGTGAAAGTATTTATTAGCTGTAAACCAAAAGCAGATAAGTGCTTAAGTCTAATTATAAATTTGTATATAAGTTGTTTAATGTTCAAAATTTTGTGTTCTTATATTAATAAATAAGCTCACCTGGTGCATCATTTTTATTTTGTATGATAATTAATTCACAAATTGAGTTAAATCAAAGAATGCTTAATAATAACCATTGTACAAATAATTACGCAGAAGCTGCATATTGCAGTTGGTAGTATCCATTAAGTATGGACCATCCGTGGTAGTGCGCGAGGTACGCACGTTGTTGCGTAGCCATTTATAATTATCTTTTTTGGTTATCTTTTTGTTGCATTTTTGGTGCAAGATGTTTTTTTGAGTATCTGCTGTATAGCCACATTCTAATTTTGCTTAGATTTTTCATCCAAAACTGAAAAAAGGCAGAAACATTAACATAGTAGAGATCCACAAGCTACGAAAATTCAAAAATATATCTTTTTGTAAAGTAAATTTAATATTAAAATGTAATTGTAAGGTGTTTACACGAAAAAAAAAAGATAAATGTAAATAATTATTTTGGTTAATCACAAACGAGTCGCAATTAACGTGAAACCAAGAAAAACATAATTATTCGGTACGTGCAGTGCCTTAAAAATTGTTTAAATATGTGTGTCTCAAGGTTTACTTTTAACCGTCCTCGATCAAAAATTTATTTCAGGTATGCTAATTTTTGACACTTTGTTTTTAAAACATTATTTATGTGCTTTAAATTGCACCTATTACCAATTATTCTAGTTTTGTTGGTTACCAATATATGTCGCGACTCCTTCCGTTGGCATATTTATAAGGTTTTTAATACACGCATTTTGTCATCATTGACACGATGACATCTTCTCGAGCTACGATTTATGATCGTAATAACATAAACAAATTCATAAATTAAGTTTAAATTGCGACCGTATAAATCAAGCGCGTACTAAAAACGAAACAAAAAATTTTTGTTTTTTCATAAATTTCCATAATAAATTTTCTCGATATGGGTGGAGACTTTCAACGATAATAAAACTATAAATACAAACGTTAATTAGAATCTTACATAAACGAAAAATTAAATCCAATTACCTCGAGAAACCGACTCTCACTTTTTTCTATATAAAAAAAAATTAAATAAATAACGCACCGAAAGCATTTACTTTGTAGATACATATTATTGTTTACACCTTCACTTACTTTCTTATTAAATTTACGATACCGTTATAAAACTATTTAAAGGTATTAATTAAAGAAAATAAATCAAATCGGATTCACCTTTGTCCTTTGTGTGTTATGCAAAAGAATTGCGCCACGCCAAGACGGAGCGACTCCTTAAGGATTTACTTTAGGAAACGAAGTACAAAATATCTGGTACAGTTTTGCATGTAGAAATTAGCATTTTAATGACTTTAACATTGTGTAAAGGTTTATACCGACGATTTGTCGCTTGAGGAAACGTTTTGTTTAACACGCCATTATACCTTTTAACTTTTAACCTCTTTTGTGCAATGTACTCGTACGCGTTAAACGATTCTATCAGCGCCATTTTTAATGGACCTTTTAAAAGTTAATGCAACGAAATTGTTCGAATTATCGCGTTATGTAGAATTTTTGTATAAGTTATGTGGTGTCGATTGTACAGTTAGAACGTGTATCGATTTGCATAAAACGCCAATTTAATAGACTTATTAATCTGTTTAAAAATGATTAAGCTTTTAAGTTGTAGTGTTTCAATATTCGATTTGTTTAATATTTTAATTTGGTGTTAAGCACCATCCAATGCTGCCAAGTTTTATAATTTTCTAAATTTATTTATTATTTTTATTGCTTCAAATCTATTTGTAAAAGTAAACCTTTTTCTTTGGCAAAAAATGTCGTATTTAAAATTTACATTGCCTACGTAGAAACTACGACCTTGCCGAATGCAAGATTGTTTTTTTTTGCATGTTTTGGTTTAAATATAAAATCATTGTAAACAGCGCGTTTTTGTGATTTAAAAAAAGCCGGGGTCGTGTTTGAACCACTTTTTTGTTCTTAAACAATTTTGCATTTTAATAGTAGTTTTATAGTAAAAAATTTGTTTAGAAACATATATCAACAAGTAACAATGTAATACAAAACACACTGATACTAACTTTAACAATAAAGCAAAACTTACAGAAAGATGAAAGAAACACAACATAATAAATGATTAAAAAAACATATTTTTATTACTTTTGTTATTAAATTTAGTTTATGTCTTTACGTCTAAGCTTTTAGTTAGCAATAAAAAACGTTTTTAGTTAATTTATTTAATTCTAAAACCATTTTTTTTCAACATGTTTTTTATGCTGGTATTGTTAATCGATTAATGTGTGGCACGTTTTGTATGGTTGTTGTTAGGTCGCCTTTTATTGCAATAAACTGCAGTTAGTGGTTTAAGATATTTAAACGTTTACAAATTGGCGCCCGAGCAGGGACCTAAACTCAAAACTTGAATTAGAATTTGTATACCTTGTATAAATTTTTTTTTGTCTTAATTGTTTAATTCCTGTTACATGGTAGTTTTTGTTAATGAATTTTTACTGCTATCATCAATATAAAAAAAATTAAATTCATCGATGTCAAATGTTTAGTTTACTCACGTTCAAATCATGTCTAAATGAAACCTATGTCAATTTTTACTTTGCGTCTTATTTACGTCCAATTTATGCTTATGTCTAAATTAAGTTTATGTCAATTCTAAACTTAAGAAACATACAAAACAATTTTATTTGACGTTTAATTTTAATCCATTGGATACCTAATATACGTTATATTTATGTCTAATTTACGTTCAACTTGCATCTAATTAACGTATGATGCGCATTGTAAATTATTTACGTACAAATCATGTTCCAACTAAGTTGATGTCAAATTAAAACACATGTGAAATTCAAAAGTCAATTCGGAATAATTTTTAATTTTTATTCAATTTATATTTAGTTTACGTTTAATTTACGTCTAGCTTACAGTTAGCATACGTCCAAATCATGTTCACACTAGATTTATGTCAACTTAATTATAAGTAAAATATAAATAAATTTTAAGTGACTTTTAGTGTCCACGTAGTTTATATCCGGGTTACGTCTTATTTAAGTCTCATTTACTTCAAACTAATGTTTAACTCACGTTTAAATAATGTCCAAATTAGGTCTATGTGAATTTTAAATCTAAGATAAATATTAGTAATTTCTAAATTACTTTTAATTTTTAACCTAGTTTATGTCTTATTTATATCCATTTTACGTCTAATTTACATTAATTTAGATTCGATTTACATCCAATTTACGTTCATTTTACGTCTATGTTACAAATTAATTTACGTTTAAATCATGTTTGATTAGGTTTATGTTAAGTTTAAGTTTAAGTAAATTCTAAATTAATTCTAAATTAATTTATTTCTAGTTTACGTTTGTAATTCGTCTAATTTACGACTAGTTTACATTAAGTCCTATTTACATTCAATTTATAGTAATTTACGTTGAATTTACGTTTACATTACATTCGATTTACGTTTAAATGGCAATTAATTAAGTTGATGTCAAGTTTACGTTGAAGTAAAATTTAAGCCAATTGTAACGTAACTTACGTCTAGTTTACGTCCGTAATTTGTCCAGTTTTCGTCTAATTTACATCGAATTTACGTTCATTTTACGTTAAATTTTTATTTACATTACTCTCGACTTACGTTTTGATCATGTTTAATTAAGTTTGTATCAGGGTTAAGTTTAAATAAAATTTAAGGTTAATTACGTCTTTGGCAAATTAGGTGACGAATGGAATTTTTTAATTTAGAAGATTTTAGGTGCGTTTTGCGCTACTACGTGCAGAAAACAAAATGGAAATAGACGCCTTAGTTTGTTTTCCTAAAATTAAACGGTATTACACCAAGATAGACTTGGAGTTGTTTTCTACAAGAATCTTTATGAAAAGTGAAAATCTGTCCCACTTCACACCTGTCTTACCTTTGGTAAATTAATTTCAATCCAGTATAAATAGTTTTAATGAATAATTTTAGTAGTTACTGCAAAAAGAGAATGTTACAAGAATTTTCTCGTAACTAAAAGCCAAGCAACAAACTCAGTTTGATTTGGCAAGCAAGTTGCAAATTTAAAACAAATTGGCTAAACACAAATTCTAACAAGAATATATTTATTTCTAACAATAGAGGATAATAACAAATTAAATAAAAGGATTACATTCGTCAATGAATATCACAATTATAATACCAATTTTTGTTAATAATTGCATATAATTAGTATCAAGTGTTGTTGCCTTATTCGTAGGGTTTCCATCAATCAGGCAACAACACTTACCTTTAATTATATGCAATTACTAACAAAAATTCTAAGCGATCAATTTTTATTAAAATAAATTAGGATTCAAAAAGTTGCAGTTGCGAAACGATTCGATAATTGACATTTATATACTGAGTTGCAAAACAGGATAATAGCACAAAAACCTACCCAACCGAAAAATTCTTTGTGATCAGTAGTAACGTGTGTTACTTTATTTTTATTTAATTTTCAAAAAAAATATGCGTGATATATAAGCTTGTGTACCACGTTTTTATTTTATGCCCAATTTGGCCTTGACTGCGTTCAAATGATTTGAAAAATTTAAACGGATAATAATGTACTCATACGACATTACGTAAAGTTAAAATGAGCCAAAAAGTGCGATTGTAAATATAATTAGGGTTACATATAATAACTGTTTTGCTTAAAGCTGACAGTTAAATAATGAGACTGATACTATTAAGTAGTACGCATAAAGCTGACATGATTAATTAACAAATGTAATACACAAACACAAAATACGCTATCATAACAAAGGAGTATGAAACTGACTGACTAGTTATATAAGTAATTAAAATTATACGACCTTGAGACTTCAAACGAAGGTGTGAGGTGACGCCATTTTGACTACCTTTATACCTGCAACGTCAAGCAATCATCCAAGTTACTTATTTGTTTAATACATCCGCTCAAAGCGTTATCGAAATAACTAATAAAGGAAATTTAGCAAAAAATTAGTTATTTTATGCTTTCAGCATTGGTAATTGTATCTAACTTTATAACTTGTGTTACGTACGTATTTGTTTTTGTTTGAATCAAACCTTCACTTGTGTTTAATCATGTTAAACGGTATCACCTATATTAAGCTTTCATCTACTTTTATTGTATCAAAGATCATTATTAATATTTTATTTTCAGTTAAGTATAATATTGAACTTTCAGCTTATTTTGCAATTGAGTATCACTGTTTACATTAACTGGATTCGATCGAGTATTCTTTTAGTCGTATTCCAAATTTAAGGCAACGATCGCAAGTTTGCATTCCTTGTAAGTGTCGATAGTTATATTACTGAAGTAGCAATTAGTACTAGCTACCAAGTTATGAAACTCTCGGTTTTCTGGTAAGTCTTATGTTCTTATGCTTCATCCGTATTTTGAAGGCCATTGAATGAGGACGTGGTTATCATTATTGCGGAGTTCAAATAAAGTGTGCCAATCCGAGCAAGTATTGTGGACTAGTGTAAAGGTTAAACGTGCGCTTTTGTTAACAGTAAAGTACATACTTTTATTTTTATTTTTAAATTTATAAACATTTTTGTTTTTTTTAATTTAAAATATTTGTTACGGGTGTTAATTAAACATAATTAGAATGATCATGTCAGAATCTGAATCGACAGGGTAGGGATTCATAGTTACAACTGCACCGGGGGGTATGGGGGGCGGTTAGCCACCCCATTGCGCACGCCCTGAGTGTCGAGCAATCTATCGCATTACTAAAGCAAATTCTAGCTCCTGGTCCTTGCACCCCTGTTTCCGTTACACGGTAGCCGGTAAAACTAGTAAACTAAAGCTCCCCCTACCGCAGATATCGCGTCCCAGTCTCTTAGTAGGAAATCGGCAGCGTACAACTCGGAACGGTCACATCCTTTCTGACTCTTATTTTTGGTCGATGTTAGCTGGCCAGTGAAGCACCCCGAAACAACTTTTTACACGCCCATAAATGAGGGGTAGCAGTAGAACGAGGCGAGGATAGAGTGCCATAGCACCCTCCCCTCTTTAGGGACATGTCGCACGACGGAATAAGTCGACGACCAACCTGTGCCAAGGATAGTTATGCAAGAAGCTTTTGCAAAGTATAACAAGAAAAAAGAAGCTCGAGTAAGGAGGAGAGCGACAAGGAAGAGCAGGGAGTATTAGACATGTGTAAGAGAAAGATTAGAAAAATAAAGCAGATGAACGAAAAAACAAAGAATTAGTATTTAATTTGGAGAAGATCACAGAAGAATTAAAAAAAGAAAGAGAAAAACGAAGAGAGATATGCGATATGTGAAAAAGAAAATAGAAAATTTGGAAAGAAGGTTGGAAGTAATGAAAAAGAAAATGAGAAGGAAGAACTTGGTTATAAGAGATATGGAAAGCCAATAAGGAAGAGAAGAGCGTAAAAAACAAGTGGATAACTTGTTTAAAAATGAATTGGAAGTGGAAAAATGTATGGGAGACGCAATTAAAATAGCGAGTGGATTAATACTGGTAAAATTGGATTCCGTAGAAAGCAAACTAGAAATATTAAAAAAAAGGAAGGCTAAGAGGAAGAAGGATATTTATAGATAAAGATATGACTCAAGCGCAAAGAGAGGTACAAAAAATATAAACACGGAAGGAAGAAGACTAAAGAAACAAGGAGAAACATAAAAAATAGGGTTTATAAAATTATGGGTTGAGGGAGAGGAGATGCATTGGAATGTGAAAGAAAATAAATTAGATAAAAAGAAACCATAAAACTAGAAATAAGAGAGGTAAATGATAAAAAAAAGACGACCAAGCAAAGATAAAGAAAAACGATAAGAAAAAAAAACAAAGAAAATAGGTTCATTTTATTTTTGAGGCTTTTGCGGCCATGATTTTTTAACAAATAATTATTTTCGGGTTTTGAACCGCGTTCCATATTTACACTTTTCAGAAAATTTATAAAGCTTATAAAACTTACTAACTTTGAATATCTTCAGTTTAAGTTTTTTTTGAAGAAGACAGCGACATGACTGTCGAAACGTCAAACATTGTAAATTTTTCAAAGTTTCAAACGCGAAAATAATTATTTCTTAAGAAATAGGTTCAGTTTTTTGGAACGTTGCAGGTGTTAAAAATAAAAGAGCTGAATTTTGGAAATATATAGAAGGATTTGACATTGTGAGTTTAGTAGAAACGTGACTAGAAGAAACAGATAGGAAAATATGGAATGTAAATAGATGGAATCTACAGTACGCGACAAGAAAAGGAAGGAAAGGCATAATTTCTAGAGTAAGAAAAAAATGGATAGTAGAAGAAGACGAAAATAAGATGCAAGAGCAAGGAGTAGTAGTAAATTTTAAAATTTGATCAAATTAATGATCCCTTCTTTTAGGAGGTTGGATGAAAGCAACTACTTCAGTAATTTGCGACGTTTCGTGTTCTGGATGAACACTACATCAGACTCGCTCACTTTATTGTAAGAAACAAACATTTTTTTTCTTACAATAAAGTGAGCGAGCCTGATGAAGTGTTCATCTAGAACACGAAACGTCGCAAATTACTGAAGTAGTTGCTTTTATCCAACCTCCTAAAAGAAGGGATCATTAATTTGATCAAATTTTAAAATTATCACCTACCAGGAGGCGAACCGTTCTATTAGTAGTAGTAAATTAAATATTAAAAAAAAATAAAGGTGATAACAGTGTACGGTCAAGAAATAAAGCAAACAATTAAAAATTTGAAAGAGCTACTGATTGAAGAGGAGAGAAGAAAATTAATAATAGGTGGAGATTTTAACACGAAAATTGGAGAGTGAGGGTATGATCGTAAACGGGGAGGAAATAAAAGAAGTAACGATAGATAAGACATTAAACAAACAAGGTAAAGACTTATTAAAGTTATGCGAGGGAAAGGGGTGTACTATACTCAACGGAAATATGGAGAAAGGGGATAAAGGAGAATATACATATATAAGTGAGAGGGGAAAATCTATAATAGATTATGTAATGGTTAGTGTGGAGGTTTTGGAGGAAATAGAAAGTTTTAAAATAGCAGATTGATTCTGACCATCAACCATTAAAGGTGAGGCTGAAAGGTTAGAAGAGAGTAAAAAAGATTTAGACACAGTTTGGGAGAAAAAAAGGTATGGACAGATGAATATATTAAGGTTTATAAGAAAAAATTAGAAGAGGAACAATGGGTAAAGGAAGAAGTAGAGAAAAGAGTGAAAGATTTGATCAATGAAATGGATAAAGCAGTAGAAAGAAAAAAATACAAAAAAAACATAAAGGAGTATAAGGAAAATAGGTGGTGAAATAAGAAATGCAAAGAAGTCAGAAAGGAGGTAAGAAGAGGTAAAAAAAGGTAAAAAAAAGGAAAAATTGATATTCAGGAATATAAAAAATTAAAATCGCAATATAGAAAAGAGTGTTGTAAGATAAAAGAGGAATATAAAAAATAGTTGGAAGAACATATCAAAGGAAACTTATGGAGCTTTTTAAATAAAGAAAGGAAAATTGGTAAAAAAAGGGGGATACAAATTGATATGAAAAAATGGAGAAAACATTGCCTAAAGGTCTTAAAAAAGGAATAAGAGAGAAAAAGTCAATTCGAATTAGAAAAGATAACAAGAGAAGAGAGCAGCACTACTATACAGAAAGAAAAAGTAAAAGAAGCATTAAGAAAAATAAAAAAGAAAGGCAGAAGCGACGGATGGGATACAAAGAGAACAATGGAAATAGTAGCATACAATTAATTGTTAATGTTTAATTTATTTGTCTTATGTGATTGTCTCAATGATTAATTATGCCCAGTACTTACTAAATTTGTTTTTTAATTTATTAGAAAATATGTATATACAATCAATTTGTTACGTTCTCTCGTTAATAGTTGTTTGCTTTTCTTTATTTTTTTTCATATGTACCTTTGATGTCTTTAAATAAAGGATTCTACAGGTACCCAAAGAAGAACATCCGTTTTTTTGCTGATATATTATAACGTTTTTAACTACGCCTACTCACAACGTATTTGTTATCGGTGGGAAAAAAGTTGGTAAGAATTTACGTTCACTTTACGTCAAATTTACGTCTAGATTACATTCGATTTACGTTTAAATAAAGTTTCAGTCAGTGTATGTTAAGTTTAAATAAAATCTATTTTAAGTTAACTTACGTCCAGTTTACGTCCGTATTTCGTCCAGTTTACACTTAATTTACGTATAATTTACGTTCAGTTTGCGTCAAATTTACGTTTACAACACTTTTAAATCATGTTGAATTAAGTTTATGTCAAGTATAATTTTAGGTAAAATTCAAGTCAATTGTAAATTAACTTACGTCTAGTTTACGTCCGTATTTTGTCCAATTTATATCCAAACCATGACCAAATTAAGTTAATGCCAAAGCCTCCGGTTTAAATTGTTTTTTATCTAATATTGTTGTATTATTAGAACTGATATTGCTTTTAATATATTATAAATACGTTTTAATCAACTGGTTTAATACTAAACCTTTTAAAAATTTGATTGATATCTATTAATGTTTCCAAACATTTTTTTTATTGCTATATCAACTTTTTTACTGCTCTATGTACTTGATTCACAGTACATTTTTCTATTTGAATTAGAATTGGTATTTTTTAGGTTAAACCATAAGTTTCAGCGTTTCCAGTAGCAGTTTTTTTAAGACTTCAGGTATAATAAATTTTAATAAATTCTAGGCAAAAAACACTAAATTAGCACGACTCGGTAAGTGTCAAAAGCTTCTGAATTTATGTACTGAATGGCATTAAACTTCAATCAACGGGTTTTTTATGAATTAAATTTGTTTTTGCGAAATTTTCTAACACTATATTTATTACATCCATAATATTTTTTACATTTTTACTTAGATGTCGTATACGTTAATATGTAAACTAGCATCAGTCTTTATTTATGGTAAAGATGTAGAGGAAACGCTGATATAAACACCAATAAAAATGTCAAATAAGAAACTTATTAATGAATAAATTTAACATATGCTCAAACACTAATTTTATTTATTTTTAATTTTAGCGATTGTTGTTACTCAAATTAAGTATTCGCATAAATTACGAATCACTCTACATCACATACTTAACAATAATAAAACGTTAATTGCGTAATATATTCAAAACTTTAATTAGATAGTGGTTATTGTTCCACTTAAGGTACTTTAGCATTTTTAATCGCCCAACGTGCAATTCATTTTGCTCATTCAAAGCTTTCCAATTATCCTTTTCTTTCATAGTACCAAAACTGTATATAAAAGAATCATAAATAAAGATCGTGTATCAAGATGTTGACACGAATTAACTTTGCACATGTTACCATTTCATGTACCTGCTAAACAAGGAAACAATTTATCTTCTCTGCTTTTAATCGTCGTAAATACACATGCTTGTAGTACTAAAATGGTTGGAAAACTTTCGTGAGAACTTCGGGATTAAAATTTTTGTGAAAGCGCGACGTTGCCACTTCTGGCTCGTTTTTTCCTTCCCCATTAATATCTATTAGAATCTAATCAATGTCATGATGCCACTTTTTCCAACCTCTTCGTGATGGGCTGGGCCTCATTATGTAAACTTTGACCTAAACAGCCCCTTAGGAATGAAAACCTTTCACTATTTTCTTACTTTATAACTTATAACAATAATATTAATTGCGTTATACTTGATATAACGGCAAAAACAAATTTTAATCTGCTTTTAAACGTTTAAGGTCAGTCGATTACACGAAATACCTTTTAATGTTTTTATCACATACGCTCGGAATGCAAATCTTTAAATCATAATCGTTCCACAGTAATAACTCAAACTGACAAAGCTTTAGAAATTTTAAAAGCGTCGTGACCCGCGAATTTAATCCAACGAAACACCACAAGGATCACAATTAGGTCCACTACTCTATCGTGAAAGATTTATAGATTAAGACAATATAAAGATAATCTTGTTTAAAATTTTAAGCGTACGAATCAAGGTTGGTCGTAAAACGATTTTAGACTTTCGTCATTGAAAATCAGTACTAATTACTGAAAGAAAAGAATCCAGTAGAATTTTAAATGTGGCTGTTGGCAAACGTCGGCTTTTAAGATCTCGAATTACATACTTTTTTACACTTAAGACAAATAAGTAACCGGAAAAGTTTACATAAATTCAAATTAATGTTAATCAAATTTAATAATAGAATTGTAATTAGTTACTAAAGATTTACGATTTTTGAACATTGCAAAAAAAACGTAATTTATTAAATAATAAGTACTTAACCAAATATAAAATATTATAAATTTATGATAATTCGTTATTATCGACTCTATCTATAGCTATTGTATTAGAAAAAACCAATTTATTTTATATCAATTTGTTTCTATTGGGATCAGCTTTCACCTGCCAAATCTTCATTTTGACTTTGAATTGAAGTAAAAAAAAAAACTAAGAAGATATTAATAAGCAACCGCAAATAAAATGGTTTTGCAACCGCAATAGCCGTACCTAAATTTTATTTTCAAATATCGAAGCAGGCTTGGTATTTCCGTAGCTGCATTCAGCTCGTACGAGTGTAATTGTATAGTCATCGTTTTGCCGTTATGAAACCTAATGATGAAATTTATTTTGCATTATTAGTTGTAATGTAATATAATAAATGCAACGTTAAGTCACTTCAAGTATTTTTTTAAATTTTATTATTGTTATTATTACTATTATCGTCGAGAGGAAAGTTTCGCCATCTATTTCACGCGCGTTTTGACGAACAAACAAAGAAGTCTTGCATCGTTTTGATCAAATCATGCCACAGACTGCTTGATCTTGTCTTCTAACAAGTATTTTTCTTAGTTGACTAACTTCACGATGACACAGGTGGTTTTCTTTAAGTTGAAGAATACTACAAGCAATTTCTATTTAATTGATTGATTAATGTAATTCTTTTAACATACCAAAAGGAATAATTTACATAAATGAATAAATAGCATTTGAATAAGCAACTTTATTTAAAATTTTTGATGTAATAATTTAGTTATGGTGTGCCAGATTTTGTAAGAAGTTTTGTAAATTAAAATTTTAATACATAAGAATTTTATTTAGTTAAATTAAACATGAAAAATTTCAAATGTGTTACCTGTAATCAAGTTTTATGTCAGAAGTCTCAAATTCCATTTGTTATCACTGACACTGTACAGTATATAAAGCCGACGTCCGCATCATAATTGAAAAATTTGAATTTCATTTTTAAACCTTACTCGTCTAGACCTAGAATTCCTCCGATTCTAATCGTGAGATCGATGAGCCCTGCATATCGTTTTATTTTTCTGTCATTTGATTTTTCGACACTAGCTATATTTTTAATTTTTTTTTGTATTGTTACGTGCAAAGTTTTTATAACGTAATACCCTGTATATTGAATTAAAATTAGACTCCGATTTTGACTCTCTCTGCCTATCTTTTCTTGTGACTGTCATTTTACGACGAAATCGTTAAGCTGACAACTGCATAAAATGGCATGTTTCGTGTAAAGACTGCAAGTTTTCTAATAACATCCTCTGTAATGGACATGAAATTGTGAATTCATTGTGTGTTTGCAGTAATTTATTTGCCACAGGCCGTTCTGCCACACGTTGGCCACATGTTTCTATTCAATAAAGAATAATGAGGGATTAATATCGATAAATACCTACATGGGACGAGTATAACTCTATATGCCTACGTTTAAAACTAAAAAAACCGGAGACAAGAACTTTTTTCGAGATCCTACTTATGTAGCAAACACCTGCGAAACTAACTTTCATTGAATGTGTACAACAGCATTCGATAATCGGGATATGTTATGTGTACTTTCTTTTAGCAGTAATTAACAATTTTGTAAATCTTGCTTTCGTGAGTCATTGTGTTGACACGATTTGCTATTCAAATTTAGTCCAGGCTCACTCACCGAGAAAAACGTTTTTTCGATCAAACAGGTACTGGATTGTGGGTAAGTTTATTTAATTATTTTGTCGTTGTCAGAAAAGTCACTCACGGAACTTGTGTTAATTTCTGTCAACACGATCATTGTTTCAATACCATTAAGGTAGTTTCATTAATTATTTTGTGTGTATCGCATGCTGTGTACAAACGATATCTATTACGAAATTTTCTTTGCTATTCACTTCGACTCAACTTATGTATTGTGTGTTGCCGATACTTCTGGCATTTATGGATTGAGAATTAGATATACTCTTGTTCTTGTTCTTTCTCTTTTATTGTGGTTACCTGAATATCAGAGTAATAAGGATTACAAACAAAATTCGTTACGAGCTTGGACCGTCTGTCTACGTCGAGGCAGAAGTGTTAATTATAAAAGATCTGGAGCCCTTAATTATTATTCACTTAAACCTCCCTTACTTCCGACTGTGTGAGTTGGCCGTGCTAGGTTCGTAAAACCTATAAGCTTGTAACAGTTTCTTCTAGAATTCTTATTATTTTGTTTTAGCGGTTAGTAAAAATATATTTAGTTACTATACTTGTATATAACTAATCGAGCGTAGTGGTTATACGATGTCTTTTCAATTAAAGTTTTTCTTTTACCACCAACAGCAAGCGCAAAAGAACACTTTGGCGTATGGAGTTTAGATTCTCCAATTTTCAGTAAAGGTAACGTTCTATCTGTGGCGCTACTACTTTTATTGTAAGTATCAATTAATAACCGGACGTCGACATATCGTAACGTGTTTTACGTAGCGTTATTTACAAAATTATTTTTGTCATATCATCCCGTTAGCATTACAAAAGAAACTCCGTATAATCTTTATCCACCTTTCGATAACCGTAACCTACAATTTAATTTTATTGTTTATTACCGCCCGTTTATGAGATCGTTTCAGTAAAATTACTCGGATTTAATGTAAAGACTTCCAGTAAAGTATCATTTTCAATTGCAATTACCACCATTTTAGCTACTTTTGTTAGTTTACTATTTACACGTAAGACGTCGTCTTCAATTAATCCACGTGTAGTAACCGATAGTTATTTCATTAACTTAAGCATTAGAATTGTTTTCTACGCGCGTGGCTAACTTTATTTGATATAGATACTTGGTGACACTACTTATAAAAGGCGCCACAAACCTGCGGCAAAAAGTGATTATGAATTTATACAATTCAACTTTTTATTTACATATTTGGGTACATAAATTTTGTTTTACAATTACAATATATATTTTAATTTGTATTTCGAATTTCAAATAAACTAATGTTTTGAATCTGACATAATTAAATTTTCCGACTTGAAAGCCGCAGTAACCTGCAAACTAAAAAGCATCAAACCGTAGATTTTTAAACGTTGGAACACCAGCTGACACAGATAAATTACACAAATTAGAAGAAGAAGTAAAAGTTTTAAATGACACATAATTAGACTAGCAAAAGTAAAAAGACAGGAAGAAAAACTATTAAAATTAAACTCGAAAAAGCGACTTTACTATTCCCCTACAGATATAGCAATAAATGGAGGATCAACACTTAAAATAAAGAATTATAAACAACTATCCAGGTTGTTACAAGGATTTTCTCGTAACTTAAATAGTGACGACTAGCTCACTTGATTCGGTGATTGGATCGTAAGCTTTGTAGTGTTAAATCATAAAATAAGTTTTAAAAAACGCCATGAAAGATTAGGGTGGGAAACATCGTTTAAATCTACCCGAAGCTGCATAACTTTTACATTCCGACACCAAATAAATTTATAGTTATAAATGTTACTCCGAAAGTACAACTCTCGATAATGTAGAGAACCAGAGCGCACCGTCTATTCATATATTACAAACAAAACAACATTTTATCGTTAATTGTGACAACAACCGAACATGTTACAACCGACACTAACAATAATATTGTTTACTATATTTATTAATTCGAAACAAACTGTTACAAGCTTTAGGTCTTACGAACCTTACACGGCCAACTCACACAGTCGGAGATAGGAAAGGTTTAAGTAAATAATAATTAAGGGCGCCAGATCATTTATAATTAACACTTCTGTCTCGATCAAGACAGACGGTCCAAACTTGTAACAAATTTTTAGGTTCGTAATCCTTGTTACTCTGATGTTCGGGTAACCACAATAAAAGCAAAAAGTATGTTACCATAAAAGAAAGATTAACAGGTATAAATACTTTAATTTAGTAACGTAGAATATTAACAAAAGTATATCTAATTTTCAATCCATAAATGCGAGAATTATCGGCAACACACAATAGATAAGTTGAGTCGAAGTGAATAACCAAGAAAATTTTGTAATAAACATCGTTTGTACACAGCATGCGATACACACACAATGATTAATGAAACTACCTTAATGATATTGCAACAATAATCGTAATTACGGAAATTAACATAAACAAAAGTTCCGTGAGTGACTTTTCTGACAGCGACAAAATAATTAAATAAACTTACCCACAATGCAGTACCTACTTGAGCAAAGAAAACGTTTTCCCTGGTGAGTATCCTGAAATAATATGAATGCAAGTCTTGTCAACGCAATGACTCACGAAAGTCAAAGTCTACAAAATTATTAATATATGACATTAAGTATAAGAACCCGATATATATCGAATGCTGTTTCTTCTAACAATTAAAAGGTGAGTATCGTAATCGACTGATGTCGAAGAAGTGACATTCCTTTTCGGTGTTGATAATTAATAGGCCTTCAATTATTTCTCAAAGTTCATTCCTCCTTGTACTTAATTAGTTAAATCGGAACATGTGGCCAAAGCGTTGTTACAAGCTTTTTGCTAGTTTACGAACCTGCACGGCCAACTCACTATAGTCGGTGGGAGGGTAGGGTTCCTAGATAATAATAAAAAGATATTTAAGGGCGCCAGAGCTTATCCAAAGTCACTTCTGTCCCGCTCAAGACAGGTGGTAATAACTTGTAACTAGATGTTAGGTTCGTAACTGCTGAAAGAAACGAATAAAAAAAAAGAAACTCAATCGTTAATAACAATTTCACTTTAATTCCTCTATAATGATAACTAGATTAACGTTCAAATTGATAACAGTTGGATAACAGGACCAAGAATAATTTTAGTTCGAGTATAACTAAATATCGGAAGTATCGGCAACACATTCGTAGCTTACATTGACATGACTAGCGAAGAGTAGATGGTAATAAATTTCGTCTGCATACAATATGCGAAGTACACAAAATAATTTAGTAATAAGGCATTACTGACAATCAAACACAGTAATAATACTAAGTTACTACGTTAAGGTTAACTTATCGTAACAAAGCGTGCGGAATTAATATAGCACTAACGTTAATCAATCGTTGGAAGTACACAGCATGCGCAACTCAACATAAGTAAAATTTACTACCTAGCTGGTAAACAACAATAGCGATAATTACAGAATTAATAGCAAAAGTTTCGTGAGTGACCCGATTGACTACGCAATAAAACATATAAAAGCACTTACCATCAATACAGGAATTTCCCTGGTGTGGAGAAAGTACTTTCCCCGACACGTAACCTGTAAGCAATTTGAATCGCAACTCGTGTCAAACTAATGTCTCACGAAATCAACATCTACAACAATCATTACTTAAGGTACAACAAAGTATAAATAAGATAAACCGGTTGTCATATGCTGTGGTACCCCTTGTCGTTGGTTTAATTAGTTAAAGTCATAAGCCTTAAACGAAAAGGTTAGCATCGTCCCATCCAAATATTTGTCGAGGTTCATTCCTTAGTAAATTGGTACCGAATACTGAATATCGTTAGAACACAAATAGGTGGTTACTACAGGTCACGGCGTGTCATCCACATGTAGCACTCTTAGCCCGAGAAGGCTCCGCAAGACCCCCAATTTCGTAGCGTGGAAATCGCCTTACGCTGGTGGCCCTGTACGGCAACGTGGTGACGTTTTTAGCAGTCGTTTACGATAGCCATTTATTGATAAAGTACCAGATGTTAAAGAAAGGAACGTAAAATGGCTGTTAAAAGGAAGGAAAAATTACGAACGAAATTGTTACTAAAAGACGGCAGTCGCTTACCCTGTACGCTTTGAAGAAATCAGATCATTCACTAATTATAATTGGTTTTCCAGATGGTAATAGATAACATAACTATTCAATGTGTACAGACCATTTACATCAATTACGTGTGACGAATTCCCGCAAAATGGCCCGCAACGAGAAACGAACGTTAAAGGGCGTCAACCCGAATCTAATTTCACGTTGAACATACATAGGCGTACGTAAAGAAAATTCCGTCCGTAACAACATAGGTGTACGTAAAGAAAATTCGACCGTAACAGCGTGTCGAAACGGCGCTCAAATTTAAAAAGAAATTACAAAAGAATCCTAACAAACCGGATGTATCTTACCCTGTGCCGAATAAATTACGATAAATTCGTAATTAATTTATAAGTTCCTGTCCATCACAGTGGATGTACTTAAAATCTTTGGATTAGGTCAATTCACGACACAGACCCTCTTAAGTAGTTGACAGCTTCAAAATGAATTCCGCAACATGTCAGTAACCAGAAAGATCAGCAGAGGGCGTCAAAACTTGAATCTAATTTTAATTCGATATACAGGGTATTACTTTATAAAAATTTTGCACGTAACAAAACGATTTAAACTACTTCGATCATTGAGCTTCTGACTATGTATAGAAGAATTCGCATATTCGGGTAACAGAGCAATGACAAATTTTACTAAAACTTGTGCATTCAATTTTTGGAAATAAAATATAAACACATCTATTTACTGAATGCACAAATTTAATAAATTAACAAAAGAAATAAATCAATTTATAAGATATGCACAAAAATAAAAGTTACAAGTTTATATACAAAAAAATAAATCAAATAATCATTTTTTAAATGAATAACTACTAATAAATTTTCTAAATTCAAACTAAGATCAGATCTGTCTTTTGCAATCTTGTTAAACTAAATTATTTACAAAATGTTACGATGTCAATTTATTAAAATCAATTTTGATCTATGCGATCTACTAACTAAATGCAAGCTTTTATGAATTACGATGCTTTCTTTTACAACGAAAGCTAAATGTTACAATAATATTACAAATTTGCGAGTGCTCTGTCTTACGACAAAGGCCATCCATTTATTTTCAAATCAATAGCGACAAAAGCGATGGTGAAGAAATGCAATGAATTTACATCCTTTGACACTTATGTAATTAACGAACTAACGAATTTCATACCTCAGTATGCGATGGTTTGACAAAGTTAATTTTAAAGTTTTTTTTATCGACAATACGATACCAATGGAATTTTACAATTCTGTCAACTCCAGAAAATGTAAATTCTTCAATACAATAACGAACGACTCGTAGCGATAAAAGAGACTTCCATTTATGCTGCAACAATATCTTAATTGAGATGCGAGTTCTAATTCCAACGAGATTTACAATTACGAGATTAAATCGATACAATTCGATGACGTTATTTATTTTTTCGAATTGAATAAGAGTCCGCTTGTAGTAAAAATAAAATTCACTCAAAAAAAATGCAAGAAAGGCACATAGTAACTGCAGTTTTATGGCGTTAGTGACAAACAAACGTGTGTCTACAGATGTATAGAATTGGATGAATAGATGACTGGTGCACTTTCATGATATATTTAAAAGTGTTGGAAGATGTGTTTTCACCCCGCTCAATATTTTATATCTGAAAGAAAAACGTCATGAACTAGTAAGTTCTGTCTAATACAATTATAGTTTTTACATGGTCACATAGAATTGATAGTTCTGTAAATCTCTAGACCTGAAACAATTTGAGCAATTTTCTTACTATAGGTGAACAAAAATAGTAAATAGTAGTAAGATGGTTGGAAGATGAGTTAACATACATAATAGGTTTAGAGATTCCACCGTTATACCCTGCAAGAGCTTTCAAAACTCATCATCAGCGTTTTTAGTTTATGTTTTTAACTCAAACAGTGCCATTTTCTACTAAATTACATTTAAAAACTTTCATATACTGCATTTTTAATAAATCATTTTTATAACAAGAGTTTTACAAAAAAAACTAACAGAATTCATTATAAATAAAGTGTTTAATCTATTTTTTATTTAATTGATTAACAAACACGCAGCTAAATAAAACTTCAGAAGCAATTAGTAATATAACATAAAATTAAAATGAAAATTCAAGTTTAATTTAGCATAAAAACATAAGACTTACCCCAGATTTAATTTTTTTTATTGTAAGTAGCGATCATGCTACGTCAGTAACGTTACTCTTAAACATTCGAAGGGTGTAATCGACTTGTATCTCTCAAACTTTGGCTTTGACTACGCTTAAAAATTAAGAATACTCAATCGGATACAGTCAACGTACACAGTAATTATTTAATTGCAAAATGAACTAAAAACTAGTACTAAGTACTCGACTGAAAGTAAGTAAATGAACTGAAGGTTTACATTTGTACTAAACAAATACCCAAAAGAAACAGCAAAATTATACGTAGACCCTAACAGCACATATACATCGTAAATACATCTCAAAGATGCCAAACCAAGATATTCACGACGTCTTTCAGACATCTCATTACGTCTTTAGACATCTTTAAGACATACCAAAGACGTCGAATGTTAATAAACTGTACATCTTGAAGACATCTTATTTAGACATCTTTAAGATACCTCTTCAGACCCGTTTAGGACAAAAAATATTTTGAGTAACACTGCACATGCAATAAAACACTAAATATACAACACTTTTTTATTGTACGTCATATTTTTTTTTCATAAGAGAACTTTTATTGGAGGTTCTTTTCACGCAGTTCTCCATCAAAATTTCAGTTTTTTTGTGATTTGCACAACCCGGCTTATTCAACGGAACCTAAAAATTATATTTTTATTTAATCTAAATTAGAGAATATGTTAATTTGTATAATACAGTTTTTTATATAGATTGGACGACTATTTTATTGATTTGTATGTCGAAACTGTATACAATATCAAATTACATTTTAGTAGACATGTAAATCAGAAAAAATAATTCAATTTTATATTTTACTTACAAAATTGTTTATTAAAGACAGATTTGAGCAATATTTAACTCGCCAAATTTTCACTACCAATATGATCATTAATGATAATTTTTAGTGGAAAAATTTAACGTACCAGTACTTTTGTTGTTACATTGACAATTCCATAATTTACCAAACAGGAGCTGAGTGGACAGCTCCTGTTTGGTAATAGGCATGGCTTTTTAGATAGCTATGTAATAGGGCATGACAAAATCTTATACTTCTCTAAAAATTATTTGACAATAAAATAAGTTACTAATCCTTGTAAGTTTCATAGCATAACGGCTAACTCTTTATGCTACCTTCATGTCTTTTTAAGTAAATTATTATATTGGTAATCTTCACTTTTATGTCTATTTTTAACTAATTGTAAAATATATACGTACTTTCATCTAATAATGTTAACAAAAGTTTTAAATTATGATCCTTAACAAAATGATAAAATAAATACCACAGTAAATAGACACACACAAAAGTTCAGCTTGTTTGATAACGACAACAGGAGAATTATCTAGAATAGAAAATTGTAATAGAACCATATTGCACTAATAGTAATAGTTAATATTTGTACGGTCAAAACTAACAAACTGCAAATGTGGTTTCTTTAATTTTAGGAGGTGGAATTATCACTTCATCACTTATTGACCCTCGCGTTTTAGACACTAGTATCCTTAAAATTATATAAAATAAAATATTAAATATTTACCAAAAACAGCATTCTAATAGAATTTAACTTTGTTTATAAACCAGTACGTGTTAAAATGTTTGCACATTATAATCGCTGTATGCAATTTAGATTGAGAAAAGACCCACTGCATATAGATAAAGGTGACATCTGCACGCCAACTTTTTTATCTGGTACTGCACCAATCCGTTTATCTATTTCTGTAGCGAAAATATCTAAATTAAGTTTAAAATTTTGTTATACGTTATACTGTGGTTATACGTCAAATGAAGGTTAAATCCCATGACGCGTAATGCTGCCAACCGCAGCAGTGCCAACACTAAGTTTCAAAAATTCCCGTAGTGTATCTTAAAAACACTTAAAATTCTTTCTTGCCAAACGTTAAAATAATATAATACACCTACCGACAAAGACTACAACATACTTTTTGATACAACTCTGCCATTTGTAAAGAAAACTTTTAGGAATCTTTAAACAAATGTTTTTCAACCGTCTTAAGTCAGACGTCTTTAAGATGTCTTACAGTAGATATCGTTAAGACGTCTTTTTTAGAGCCACAGACGTTCAGACATGAAACAGGCATAAAACAGACGTCTTGAAGATGTTGTGTGATGTCTGGGGAGCTTTATGGTTGGTATTTCATGCCCATTGCAGATCACAAACGTTCGATTCATGCTAACAATATTTTAAAAAATTGTATCTTCTTTAATTGAACAACTAGCACAAGAAGTCGGAAACAAAGATTTTAAATTTAACTGAGAATGCTGCGATAGAAAAATGGTTAAAATAAAAGCAAATTAAGATTTTTTCATTTCTTGCAATCTTCTGATCTGAGGTAAACGACTTCTCCTAAAAACAATGGCCAAATCATATGCAACTGAAATACCGGAATTTTCAAATTTCTGGATGTAACGCCTATTGAATTACGTACTTCAGATTGTGAATTAGTGAGTAATTAAGATAGGACAAATCTCAATTTTGACAATCTTCCAATCTACTGTTTTATTTATTTGTTGTAAAGCATTCAATAAAACTTTTAAAACCGTTTTGCCATAAAAGGTCTGGTCAGACTGTCAAAATCTTCGACGGTTTGACGCGGGTGGCACGCTCAACATCCTTTATACTACATTGAATTGTGACAAAATATTTTCTAAATTCTTTAAGCGGTAACAGAAGTGACCCTGGTATAAAAACAAGTAAATAATACCGATTGTCAGCATCTTTATATTTTTGAGCAGCTGGATTCACAAAATCGCCCACTGTGGGTCGCCTACTGGATCACAAAAAAAACTAACCTAATTTTTTAGTTTGTTAAATATAATTAATGAACTAAAGTTATAAATTTGTGAATGACAATTATTAGTTTAATTCAAAATATATTGCATTAAAATAACAGTATTCGTGTAAAATAATGCATACAATATCAGGTATTTGCATAACACGCCCATGACAAAAAAAACGTGTCAAATACCACGTTATAAACGTGTAATAAACATAATTTTAATTTTGATTGCTGATTAATTTGATACTTCTAACATCGACATTTGTAATTTATGAATGAATACTTTATTCCCACAAAAAATGAATGGCGTAGTAACCAGATGAACATGCTCATAAATTTTGTACTTTTACATATTTTCCATTTTGTAAGTAGTCGTCTTACTCATTTTTCTAAAAATAATTTAGAAAAAACTAAGAGCGCGTGTCTATCTAACGGATACTATAATGTGTTTTTTATTTAAAATAAAGTATATAATAAAAGTACACAAAGTAATTGCATTTTTTGAAATGATGATCAACATTATTTATATATGAATAAATAATAAGCAAAGCTACGTTGTGAATCTTTATTTTTAACAATTTAGAACAAAATTGGTTCAATACCTCAGATTTAAAAAATGATGATTGTATGGCAATAAAAAAGTCGTATCTTGATCTAATTTGTTTAACTAAATTTAGGCTATGGTTCGTGCAGCTTAGAACGAAGCTGGTTCACAAACCGATTAGTCGATACTTTTAAAGGTAATGAATTTAGAGCAGCGTCTTTGGGTTGCTGTAGATTCCGGATCGTTAAGTTTTCAAGGTAAAATACAAAATGTAGTTTTTACCGTCATTACCGACGTACTTGGTTTCTAATAATTCAAAATTTTTTTTAGATTTATTTGCAAGTTGCTTTGATACTATCTTAATTTTTTACGTTACTACTTGCCTTAAACTAAATTCAATCTCTTTGTTCATTGTTTTTTTTAATTTTTAGTTTCTGTTCATTAACAGAAAATTTTTTTCAAATATCTAAATCTAAAAAAATAATTGAATCAATAATTGAATATGTTTTCAAAACGTTGTTTTGAGTAACTGTAATCGTTCACTAACAGTTAAGTTCCTATTGAAAGTATTATTATTATCATTATTATTATTGTTATTAGAAGTAGGGTGAGTGTTACGAAAACCTCATGCACTGCGACCAGATGTTACAAGCTTTATGTCTTACGAACCTTGCACGGCCAACTCACACAGTCGGAGGTAGGGGAGGTTCACAGGAAGTATGCTTAAGGGCGCCAGAGCTAATCTAAGATAACACTTCTGTCTCGCTCACGACAGACGATCCAAACTTGTAACCCCATTGGAGGTTCTTAATCCTTATTGCTCTGATGTTCGAGTAGCCAAAATTAGTTAATAGATAACGATAATCACAGGAGAAAGAAAAATAAAAGAGAGATTAACAATTATAATCACTATAATGTCTTAACGTTGGATACTAATAAGAATATATGAAATTTCTTCACCTATCGATGCTCGAATGGTTTCCATGTAGAATTAACAAATATCACAGTTTTGCTTTAGTAGCGCAGTAAATTGACAACTATACGCTAAATGCGCAAACCTTAAATACTAGAATGAATAACAATTTTCATTAACAAGTAGAGGAGACTTTGATTTCGTAATACATAAAATTTACTAGATTATATCGAAGTTCTCATACATGAATGCCCGCAGTATCGGCAACACACACTACACATTGAAATTGTCAAAATGGATAGCACCAAAAGTCTCAGAATAAATATGTTTCCCTCACAGCATGCGATACAGTTATGAAATGATTAAGATTACCTTATTGGTATATAAGCGATAACGTAATTACGGTCATTAAAATTAAATACAATTCTGTGAATAACTTTCGTGATCCCGATATAAAAGTCAAACAAATAACTCACCCCAAAATCCAGTTTCCACTTCTACGGAGAAAACGTTTTCCCGTCAGTGGCCTGCAATAAATAGTGAAAAGCAAATCGAATCACAACCTAGTTCACACAGAACAAAAGCTAAAAAAATAGTATTAATAAATCATTAAATGTTACATAAAAACCCGTTGTATCGTGTACTGTAAGGAACAATTTTAACACAGGTGGCTGATAACATAATCGACTAGTATACAGGTAGTAACATCTCCCACGGTAAGGCTTATCGAGACCTCGTTTTCGTGGCGTAGAAAACGCCTTCCAAAAGCGTACGTGTTCGGTAACGGTATTTCTTAATAAGAATTACTATTCACCATTTCTTTGTTGAAACGTACATGTGCTCGAAGCGAGTAGAAAATGGCTATTAAATGAAGGAAGAATTACAAACTAATTTTTATAAACGACAGCAATTATCTTACCCTGTGACGACTCAAATATTTTATGAACGTAATGTAATTACAATTTGATTTCCATTATTCCGGATGGTACTGGAAGAAATTACTTAAGACGTACAGACCATTTTAGGCAATTGACAGCTTTGCAATTTTGTCGTAAAATGACAGTCGCGAGAAAAGATCGGTAGAGGGCGTCAAAACCGGAATCCAATTTCAATTCAATATACAGGGTCTTCCGTAATGAAAATTTCGTACGTAACACAGATTAGATCTTTTGTGCCCCCCTCTAGTTGAACTCAGAGGAGATCTGCTTTTGACGAATTTGATCAGGCTCCTGGTCGGAAGGTTTCGTAGTTTTTTTTCCCAGATGAAGATGAAATCTAGATGGTTTTGTCTCTTTAAGCACAAAGCTAAACACCTCATAATGATGTGGTCCATACGCCCATACACCACAGTACCTGCATGTGTCATGACCCACCAGTCCCATCTTACTCAAGTGGTATCTGCAGTAGATGTGTCCTGTTAGTATACCACAGAGAAGTTTTAATTCTCTTCTTCTTAACTTTATCACTTCCTTACCCTTCTTTTTGTTAGGGCTAAAGAACTTCTTTGAATGTTTTAGACCCGGCATTTTGTTCCAAGTTCTGTTGATTTCTTTGTTGGTCCAGTTGGTGATAACCTCCTGATAGTCTCTTTGGTTAAAACCATACATAGGAGATGGCTGTATAAAGGGTTTTACTGCACCTACATTTGCTTGCTGATCTGCTTCTACATTGCCTGCAATTCCCTCATGCCCTGGCACTCAAAAATCAACTTTATTCTTGTCCGCCAGCTGGTTTAAAGATTGATGGCACTCGTGAAGCATGCGTGATCTTACGCTGTTTTTTTGCAGTGCTTTTAATCGGGCTTGGCTGTCTGACATGATGAATATATTTTCTTTGCATCCGTTTTTGGTAATCAGATGTTTCGCCACTATCTGGATGGCGTGTACTTTTTTTCTTTTGAACCTAGGACCCACCACTCCTGTCCTCACACCTACGTTTTCTATTTTAGATTCATCTGTGAACCAGTTTTGGGAAGATCCCGGCACGCAGTACGTCCCTTCTACCCAGTCGTTCCTAGTGAGGAACCTGACTTTGTATTTGTGATCAAAGATTGTTTTTGAGTTCATCTGATCACTCACTGCGACCATGTCTAACAGAGAAGTAGCTTTGAGAATTTCTAGATGACCTTTGAGGTTCCTTTTACTTAAAATGGTGTACCTCATGTAGTTTGAGGGCCAGCTTCGTAACTTCCTCCTTAATTGCCACTAGTAGAAAATCCAAGCTAAGAAGGATCTTCATCGCAGCAGTGGGTGTTGATTTTATGGCACCTATAGTGGTCAGACTTGCTAGCCCTTACATCTTTACCAGTTTCGCTTGCGCGGTACTTTGGTTTACTTTTCTCCACCAAACTGCAGACGCATAGAAAACTCCAGGTCTAACGACCTGTTTGTAGATCCAATTAGTTATGCTGGGATTCAAACCCCACGTTTTGCCAACCATTTGGCGAGAAGACTATACAGTTTTTATAGTCTTGTTAGTCGTTTTGGAAAGGTGACTTTTCCACGTTAATTTTTGGTTCAGCGTCACTCCTAGGTATTTAACCTCTTTTGAGAGGGAAATGGTAGTTTCATTTAACTGAATACTGCGGATATTTAAATTCCTCCGTTTAGTAAAAGGAACGATGATGGTTTTATTTGGGTTTATGTTCATGCCCTCTTTGAAGCACCAGTTACGTGTTAGGTTAATAGCATTTTGTATTTTCTCCTTTACGATGGAGTTATGCTTGCCTCTCACTGTTATGGTTATGTCGTCAGCATAGCCTAAAACGTTATACCCTTTTCTACTCAGATCGTTTATTAATTCATCCACTACTAATGACCACAGCAGTGAGGATATGACTCCCCCTTGTAGGCAGCCTCTTGTAGTGCCTACCTCATGGGTGGCACTACATCAGCACGTTGTTTATCCATTGAAGGATAAAGTCGTAAGATTGAAGCAATACCTGTTGTAGAGAGGGGAGATTGACTTTATTTTAAACAGCGCCAGATCTTTTTCTGCAGAAATAGCTCCTGCTAGATCAGCACAGGAAGCTCGAACCTTGTACAAAATTGTTAGGGTTTGTAAAGCTAGAGGAAACGAAGAAAGAAACCAAATCGTTAACAAGAATTGCACTTTAATTACTTTAAAATGATAAATAGATTAAAATTTGAATCAATAACAATTACGAAAGTTGATAACATCACAGTGAATAAATTTAGTCCGAATACAAATATAAGTAGGTACTAAAACATCAGAAGTATCGGCGCAACTTACACTACACTTGAAACAAAAGTGTAACAACCAGAACATATAAAAATCTTTGTAAGTAAATTACATTAATAATAGTAATAATTGACAGTTGACGTAATCAGCATGCGATAGTAATTTACTTAAACTAATTGAGTAATAATAATAAGAAGCAAATCAATTTCAACGTTTCGACACGATTAGTAAATATGATTATTCATGAGTAGCACCATAGCGACAGCGAATAATTCAAATTAAAAATTGACTTACCAAGATTTAGGTGTACTTTTAGAAAACGTTTTCCTACTAGCTTCCTGTAATCAAACTACCTGAAAATAATCGTGTTTACCTGGTGACTCACAAACCACAACCGGTAAAAAGAAACATTTAAAAGAAAGTAAGAGAACCGAAACGTATCGTATGCTGTTACAATATGTCTTTTCGTCCACGATGGTATTAGGCATTAATTGGCTCCGCATAGAAATCTGCCCTTGTGCATAGGTCTAAAGCTTCCTATTATAATGTTTGATTTGTATATTTTAAACTTGACCAGAAACTAAGACAAAAACACCCAGGTTTAGGAGGTAGCACATGGCGCTAATGAAAAAACATAAAATTACCTTCAAACAAAAAAAGAATAGAAATGCCTTACCCTGCGTGTAATAAATTAATTAAAATAGATATTTTCATTACACATCGTGTCACAACACGTGGATGTTTTAAGAAAACGATTTTTAATTCACGCAGACATAGGTTTTGTCGTGAACGATGTTAAAGTCAAAATGACCGCCCGTCCCCTTCTCAATACGAAAGGACCAACGATAGATGGCGTCGAAAAATGGAAAAGTAATGCATTTTTAAAATTTATGCACGTAACACCCTTTATGTCCATAAAAACTGATAGGGTTATTTCCTTTGACTCATGTTCTTTCTCTATGGTTTTCACAATTTGCTGTAAAACTGATATCGTTAATTTGCCTTTGTGATAGGTAAATTGGTATTTATGAAAAGGTTTGACTGTTAAAATCTCTATTCTAATATAATAATCCACCATCTTCTCCATTGTTTTGAGCATAAACGACGAGGGACTTATTGGACGATATGACTTTGGATCATCTAGGGGTTTTACACCTCCCTTATGTAGGAATATAAATTTTACTATCTTCCATATTTGAGGAACATGGCCATATAACAAACTAGATTGGAATATTTTGATCAATGTTTCTAGTAAGATGTCCTGTCCTTGTTGAATGAGTGCCGGAAATACTCTATCCGGGCTAGGAGCTTTGAAAGGTTTGAAGGTTCTTATGGCTCACTTAATCCTTTTAGGCGATGCAATTTTATTGACAACAGGGACGTTTCCGTTTGAGTAGAGTTCTACTGTTTGTTGGTCCTTAGTACACCTTTGTTTCTCCAGCTGCTATACACCCTGGAAAATGTTTTTTAATTAAAACCTCCAACGTTTTCTGAAAGGTTGACTTTAAGGTGCCATCTTCACGTTTGAGTGCACTTATGTTACCTTTGTTGCTTCTTGATAGAGCCTTCTGCACTCTGCTTGCGATAAGTGCTTTATCAAGATTCTCACAAAAGGTCCTCCAAGAACTGCTCTTTGATTTACGAAGTGTAGCATTGAACTTGGTACAAGCCTTACGGTACTCTTCCCAGCTATGTGTTCTTTTTGATTTGTTAAACTTTCTTCTAGCTTTGCTGCGCAATTTGTTCAGCTCAATGTTCCACTAGGGTACTTTGCTTTTAGTCTTTTTAGTTTTGAGAGGACAGTTTACCTCAAAGGCTTTCGTTATGGTCTCCGTTGTAAGGTTAACTGTTCTCTCCAAGTCGTTTATTGATCTTATTATGTTTGTTATTTCCTTTATGCCATCATGTAGGATACTTTTGTATCTTTCCCAATTGGTCTTGTTAGAAACCTTACATGACCAAACAGTAATCGGAAAGGTACGCCTCCTCACACACTCCCCAATCACTTATTAGATTTGAAGCCCCCCTAGACACTAAGGTTAAATTTAGAACTTTCTGCTTTATAGCGTTTATAAAGATTGGGCGTTTGCCTTTATTGGCCACCACCATATTAGTAGTTAGTAAGTACTTATAAAGTGACTCATCTCGGTCGTTGGTATTGTTGCTTTCTCAGGCGGTGTTGTGAGCATTGGCGTCCGCCCCAAGGATATGATGTTTCCTGTTGGCTTTGCAATAGCTGATGAGTCGTTTTACCGTGTCTAGTGGCGCTTCCTGTTTCTATCCAGGAAAATATGTCAAGGTTAAAATTACCTTCTTCTTTTCTTTAGGGACACTTAGCTCTGCTAGTCTTGTGGCTGTATGAGCATCTGTGAATTCTGATAGTCAGTGTGTTATTGGTTTTATTGATCAGAATAGCTGCCCTCGGTACTAGAGCAGATCTATCATAAATCAGCTTACCGTTCTTGGCACTTAGTCCACAAACTCGTCTCCCATTTATTCAGGGCTCTTGGACTAGAACCACCATTTTACTGCCTTGGGCAAACCTGTGGCATAAAACGGTCGAAGCAGCCTTTGCGTGGTGAAAGTTCACCTGCACGCACTCTATGATTAAGTTGTAGATGAAGAAGGTAGAGTACCACTCTTCTCCGCCACCTCCATGGTGGTTGCATTTTGAGGATCTATTAATTCTCTTTCTAGTGGTGGTTTGTGAGGTTTCCTTCCTCCTCCCTTATTACTCTCCAAGTTGAGGTGTTGACTCCATCATTTTGTCTTTGGATCCAATGTAATATCCTCTCCGCCGACATCTCAGAGGAGTTGGGGAAGAATCCCAGTAAGGTACTACCTTGAGTTATATCTGCCTTTTTAGTAGCCCACAGCTGTGAATCTTCCCAAGGGTGTAGATTAACTACTACCGGCTTGAGCCATTCAACTGTGGCGTTGTCCTTGCATGAAAGCATTAGGTAGCTCGCCTTATACACAAAAGTGAGCAACTAAAGTTTAATGGTTTCATTCTGCCTTTCCTCTACTGTGTTCATGATGGCTGAGCAGATTTGGTCTATTTGGGTAGTGGTGAGGAGTTCTGTTGAAAATCTCCTAGACATCATCGCTATTTTGATACATACTAAGGCACATTTATATGAGACGTCTTTCTGTCTCCTAGTCTGCGGTATTTTAGGTTGAGCAGCGGGTGCGATCGTTTTTTGTTTTTGTTTCTTTACAACCCTCGGACTTTTGTCCTGGAACCTTGGTCTTTTTACATCGGAGTTTGGGTACCCCTGCCTTCCGTCTTAGGAATGAGTTCTTTCTTCTTTAGGAGAGCAAGTTTTCTAGCTTCGGTTCTAGTGTATCCTGCATTCAGTAAATACTTTTACCTTTTAAAGGCTGCGTCACACAACATTGTCTTATTTTGGCCTAAATTTAGGCGGGCGGTCCTTTCGACCAGTTTCTCTAACCCACCTTCAGACTCTGAGGCGCTGCTATCGCCAGTTTCTTTTGTTTTAGGTTTGGGTTTTAGGTTTGAGGGGTTTTCCTCTTCCATTTTCTTTTTATTTATGTTTGTTTTTGAAGGGTTTATATAGTTTTCACAAGTAATTAAGGATAAGATTGTCCATCCAGCAGAGATTTTTACTGCTATATACTCTAGAGGGCGCCTGGTATTCAGAGATCGCATACTATAGACCTTTTAAACCCAGGCCATTCATTCTTGATGTATGCTAATCCACCGTGTATTGGGAGATGTTTATTGACTTCCCAGTCTAGAACTGCCGTGTTTGGTAAAAGCAGGGTCATCTCGAACAGGATGCAGCTCTTCACTGCGCACGGATGGTCTTGCAGCAAGCGTCATATGGGAACCAGAAGTTACCTCAGCTATGCGCCTAAGGCTCAGTACTCTCTAGGGAAATACTTCATTGCCTCTTGATCCCCCTATTAAAAGTAACCAAGATTGTTTTCGCCAAGACTCAGTCCAGTTCTTGTGTTCTGGTATGAAACGGATTCGATTCGTAAAAACAATTTCGGTTTTTTGAAATTAAAATGTGTAGTAACAGCTATTCAAAAGGAGAAGGACCTAATTTTGGATTCCAGTCTTCTGTCTTTAAAAAACTTTTAACTGATAGTGAATTGCAATTCTTCTCAAATAAACGATTTAAATAAAAAATTGCGTGAGGAAAAAAGAGTCTTTTCTACTGCCTTGCTTGACGTTCCCGAAAAATTTGCAGAATAGTTACAATCTTATATTTCCGATAATTTTTATAAATAAACACGAAAATGTTTACTTTGAAGTAAAGGACATCAAAGGTACAGGATAGTGTAGTAAAACCGGTTTTTTACCTAATTTACACTATTAAAATTCCTAAATTGAAACATAATACCATACTCACTTTTCCCGACAATACTGAAATAATGGATGTAGGTCAAAGATTACGAAAAAGTGATAATAAATCAGCAAGCGTCAGTCAACAAAATTAATTTTTGGACCAACCAATGGTGACTCAAGTTGGATTTCAAAAAGCTACTGGTTATTTGAAAGAAATTTTAATTTACGTACAATAGTGTTTCAAACAAGTCTATATAGACATACATTTGGCATCAAAATATGGAGTTGTACCAAAAAAAACAATTTAGATATAATTCAGCGGTTTCAGTGTTACTTAAGGAATATTTTTAACGTTCTATGGTACTACAAAAATAATGGTCTCTATATTCTTGAAAATAGACATCATTACCCAGACTATTAGCAAATTGGCCAAGAGTCATGAATAGAGGCTTTTTTACCACGCCAATGTTGAGATAATCCAGTTTTCTCGATAACACAAAACTGACAAGGCGGTTGAAAAAGACTAAACTTTTTGAGCTAGTTTTAAAGCATCAATAAGATACTATTTTAATTTAAAAAAAATAAACTATTAATTGTATATAAAACCGTTTTTAAATATGAATTAATTTCATGGCAAATATGAACCATCCATACATTATGTATGCAGATATTCAGATTCGTAAAAGATCTCAAAACTTCATTTTGTCATTGTCAATTACAAATAATTAATGAAGACTGGTACACCTTTAAAAATTTTGCGACGAAAACGTCGTACCTTGTAATGATTAACGATTTTCGAAAGTCGGACATACATCATCGTTCATACTTAGAACTTTTGTTAATTTCGTTTTCTGGTAACGCTTCGCCGGCGTTTGTGCATTTTTTAATTGACGAATCCTTGGAGCAATATCAAAGCAACTTACCTATAACAGTTTAATCGCGCTTTAATCATTGCACATACAATAAAACTATGTTATTACATCAGTAAGGTAAATGCAAATTTCGAAATCGTGGTGGACGTTACTTATATTTACAAAACCTTGAAAGGAATTATAATAAAAGTAAAGGACCGTATTTAAACTTTTCTTCTATTATAATTGACCGTAATAAAAATTTTGATCGGTCACGATCGCTTTTTATTTACGTCAAATAAATAAGCAACAATTTGAAGTTATTTTACGCTTCGTAGTTTCTAATAGTGCTACTTATACCTTATTAGGATCCTTTTTATAAGGACCGAAGATTTTTAGCCAGAAGCTATAATCATGAATTATCTGCAAGTACTTATTTGCAATTTACGATTTTAAAAAAAATGAATAAATTGACGTTATTTTAAAAACATAAATCTTGAGTGAATTGCACGCTACGAACGGTTTTGAAAATTCGATTTTACCACTCGCATTTAGATACGTTGACAACAAATGTTAATTAAAGCGCATAACGTCTATGCGTAAATGGACATTATCAAGATAATCGATAATTTATACACGGGAAACAAACAAAAAACTGAATTTTTCTCTGTAATTTTCTAATTAACGATAAGCATCAGCTCGGGCAAGTAAAAGGAGCTTTGACCAATATCGCGGATATTGGATTTGCATTTTAGATGCCGGATAACAGATTTTTACCCCGTGCATTTTAGTTTTGCAATGTTAATAATATTCTTATCTGTTAAATGTGTATACATTTTAAACATTTGCGGCAAACTTAGATGATGATTAAATTTGCAAGCGATTACATTATAATTTAAATAACGGGAGATGGTTGTTTATGTAATTAATACGGGACAGTCAATTTAATGAATATAATAACGTATGAGTTTGTTAGACGTTTGACACAATTTATGTGTAGAAAAACAATTTAATATTTCCATTAAGTAGACATTTATTTGAATTACGGCTTAACGCTTGCTTGTTTAATCTTTGAAATTTTAATTACCTTCTTGTTGATTTTTTTTATATTGCAGATTGTGTTTTGTTCTTTTTACAATACCTTTATTTAGATATTCTTGTTTTGCTTGCAACTGTGTATACTAATTTGTAAGTTGCATGTTAACATAGCGGTGCGCGCCAGGGATTCCATAGTAAAGAAAGTCTAACACATGCATTAAGAAATATGATAAAAATAGTAGTGTTAATTCTATTCGAAATTCCCTAAGTGGTCTACATCGATCTCCAAGGGTCGACAATGATAACGAGTTGCGGGTCCATGAGACATGATACTGGATCTCATTTAAGTAGGACTTTAATTTTGGCATAGTATCAGATAGTACCAACTTACTTACATAATACAGTGCACGCCGCTTAATAGAATCACATTGATAAATGGAGTTTTTGATAACAATAACCGGATGATAACAATATCTTGTGTTAAAAGAATAAATAAATGTTTATTGGTTACAAAAGAGTAAATACATACAGCGTACGTGTATCTAATTAACCCGTTAATTTAAAGATAATATTATAGCATCAATACAAGCAAAAAATATCACAATAAAAATTGTAATAAAACATTAAATACTTTGTTGACACCGTTAATAAAAAAACATCGAAATAAATGTATGATGATGCAGGAGCTAGTATAAAGAATATATTTAGGCATGACACTGTCATTATTTTACTAGTCTAATAAAGTACCACATTTTGAATACTAAACAGCATCCTTATCAGGGCTTGTATGATGCAGTCAAATATAAACTTATTTTTGCAATTATGACATTAGTAGCAAAATATGGGTTAGTGCACTGTTTTATTTCATTTACTACTCAATTACATATAAATTCGGTTACATTGAAATAGAACCTCGATTATACGCGTGCGGGTTAATCGTGTTTGGTTTACACAAAAAAGCTGAAAGAATACCAATTTCTAGACCAACGTATAAACGACAAGCTTAATTTTTTCATAAAAAGGTTAATTTTTTTTGCATGAATTGGCTACTTACATCGACTCAAACAACGTCACGTAATTTTTTGCTCAGGTGGTAAAAAACGTTCAGCGTCTAAGTGTTCGTTGTGGACGTGTACAAGCGTAGGATGTTGTGATAGGTGATCTAGTAACTCGTTAGAGGCTCTAGGGCAATGTTCCACCTTAAACGAATACTCTTGCAGCATCAAAACCCAGCGGGTCAGCTTACTCTTCTCGTCCTTAATTTGATCGAGCCATGTCAAAGCTCTGCTGTCGGTGCGAAGCGTGAAGCGTTTATTTTCCAAATATGAACGGTATTTCTTAATGGCTCATGTGACGACGAGGCATTCTTGTTCGTTCACATGATACCGACTTTGAGCCTCGTTTAGCTTCGCGCTGGCATAATTAATAATGCGTCGTTGGCCCGGTTCCGGTTCCTGGTACAGCACGGCTGCAATGCCTCTGCCACTGGCGTCGATTTGAAGCACAAAACGGTAACTCAAAATTTGGTCGGTGAAGCTTTAGCGGTTGTCTGATAGCGGTTTTTAAACGTTCGAAGGCATCCCTGGTCCATACAAATCGTCTATTGGTTTTTAGCAAATCCTTTAACGGTGCTTGCATTTGGGTACAGTTACGGACGTAATCTCGGGCCCAATTACTTAGCCCCAAAAAGATTCTCAGTTGTTTAGGGGTTTTTGGTTGTTCGGCAGCTTGCAGAGCTTCTATGTGTTTGGGTCGAGGTTTGTTACCGTCGGCGGTTATTGTGTGTCCCAAGTACGTTAACCTGGTCAACCCGAAGTGGCATTTGTCTAGCGACAGACGTAGTTGGTGGTTTTGTAGACGCTCCATGACTAGCTGCAAGTGGTGTAAGTGTTCTTTCCAACTGTTGCTATAGATTAGGATGTCGTCTAAGTACACCACAACAAATCTTCTAAGATAACCGGGAAACACTTCCTGCGTCATCAATTTTTGGAACGTAGACGGGGCGTTTTTTAGATTAAAAGGCATGACGCGGAAAGTGATAAGCGGCTCCATCTGGAGTGGCAAACGCGGTGAGTTTCTTTGAGTCTTCATCCATAGAAACTTGCCAGTAGCCGGATTTCAGGTCCAACGTTAAGAACATTTTTGCTTGACCGAGATCGCGTAGAGTTTCGTGGATCCCCAGCAAGGTCAAACTTTCTTCTTTTGTGACCGAGTTTAGGCGGCGGTAGTCGACGCAAAAACGTGTCCGTCCATCTTTTTTGGTCACTACAACGATGGGTGAACTGTAGTCGGACGTGCTTGGTTCGATAATGTGGTCGGTCAGCATGCTTTCGACTTCGCGAGCAATCAGACTCTTTTTCGCTGATGAGTAGCGATATGATGGCAGTCTAAATAGTACGTTTCCTTGAAGTCGGATGGTGTGTGGTGGATAAGATGGTGGTGGGCGAGAGTTATAAATTTTTAAATTGCAATCACTTTTGTTTCAAATTTTATCTGGCTATTTTTAGTTATAGAATGGTTATAGTAACTGTGCTGCATATTAGTTCTTAAACTTACACACAAAAAAGTTTTTTTCAGTATTTAGGATGAGATAAATAAAGATATGGTTTTTGGTAGTCATATCGTCTCATGAAATCAGACATAAGCGTTTTATGCGACTGCTGACTCAAAACAAGATTGCTAGTCAATGTAAATACAAAATGAACACACGAAAACAATTTGCAAATCTAAATCAAGTTAGCTTTAACAATCTTGATATCAGAACTAAATCGACTAATCAAAAGTTTACTCATAAGCAGGCCAGAGTTGGTCACACATTAATGCAGTTTTAAAATTAAACTAACTACCTAAGATTTCGAAGAGTAAGTAGTTGAGAATCCTATTAAAAAAGAAGAAAAAAACGAGCGCCACTTCTAGAGTACACGTAGAATCCTCAGCTCGGAAACACCACGGATAAATATGGACTCACTGTCAAGTAGTAAAAAATAAAAGCAAACGAATTGATAACGAGAGAACGTAACAACTTGGTTGTATATTCTTCACATAGACAATTTTCAATAACGCAGAGACAAAATGGATCATAGAATTAATATTTTTTATAACAAAACTCGATCTTTTAAAGCATGTTTTGATATTTTACAGTAAATATTTATATGTTTGGCATATTTAAACGACTCTTACTATCCGCAATCTATTGCTCAAATTGAACGCACGATTGAGATAATAAGCAATCGCTAAAAAAATAATTAAAAAACGATTAAAAACAACATTGGAAAACATCAATTTTTTGTTTTTATAACTCTACAAATTAGTACGGAAGGTAGAAAAGTTGTCATTGGATTTAATGACAGCGAAAATAGGTTAGAAACATTGACGGTATAATTGTGGAAAACGACATCAGAACTAGCGGACAGATCCTTCGTTCTTTAGGAACTTGTCAGCGCTAGAACTAACCAATGTGTTTTCACAACCATACCGACAGACCACATTTTTTGATTAATAGGTTTTGTTTAGAAACTGTCTAAAAATATAATTATACAAACATAATTTTTATAAATCAATTCCAAATTTGCTTCAATTAACCTATCCAACCAATTGCTTTCTTTTTTTATATAACCTATACTGGGTTTCCTTCTTATAACTATTCTGTTTCTATCTAAGTCAGCAAATACAAGACAACGTTTTCTTATTTTTGCAGATTTTGTGGATTTGAATCTTAAGCCTTCGCATGTATTTGGAAGCAATAGACTACTAAGCTACCCCAACAATAAACAAAATTGTAAGATATCAAAGTATATTTTAGCGAATAAATTCTTATTCCCTCTGTCGGTTACATCTGTACCCATTCTTTAAAAAAATCATGTAAAAATGCAGTATATTTAAATCTCTAAATGTAATTTTGTACAAAATTGTACTGTTTTTGTTTAATAATTAAATTATTTTTTTCTGTTTACTCTCTACCATGCTATTTTTTATTACAAAAACCATGTGGTTATTAAAATTGCATCAAATAATGTTTAAATTAACGAAAGTTCTTTAAATCCAAAATTTGAGACTAGAAAAGAGTTATTATTTATAAAACGGTGAGTTAGGGCACTATGAGACAAACCTGCATGAGGCGGTATAAAACAACTAACAGTATAATTGTCTTAATTGCCGCATTGTTAAATGACTACAAATTCTATATACATTTTTTGAGTTGTTTTGAATGTAATTTTTTTGTCATCTTAGACAATGGGACAAAACCGAAAAAAGAAAACAGCCGCAAGGTTATTTTTAGAGAGCAATATGAGAGAAGCAGTAGAGATAGCAGTAAACGATTAATACAGCATCAGAAAAACTGCAATTTGTAAAGTGTTTGTTTACCGGACATTTGCAAGATATGTTAAAAAAAACTCCTTATAATTCTAACGTGAAAATTAAAATGCGTCCAAATTATGCTTGTCGTAAAACAATGACTGACGACTAAGAGTACAATGTTGAAAATAATATATTAACGTGTTTTAAGATTAATTATGCACTAAATAAAATCGACTGTCGTCGTCTAGCATAAAAACCAGCAGTAAGAAATGAAATTGCCATACCAGGAAAATGGTGAAAATTACAATGTGCTGATTTAAAATAGATGAGAAAGTTTTTTAAACGAGATTCTGCATTAAGTAATCGCCAATCTGAAGGTGGTGGTTCTGCGTCGTTGAATCGTTACAACGTTACTATCTTTTTTCACAAACTGGAGAAAAATTTGAGTAGAAACAAAGCCTACGCAGATGGTTCCCGTCTTTGGAATCTTGACAAAAGTAGAAACGATACAATCAATCGAAAAGAAGTGATTGCAGGTAGAAACGTCAAGCAAGTTAGCTATGTCACTAATGGCGACGGTTGAGAGGTACCTGTTGTTTTATAAATGCTTCTGGTAACACAATTCTATCAACTATGGTCTTTGCACGCAAGTATATTGAACCTCCTCATACACTACAGAGTGCAGATTCTAGAACACTTGGATTAGTCAACTCTTCAGAATTTTACATTACAATTTAAATAATCATAAAATGTATAATGCAGTTATAACTTGACTACACTGGAAAGCGTATTAGAACGAAAACAATGAAAAAACGCCTGGGTTCAAACCAAAAAAGATATTGCATTACGGTGCTCTATTGTGGTAATGCTTGTGGTGATCGTAAACTTAAGCTGATTGTAGTAAAAAAAAGCTCAAAGTTTTCAAGCTATCAAAAACTTAAGAACTCTATCAGTCAGTGGCGGCTAGTGGTCAATGCTGCAAGAAGATCAACAATTTTTAGTATTTTTTTCGATGGGTCATTGACCAATTTGTGTAGTGTAAAAGCTTCTACTGCTATCAGTAACATATTACCACCAACATTCAGCTTGTTGCTACCAAATGCTACTTCAATAGTCCAACTAATGCATAACGTGGTCATGAATCAGTATGAAAATTTTATAGAAAATATTTTGAGATGAGTTTATTGAGAGACTGTGATCAACTAAGTTTTTAGAAATTTTTAAATCTGAAAAATGCTGTTTATTATCTAGCAAATACTGCGTAAAAACCTCGCATTTTACACTAGCATTTTCAAAAATAATGACAGAGCGAATCGGAGTAATTCCATGTTGACAATAAAATTTCTACAGAAGTATTGCTAAACAAATAAGTCAACTATAAGATTTAGAAGATTTTCTAAAACACAAAGAATGTGTAAAATTGATGTCGGTTTCCAAATTATGATAGAAGAAGGGATGTGTAAAATTAAACAGAATCCATATTCCGTATTGTAAAGTGGAATAGAAAAAGATAACATTAAAAATAATAGTAAAGTAACAAATCCAGTGGTTTCTCACAGTAGAGCGGCTACTGTCGTTAATAAATTCTTGGCGAATTTTGAGTAACAAAGAAAATATAAGCACTGCTTTAGATTTGCAAAAAATAAATGAAGAAATAAGAACAAATTTGCTAATAACCAAAAAAAGTAACTCCACGTTTCTTTCTCTTAAGGGTAAACTCTATAATTATAAAAAGAAATAGGATTCAATTATATATACATATCTACTTTTATAACAATAAAAAAAAAATTTAATTCAATCAAACAAGAAATGTAAACCAATTACATCAATGTTACACTTTTTAAAATCATTCATTCATGATTATAATTGTAAATGACTTCCAACAAAAAAATAATTATTTTTTAAGTTGTAATCGTGGAGACTTTTGGCTTAGACCGCGTCGGAGTAAAACACCCAGACTTAGGCTTGGTCCTAGTCTCTTCTTGAGAGCCAAAACAAAAAGTAGAACTTGACCGTATTCTCGTTCGTGAGCACAAACAAACTGACGGTTTGCAAGACATTGCAGCTTGCATCTTCAGAGTGGTAAATGTCACTGAAAGAAAAAGTGTAAATGACGATATTTATACCAACAGCGATTAGCGTGATTAACAGATCTTGTCTTTCTGTTACCGCTTGACTGACTTCGTTATTACTCGGAGTAAGTGTCCTTTCCAAGAAGGTTGATCTTTGTCTTAGAGGATATAATACTGGTAGCCAAGATTTGCTGAGTTTTAAACCGTCTGCTCGGTTCATATTACATGGATGTGTTTCTATTTTCACAATTTCGCGAATTAGTCTGGGAAAGTAGAAAGGAGTTTTTGCTTTTATTTGCTTCCCAAATCCCCCCTCTCCTATATCCACCTGACTTACTATTCTATTATATTTCTTTGCCAACCACTTTATATGAGCCACATCTTTATTGTCGTATCTGATTCGATAACCCAAATACGTCACTTCATTTACAGTTTCTATTACCTCGTCTCCCCACTTCCACTCCACTCTTTTTTTTACCCTCCCTTCCCTTTTTGAAACACTACCATTTTTGTTTTTCTCACATTTACACATAAACACTTTTTTTCCAGATACTTTTTTACTATCTTTATCATCTCTTGTCTGCTAGTCCGGTGAGATCTATTTTTCTCCATTTCTCTTTCCAGTCTTTGTTGCAAAATTGTCATATACATTTGATATCCCACATTTGCCACATCTATACCTCTATAGTTTTTCACCTATTTTCTGTCTCTTCCTTTGTAAACTGGGCATATTATTGCTTCTTTCCAATCATCCGGAAGCCCATCACTTGACCATATCTTATTTAAAATTTTCCCTATTCTTTTTTTCTTCTCTCTCCTATATATTTTCATTGTTCTCCTTGCGTCCCATCCGTCCCTTCTGCCTTTCCTCTTTTTATTTTTCTTAATGCTTTTTCTATTTCTTCTTTTTGTATAGTAGTACTGCTCCCTCCTCTTGTTATCCTTTCTATTTCGAATTCATCTTCCTCTCTTCTTCTCCCTCTAAGACGTCTACGCAATGTTCTTTCTATTTTTTCATATCAATTTGTATCCCCTCTGTTTTTCCAATTTTCCTTTTTTTATTCAAAAAGCTCCATATGTCTCTTTTATTTTTTAACATTTTTATATGTTCCTCCAACTCTTTTTTATATTCCTCTTTTCTCTTACAACACTCTTTTCTATATTGCGACCTTAATCTTTTATACTCCTGAATATCAATTTTTCTCTTTTTTTACCTTCTTTTACCTCTTCTTACTTGCTTCCTGGCTTCCCTGCATTTCTTATTCCACTACCTCTTTTTTTTGTATCCCTTTATGTTTTTTTTCAGTACTTTTTTCTTTCTACTTTTTTATCCGTTTTACTGATGAATTCTTTCACTCCTTCCTCTACTCCTTTCTCCACCCATTGTTTTTCCTCTAATTTTTTCTTATAAACCTCAACAATTTTATCTGTCCATACCTTTTTCTCCCTTCAAACTGTGTCTGAATTTTTTCTTTCTCTCTTCCAACCTTTTAGTCTTATTTCTAATGGCTGATAGTCAAAATCAATCTTTTCCCCTATTTTAAAACTTTCTATTTCCTCCAAAACCTTCCCACTAACCATAATAATCTATTATAGGTTTTCCCTTTTACTTATATATGTTTATTCTCCTCTATCCCCCTCCTCCATATTTCCGTTGAGTATAGTTTACCCCTTCTCCTCACATAACTCTAATAGCTCTCTACCTTGTTTGTTTAATGTCTTATCCATCGTTATTCTTTTTATTTCCTCTCCATTCATTATCATACCCCCACCTTCACCAATTCTTGCGTTAAAATTTCCACCTATTATTAATTTTCCTCTCTCCTCTTCCATCAATAGATGTTTCAATATTCTTATTGTTTGTTTCATTTCTTGACCGTATACTGTTATTACTGTATATCTACCTTTATCTTCTCTTAATATTTGATTTACTACTATTCCTTGCTCTTGCATTTTATTTTTGCATTCTTCTAACACCTATTCTTTTCTTACTCCCGATATTATACCCTCTTGCGCTCTTCCTTTTTTTTCTTTGTTGCGAACTGTACATTCCATCTATATCCCTCTGGTAAGTGTACTTTCCATCTTTCCCTATCTTTCTTCTCTAGCCACGTTTGTACTAAACCAACTATGTCAAACTCTTCTATATACTTCCAAAAATCAGCTCCTTTATTTTTAACCCCTGCAACGTTCCAAAAAACTAAACTTATTTCTTTTGTTTTTTTCTTATCGTTTTTTTAATCCTTTACCCCCCTTATTGCTAGTTTTTTGGCTTCCTTCTCTCTAATTTATTTTCTTTTACGTTCTAGTGCATCTCCTTTCCCTCAACCCATAATTTTATAGAACTTATTTTTGTTCTGTTTCCTTCTTCCTTTAGTCTTCTTCCTTCCATTCTTAAATTGTTTTGTACCTGTCTTTCCACTGTAGTCATATCTTAATCTATAAATATCCTTAGCCTTTCTTTTCTCTTTAATATTTCTAGTTTATCTTCTACTGAATCCAATTTTACCAGTATTATCCTACTCGCTATTTTAATTGCGTCTCTTATATCTTTTTCCAGTCCCAATTCATTTTTAAACAAGTTATCTACTTGCGTTTTACGCTCTTCTCTTACCTCTTAACCTTCCATTCCTCTGATAACCAAGTTCTTCCTTCTCTGTTCCCTTTCCATTACTTCCACGTTTCTTTCAAAATTTTCTATTTTCTCTTTCATGCTCTTATTTTTTTTCCACATATCGCATATCTCCCTTCGCTCTTCTCTTTCCTCCGCAATCTTTTCTAGATTAGATACTAATTTTTTGTTCTCTTCCCTCATCTGCTTTATTTCTCGAATCATTTTGCCTACACACCCCCATTACTCCCTGCTCTTCCTTATCACTCTCCGCCTTTCTCGAGCTTCTTTTTGTTCGCTTACTCCTTGCAAAAGTTTCTTGCATCATTTCTTGTCTTTTGTTTTTCCTTTCCGATCTTTTCGATTCAGATTCTGACATGATTATTACTAATTATGTTTAATTACAAGCCACAAATACTAAAAAAAAAATAAAGATCTCTATGAATAAATAAAAATAAAATTCTGTAATGTACTGATAACAAAACCGCGCGCTTGACCTTTACACTAGTCACGATACTCGCTATCGCATTCGCAACACTTTATCTGAACTCCGCAATAACAATAATAACCACGCCCTTACTCAATCACTTTCAAAATACGATTTAAAAAAATGTGGAACGCTTTACGATTTTGCGTGTCATCCTTGCGCAGGGGCCATGCTAATCTTCTCTGTATCGTTCCAATTCTAGTATATGTAGCGCCGAAGTGATAGGTATACGCTATACTATGTAACGTGTTTGAAGTAATTTAACGAAGTAATACAATACTGGTACATATCCCAAAAAAAGACGAGTACATAGACAGCATAGCAATCCCCCGCAACTCGCTAAGTGCGTCGCGTAATTAACCCAAACGCCATACATGAAATACGATTTTCCAAGCACATCCGATGTCGTCAAATAGCACTTAATACACAACCGTTCGCAGTGGTAAAAGATCGAGTAAAATGGTCGTTAGTAAAATTATCTAAATAAGTTATCTAAGAATGTATTTTCACCGCAAATGTATTACTTTTCAAGAGTATCTAGTAATTTTTTTAAATAAACCATCGGACATTAAAAAAGTGACGTTAAGAAACTGAAACGTATGATCGTACGCTACTGTAGTCTAACCGCGATCCAAGGGATGTCATTTTGCTTAAATGCGTTCTTACCACGAACCTCTTTTTAGCTGGTTATAGTTATAGTAGTTTGATATTCAAATCATGTATAATTACCCGCGTATTCTTTATTAGATTTTCTTTTCAAAGTTTTAGCCATGATACGTCTCTATTTTTAAAGTATATTACGGTGTTACATTATTGCAATCGACATTACCTGTGGTAATATTTGAAAGTATTTTAATTAATATATTCTTCGGATAGTCATTATTCTTTATTATGGTCTTTAAAATGTTAAACTAGGTTTGAGGATGTTTAGATTACGGTTATACCACAGTGATGTATTACAAGAGAAACTAATTTGAATAAGAACTAACAAAAAACTTAAGATACAGTTTAGAAATTGATATCAGTAATTATTGTTGCGTCTTTATTTATTAAAAACTAATTTATTTAAACGATTAAAAATACGTTTACTTATTCTAGAAATATGTACACTTTTAAATTAACCGAACTAATAAAATCTAATAATATTTAATAAAAACACTTACACTGTAATTTATATCACTTAAAATAAGATAACGTCCTCGGATTTCACACTTGTTTACACTAATAATCACATACACGATTATTCTCGGTAGGTTTATCTCACACGCGTGCTAACGATACTTATTTATTTCAACTTGATAATTTTCTCGACACTGTTGTATTCGTATTCCAGCAATAACTGACCTACGATCTGTCTCGTCGCTATATATAGACATACGGAAATCTTTCTCGATCGTTCCCTACTTTTCGCTATAACTTCTAGAAAAATAGATAACAGCTTCTAGAAGGCTCTTGCATTTGCAAGTAATTTCTCGAACGTTTCATTATTATGGCTTCAAAAAGACATACTTTTTATTTATCCTGTGTTATGAAATATTGCAAAAGGTTTTTAATTCGTTTTTTATCTTTACTTAACGGAAAAGGGTTTCCCCACGGTTGCCAATCTTCTAACAAAAAAAAAGAAACAGACATCATTCACCGAAAAGATTTGAGATTGAACCTAAAAACATTACTGCCAAATATTGAATATTTATTATTAAAGCAACTTGATGTCATTTATCTTACGTTTAGTTATTTTATGTAAAATACTAGGTTTTAATTTGATTAGAGGTCTATGGATAACAAAAATTTTGCGCAGAACGAAAATCAGACGCATAAAAGCCCGTGGGCTTTTCCATTACTAAATATCTTAAATCAATAACCTCAATTTTGTGTATTAAATGACGGTTTAAAAAGCGTTTGTGTTGATGAATTTATCGGGGTAAAAACGCATTGTCATTTTGCAGCGCAATTTGATTTTCTATTTGGTGATTAGCAACTTTGGTTACCTACACGTGTCCTATTAATGTTGCGGTATTGACACCTGTTTCAAAGTATTAAAAATGGTGTGAAACTTACGTTAATTGAAAACACCGAAACCATTATTAGTTAACCAAAAGAATTTATTTGTGATAACGGTATATGTACGTGATAATTTCATTTTCAGCAAATTTTAAGAAATTGTGGAAAGGTGCCGTTAGCTAACTGCATACTTTAGGTAAACAAATTGCGAGAATTGTATTTTTTACTTAATTTTTTTATCTACGTCGTCAGTCGTTTGCACGCACGACTGTACGTAAATATTATGTTTGTTGTCACAATTAAGTATAAAACTTTTTTTGTGTAATATATTTCGCTTCATCCAGAAATATTAGGTATTTGTGTTATATTTACTAATATAGCTTTGTCTCTTTGAGAATGTAAAAGTTAGGCTAACAAGTTTTATTTTATGTACAATGTGTTGCCCAACTGAAGGGGACTTGCATCAACGATTACAGTGATACGTATTTAAGTACTCTTAATTGATATGTGATTCTACATTGCTTTTTTTTTCTAAGCTCTTTTCTTTAAAAAAATAAATATATTTGTTGTTATAACCTGTGTTTTGTCATTTGTTCTCGTTCAGTATTGAACAGATTTAAAAGGTATCTTCCGTTACTTTATGATTAGCACATTAAGACCTGCGATCCACTCACCGAATTATACTGAGATAGTCGCCTGCATCTACGTTACCGCTAAATTCTTGTAACAGATTAGTCAACATTTATATTATACTATATTACGATACTGACAAAACAAACGCTTAATCAAAATTAAAATTAAATTAAATCATAAAATTAAATAAATATTGGCAAATTGACTTAAAAAACTAGAAAATGTTTGTTCCGTAGTTGGGATAGTTGAGTTGACAGTCTCTTACGGATATTTAATTCTGCTGTCGTATGAAAGCAGAAAGTTCAGGATTTTACTGTTTAGAAAACCAATCTTTAGATTTAGATTTAGAATCCACATTTTTGACAGCCATATCATGGTAATAAATCTAAAATCTTGTCAACGTAGTTGTGTTTTTCATTGTTTTCTAAGCCATTATTATTTAACCAAATAATATTAATCGAGTTTTCTACGTTTATAATTAGATTATTTTTATTATTGTTGAAACCGATAAATGTTATCATTGGCAAAATCAAAAATTTTAACATTATATAATAATAATATTATTTTTAAAATTCTAATAAATTCAATATTCAAAAGAATAGATTCTAAATCTGTTTGTGATACATACACCTCTAAAAACTAAAATGTTTTTATAAATATTATTAGCGTTATATATAACTTCTCTATTAGCTAAATATTTTTTTTAATTTTCTAAATAAAATATTTTTTTTTGTTTTTTAATTGTTTTGCTAATATTTCTAATTAAAATAGAATTAAAAGCATTTATTGCATCTAAAAACATAATAAACAAAATTGCTTGTTTTGTTATTAGTTAATTCTATTGTTTTTACATAACAACTTTTGTAATTGAACTTAATAATCTATTAACTATTATTTTTTCAAATAATTTACCTATAAAACTAAATTTTTTCGATTTTGATTTTAGAACTAAAATATGTTTTGATGAGTTTTGAAGTAGTTTTATTTGAGATTTTAGAAAAAACTAACATGACATTATACCTATTAGTTATTAACAATTTTATAAATTAGACTTCAAACGTATTGATTTAATTCGTTTAATAATTTTTTTTTAGGATAAATATTTTTTTAAATTGTTGATAACTTTTCTAGAGTTTTAATATTCCATATCAACATTTTTTTTAATTTAAAAAACGAATACTGTTTATTATTAAATTTATATAAAACATTATTATTATCAGTCATTACGTGTTTATTAGTTATATAACTCATTAGTTGGTGTTTATTAAAAATGATTATATTTTATTGTAAAAGTTTTATTATTAAAAGGTGTAATGTACCAATATGAAAAAAATACTCGTTTAAGAAAAACGCTCGATAAAATTGTCAAATTTAGATCTAAATGCAGTAAAAAGAGATTTAGTATGTTTTTTCTTTAGTGATAATTATTAATTTATTTAACAAAGGTAGCGTAGGTTATTTTGGGTGCGTTGTTTGTTAATATGAGTGGGAATAATAGACAACCTTTGTGGTCTATATGCATATTTAAATGCAATTAGTTAAATATAAATAATAGTACAATATTGTTCAACTATTGTCAGTTATAACAAACATAAATTTACTATTTTATTATTTTACATAATTGTTTTTGATTTTGCTTTGCAACTTGCAGATAGACGAGACTACCATATTGAAATAATTTTGTTGTTTCACATTATTTAATTGTAATAAAAACAGTGTTAGTAATTTATGTTTAGCTTGTAAAAGCGTCAGAATTACGTACGTAGGAAAGGATTTACAACTTAAACCAATTAGCATACAGAAAATTTTTATATATGGCTTGTATTAACACACTAACATTTGTATTAGCAAGTTTTAAAAGTTGTCATAAATTAAACTGGCCAATATGCTAAAAGTTACAAATAAATTAGAAAAGGTTGTTTTATGATTAAAGTGTTCATAAAGTAATGTTTTTGTAATTTGTGTTACACAAAGCAATATGTTTAAGACTATATCCAATTAATATGCTTTAAGAAAAAAAATGCATTATGAATTAGAAACCAATTCAAAATTTATGGCAAATGGTAAAACGTCCGTCTATCACCGCCTTGTTCTGTCACCGAATCGTTGTATAATCTAATTTATATTTGTATTGTTTTTCAGTTGTGAAGGCTGCTTTTTTAGAGGTAGATGTATAAAATACACATTATAAGGTTGCCGTTTGAATTGCATTACAGTTAGGGTTGCCAGATGTGTTTGAGAAAAAAAACGGACAACTTTAGATGTTTTTTATTAACCTGATAAATATCTATTACTGAAATGGCACAACAGTTCACAAATTACTTTTTTATATATTTAGCATTTGATAATACAACTTTTAACAAAAGTTTATTGGATGATATCTCATCTTTGAGTTCAGTGCAACTAGCACTGTTGTACGCAGGATTGGCTTCATTTGAAATTTCGTTTTCTTGGTCTGATAAGATAGCCCAAAGAGCTGTAAGACAATTATCTGAACCTCGTTCTAAAAAATACCTTTTCAATGGCCCCCACGATAAAAGCATCCTATCAAAAGCTTTAAATAAACTAAGCCACCTTTTAGGAACGTGACGAATCACTTCTCTGTATTCGCTCTTCAAGAAATCAAAGCACTCCTTCAACTCTTCTCGTTTCTTTGCAGAACAAGAGAACTCTGCAAATACTTTCGTCACTATATTTTCGACATCAACAGGCATTACTTTTAATGCATTTTTAGCGCAGTTATGAAATATGTGGTCATTACAGTGAGCAGCTATTATGTCGTCGTTTTCTTCAGACTTCAATTTTTGAAAAACAAAATTATTGACTCCAAAATTAACAAACGCGTTGTACGCTTTATATGCTGTTACTCTGCTCCATGGCTGTCCTGATTTTTCTATAACTTTACATAATCGTTTCTTAATAGATGTTGAATCTTTGAATTAATGTTCGTAAAAATCCAAAATTTTATGACAAATACCGTTTGTACGCGCATAACGGCGTCCTTTTGATTTTACGTTGTTTTCGAAGAACCTTGAATGTATTTGTTTTTATTAAAGAAACTTCTTCATTTAAATGCTGAGTATATATTTTAATGTCGAACGTACAATAACATAATAATAATGACAGACTAACCCCCAATCGGTCTTAACAGTAACAACCACACACCAAAAACCCCTAGCGATACATGGGCCGCACTTGGCACAGGCCCGTACTTAATTAAAACGAACAAATAGGCTTAAACATGTCCCCGGCCTTGAAAGACTAGGCTTTCACTAAGATCAAACTTAAAGAATATAATTACATAGATTATGTATCTAAGCTAAATTTTAATTTCTAACACTTGAACTTGCACTAACACTGCGAAGCCAAGTACAAAACATTACTAAATGTCCAAAGGTAGTGGACAAATTTTCGAAAAGGAACGACGAATAACACCGCCTGTAGTTGTTATGGAGGCCACACGAGCGACTTCGTCGGCCCCTGGGTGCAATTTGACGATTTTTCCCAATTTCCAATGAAAAGGAGGTTGATTATCATTTATAATCAGTACAAGAGTGTCGACTTGCAGTTGGGACTTGCTTGACTGTCATTTGGTTCTGCACTGGAGCTCAGATACGTACTCTTTATTCCATCTTTCCCAAAAATGCTGTTGTGCGGCTTGCACAGCTTGAAATGTCGAGAGTCGTGAAGTAGGAATTGTAGTGCAGTCATCCTCAAGTACAGACGTCAAGGTGCGTCCAATAAGGAAGTGGGCAGGTGATAAAGTGCTTAAATCATTCGGGTCGGGAGAGAACGGAGTCAACGGACGGGAATTCAAAAGGGTTTCTATCTGACATAGGAGAGTGGATAATTCCTCATATGTTAAAATCAAGTTGCCGGCAACTCTCTTAAGATGGTGCTTGACTGAACGGACACCGGCTTCCTACAGACCACCGAAATGTGGAGAGTGAAGAGGGATAAAATGCCAAGCAATTCCCTTGCAAGCGCTTGCTTCTAAAATTGATGTATTTTGCACGGTGAGAAATTCACCTAGTTCTCTCAAGGCAGAATTTGCTCCAACAAAATTGATGCCGTTGTCAGAATGCATGATTGCCGGTTTACCTCTGCGAGCAACGAATCTCCGTAAACTCATTAAAAAGGATTTTGTAGATAAGGTGGTGACTAATTCAAGATGAACTGCCTTTGTGACAAAGCAGACGAATAAGCACAAGTAAGATTTGGACGTTTTACAGCCCCGACCCTTGCGGTCTTTAATTGTGAATGGACCTGCGTAATCTACCCCTACATTACTAAATGGGGGTCCAAATTGAATGCGTGACGCTGGGAGAGATCCCATGATAGGATTGGTAGTTTTAGCTGAGAATCTAAAACACCTGATACAAGCGTGAACTATTTTCCTAGCTAGATTGCGACCATTAGTGATCCAATACTGTTCACGGACAATGGCAAGAAGTAATTGAGGTCCGGGGTGATGATGTTGTAAATGTGTGGATCTCATAATGAGAGTCGAGAGATGGTGTTTATTAGAAATTATCGCAGGGTGAATCTTGTTGAAGTCATAATTTGAATTATGTAGCCTACCTCCCACACGAATAATACCACTAGATGAGTCTAAGAAGGGGTGTAAATTACCGATAGTTCCTGAGGGCTTAGGATCCCGAGAACAATTGAAAGCATTAAGCTCATCTGCGAAAGATTCATTTTGCGATATTTTTATGATTTTGTTCATAGAAACTTGCAACTCTTCGCAAGACAGAGGACCATATCGTCTTGAAGAAAGCGAGATGCGACAGTTGTTGATAAAACGCAAGCAATAAGCAGCCACAGCTATTAACCTTTTGAGATTTGAAAAATTTGATATGGGAAAAGGATCGTTAAAAGACATAGTCGTATGATGACAAGTAATTTGCCCTTTTAGCTCTGGAAGCGTTGACGTAATTGAAGAATTTACGGAAGGCCATTTGGATTCATCGTCCTGCAACCTTTGAGGCCCGTTCCACCATATGGGAGAATCGATTAGTTGACGTGGAAGAATACCTCTAGAGAGCAAGTCCGCGGGGTTGGATTTACTCGGAACATGACGCCAAAGACAACTAGAAGTTAGTTCCTGAATATCAGTAATTCGATTGCAAACAAATGTTTTTGTGAGATTGGGAGGAGTACTCAACCAACCAAGTACTATGGTAGAGTCAGTCCATAAGACAGATCGCATGAATTGAACATTCAGCGCCTTGTGGACGCAAACGAAAAGTTTAGAAAGCAAAGTTGCAGCGCAAAGCTCCAACTTAGGAATCGTGAGCGGTTTCAGAGGCGAAACCTTGGACTTCGCACACAATATACTAACATGAACCGCGCCACTGCTATTAACAGACCTTAAATAAATGCATGCACCATATCCATGCATCGATGCGTCGGAAAAACCATGCAATTCCACAGAAATCGAATTTGGGCACACAGCATGTCGTGAAATACGACAATCATTAAGGATTGGAAGCTCATGACAAAACAAATTCCATTTATCAAGGATGTGCTTTGGAACGGGATCGTCCCAAGAAAGTCTCTCCAACCATAGCTGCTGAATCAGCATCTTGCCTAAAATTGTACAAGGAGCCAATAATCCAAGAGTGTCAAAGATTTGAGCAATACTTGAAAGTATGGCTCGCTTAGTCACAGTTGTAAAGGACAGAACCGAAATTGAAAACATGAGATCATCAGTTTGGAATTGCCACAACAAACCTAAAGTGTGGGCATTTTCGTGGAAGCCAAATTCATGTAAACCTGGACGAATATCAACCACATTGATGTAGTCTAATACTTGAGAATCGTTGGAGATCCATTTACATAATTTAAAACCACCTCGCATGCACACAGCTTGAATGCTCCGACATAAGTCTCTAGCAGAATCTAATGAATCCGAACCAGTTAAAAGATTGTCCACGTAGAAATCTTCTTTAATTACCTTAGAAATTTCGGGAAGAGAATCTCTGCAGTCGGTCGCAAGTTGAAGTAAGCTACGAGTGGCCAAGAAGGAAGCTGAGGCTGTACCATATGTTATAGTATTAAGATTGTATGTAGCAAGAGAAGATTGCGGCGATGGATACCAAAGAATGCGTTGTAACGGTCTTTGTGGAGGATCAATGAGCACCTGCCGATACATTTTTTCAATATCCGCAGATATGGCATAGGCAAATTTTCTAAACCGAATCAAGATGAAGAATAAGTCCTGTTGTATTACAGGCCCGACCATTTGTAAGTCGTTCAAGAAATAGCCAGTCGTGGATTGAACAGAGCCATCAAACACAACACGCAATTTCGTGCTTAGACTGTTTTCTTTCAACACGCCATGATGGGGCATAAAAAAGGATTTTTCCGAAGGACTAACAACAACCTTTGTCATGTGTCCAAGTCGCTCGTAATCGTCCATGAATGAAGTGTAAAGTTTACGCAGAGTGTCATTAAATTGCAATCGTTTTTCCAAAGAGAAAAAGCGCTTGGCGGCTACTTGCAATGAGTCGCCTAAAAGAGATGGCGATTACTTAAAAGGAATTTGTACAATAAAACGACCATCAGGAGCACGTTTACAACTTTGCACGAAATGTGTTTCGCAGATATTCTCTTTCTGTGAATAGACCTTTTCTACAGGATATTGTTCGACTTTCCAAAATTTTGACAGTTAGTTAAAAATCCACATCGTCCGATCGAGAAAGATAGCACATAACATGTTTATTTTTGCTATCAGGAATAGGACCACTAATTACCCAACCAAGGTGGATGTTTTGAATAGTAGGAAGATGCGGACCAAGATGAATCTGACCTTCGCAAAGAAGGCCCCAAAATTCGGAAGAACCTATAAGCATGTCTATCTCGCCAGGCTTGTCATAGAGAGGATCTGACAGATAAATGTTTTCGGCAATTTGAATATAGCACGTGTTCACAAGAAAACCAGGCAAGGTGTTAGTAATTCTATCAATTAATAAGCAAGAAAGATTGACTGTAAAAGAGGGGTGATGAGCTTGAATTTGTACATCACACCTTGAATTGACTTGAGTATTGGTTGTGGACAACCCAGTCACACTAACGTTGACTGCTTTGACTGGAAGGTTAAGTTTCTTGCACATATTAGAGGTGATAAAGCTAGACTGAGATCCAGAGTCGAGTAGAATACGAACCGGAAATGGATTTCCCTCACAATCCACAATGTTTGCCCTAGCTGTAGGTAACAAAATCCTCAAGTGTGGGTAGAATAGCTGCCTTGTTACTTTTGAGTATTTCCCACTCCCTTGCTGTGTGAGGGTTGAGTTTGACAGCTATCAAGTGAATTATAAATGATCAAACAGATCTTCTGTTTCTGAAATCGACTTCAGTGCATTGACATGCTTGAATAACATGTCTTGAAGGTGACTAATTTTTTTCCCAGATTCTTGGTTGAGAGATTCAAGATTTAAAAGTGCCTTTATATGGTTGTAAACCAACATTCGAGAGTTATTATAACGCTCACAAAGAGTGTCTCAAACTAATGCATAATTTTCACCCGAAAATTCAAAATACTTTATTGTAAGCAACGCGTCACAACTTAAGGAGGCACGTAGATAATGAAACTTTTGTATGGAAGTAATTGAATCATTGTCATAAATAAGAGTTTTGCACAAATCTCTGTATTCTAATCAAGATTCAATCTCGCCTGAGAATTTTGGAAGATTGATAACAGAAAGCTTGATAGAATTATTGCTGTTAATTGGGTTTGGAAGCCCATTTGGATCGTTCAAACCAGTCGGTGTAGGTATACCTTCGGTTCTTGAAGGAGAAAGTTGACTTGACAAATATTCTGCTGTCGCAATTGAGTCATAATAAGAATTTGTGAATTCTTCTTGGACGATAACCTCATCTGACACATTTTCAGATTGAACTTGAATTTGCATTTGTATGTCCAGAAATTGTGACAATAAAGAAGTTGCAGCAGTCAATCTTCTTTGTATTTCAAATATAGTTTTGGCTGGATTAACCAATGAAGAAATTGTAAATTGAGATTCCACCTTTGACACGAATCCCACAAAAATGTTTAGAGTTTGTTGAATAGAGGCTCGCTGCCGCTTTAGAGATTCCATTTTAAAAATAGACTAATTTAGGAATTTTGTAAATATAAATGGGTTTAGTACAACGCCGAAGTATTTAACAATAAACGTGTAAGAATAAAAACACTCAATCGTACAACTTGTTGGATCAGAGTATGCCGTAACCAAATAATCGCGATGCTTAAAATTCCAGAAGCAAAGCTCACGAAAAAATAGGATACATAAACATATAGCAATCATGAAAATGTCGTTTTAACATAAGAGAAATCTGGTTATAGTAATGGGAACAAAGGAATTGAATACAAAGGAAACTCACCATTGAAGTTTTACGATTGATGTCGTCAAAAGTTGAACTTATAAATCCATAAAACCGGAAGTCATCCGACTCGAAGAACCAAAATGTACGCGCATAACGGCGTCCTTTTGATTTTACGTTGTTTTCGAAGGACCTTGAATGTATTTGTTTTTTTAAAGAAACTTCTTCATTTAAATGCTGAGTATATATTTTAATGTCGAACGTACAACAACATAATAATAATGACAGACTAACCCTCAATCGGTCTTAACAGTAACAACCACACACCCAAATCCCCTAGCCGTACATGGGCTGCACTTGGCACAGGCCCGTACTTAATTAAAATGAACAAATAGGCTTAAACACCGTTTTTTGGGGAGAAATATTGAATAGCCACTGGAAAGAATTTCCTATTTCCTTTATTTGAAGCATCAGTAGCGACGGAAAAGGGAACTTCATTCTTTAAATCTTCCTGCACAAGTTCCATTGAATATGAAAATAAAACTTGATTTACCAAAGCCGTACATTTTGTTCGTCCTCCGGTCATTTGCTTTACGATATCTGAATCATTAATTATTTGTTTTAATACTTTTATAGAGCAATCTTGAGCAACATAAGAAATGTGGTGTTTGATACTATGGTAAACCTCAGTTAATTCGGCAATACTGATTTTTTCACTTTGCGCGCTGCCTTTCTGTGTAAAGAAAGACTTCATCCTCTGAGACATAGCTACAGCACTTTCACACTCTTTGTGCTTCTTTGACGCAGCTTGATGGGTTAATGCTTTTAAGTCATCATAAGCTACAGTGAACGTATTTTTACACAATTTGCAATTTGCTTTTTGTGTTGCCATTGTCACATTTACTTACAAGAGACGGACGGCCGACGACATACGGACGGGATATTCAGTTGTGGGACTCGGAAAGCCAATGTGCGCGCTATCTATCTACCTACATACAATCCTACTTGTTGTGTTGGTTGTCGCCTGTCGGCAGAGCACCAGATATTACGCGAAATTTTTTTTTTAACCGGAATATCTTATGTCCGGTTTACCCAATTTTTCTTGGCCGGACAAACATAAAAAAAACCGGATTGTCCGGTCGAAAACCGGACGTCTGGCAACTCTATTACAGTTGGTTTTACCTAAAAGTTAATAACTGTAATTGCAGTCTGGCGGTCTAATTAGGAATTGGTATTATCTGAAATTACAGTAGGTTCATATGCAATGGAACGAGTGAGAGAAGACTAGGTCAGATTTGATAGATTATGTAATCGACGGTTTTGTCTACTATGTTATGTAATCTTAGGCAAAAATAAAAGAATTTAAAAGATTAGCTAATGTCTAGCACGTAATGTGTTCAATGACTTCAACAAATAGAAGAACAGCAGGTGGCGAGACATGTAACTCCAACATTCCTTCAATCAAGGAGATTTCGACGTTTATGCTTTCTATGTAGATGTGAAAGTTCTAACCAAACAGCATCGCCAATTTGGTTGCGCAAAGTTTTCTTACACTAACTCCATCTTACGTTGTAGACATCAAATTAGATAAGTAGTATGTAGCTCTTAAGTCTACGATTGAGTAAGGTAGTTCTATTTGTGCCTCTACATAAAATTAAAAAATTGGTCTCATCAATTACATTCCATTTCAGTTTTTAGGTATGTGTTTTACAAGCCTTTCTAAGTGTAGTAAGAACGTAGACCGATTGTAAGTACTTGATTACGTTATTGTGGTATATTTACGATTAGTTTGTGCCGAGTGTTATCACAAATAACAAATTTATTATGTAATTGTTATTAGTCACTTTTTTGCGTTTGATTGACCATGCGTGGTACTTAAAAACATTAATTTTTCCTTAAAATTCTATTGTCTGTTTTAACGTAACGACATTCTCAGACTGGTAGCTTAAAATTGCTTTCTGGCACTTACCCTGCAAGACTGTTAGCCCTTATCAATTTATTAATACAACTTATAGTATCCATACTCACGCCTACTTTTCGACGTTAGTCTAAGAAGGTTATACATTAGCTAGAAGAAGAAATCTATTTGACAATCTGAATCACACGGTTAAATTGAAATAGTAGAAGATGACTGGCAAAGACAATTTTGGAGATTGAATAAACGCGAGATAGAGTGCAATGAAAAAATTACTTTGGTCTACTTCTCCCATTAAAAGATTATTGCAACGTACAATTAATAGACGTTTCACCATTATGTTAACTCTTTTCGTTTTGTTCCATCTTTGAATATTGTCTATGGATTCTACACCCACAAAAATTGACGCCATGTTTATCATTTTGTTGTCTTACTAACAAACAGCAACAAGTTTCTCATCTTTCGTGAAATACGAGTCACAGCTACTTCAACTAATTTCGTGCAAGTTTCGCTCTGATTTAAATGATCACTGTTGCAGTCTGTTATTTTGTATTATCCCTGTGGTAAAAATACCTTGTTCCAACAGTAACAAAAGTCATGTAAAACCTAATTTGTGATAATGATGAACAAAAAATGTGGATGAGCAACCTAAGTTTATAGCAGCTTACGATCAAATTTTGGAAATTTATAGTGAGTTCCAAACTGTCGACAAACAAACTGTGTTTGATGATTCCGATCCCAGTCAAATGGAGACTTTGTTTAAACTTACGTTTGAGATCTAGAATATTTTTTCAGAAATTAGAGCAGTTTAATTATCGCTAAGACCCAAAAACCAGCGTTCCGGTAGCACTGTTGGTTCAAGACTTGTGTCGCCAGCATTGTCGGACGTTGCGTCGGTTGCAATCCTTTTTAAACATACTGTACGCCTTTGAACCTTTGACTTTAGTAAAGCATTTGCCGCTAAGTTCCAACAATTATGATATGGTTTATCAATAATTGGCAGATCGTTACCAAAATGATCGAGTTTTAGTGTCATTTTATTGGCATAATTTGGGTAACGCACCCAAGGTTAATTCAGATTGTGTATCCTCATTACATAGTTTATTAGATACGTTTAATGAAAATGTGACTGCGATAGGTCAATATTCTAATGGGAATTTGTGGGATTTTACCTTTTTTAGTTTGCTTATGCAAAGATTAGATAACGCAACTCGAAAGCGTTTTGAAGTGCAATTCACAAATTTAAGTTTTTTCACTTACGCAAAATTTGAAACAATTTGTGGCCGACCAGTGTCGTGCTTTGGAGACAAATTTATTGAATAATGCTACAATGGCCAGTGCGACCAATGTTACTCGCACTAAGTTCACCTATTCAAAATCTAGTAATGGTCCAGCAAGATATGGAGGCGCCTCGCCTATGCGTTCACTACTGGTTAATACTGACCGGCCTGCTAATTCGCAATCCGCAACATGTGCCCATTGTAAAAAATGCCATTCAATTTATCGGTACCCTACCTTTCTTGCTTTGGCCCCTTAGCATCTTTATTTGTTCATTAAATTAGTAGATTTATGTCATCAATGCTTCAGCGCTTTACACCAAGCGAGGTCATGTCCGTCGAAAGGAAAATGTCGACAGTGTTCAGTCCCACACAATTCATTATTACATTTTAGTAAAACCATAGTTCACAAGGCATCTTCTCAGCAGGTGACTTAACGATTCACCGCGTGGAATCGGTCACTGTAGGTGTTCATCGTGTACAGTGTTGTTGGCAACTGTTGTCCTTGAAATCCAAAATCGTTTGAATAATTATCAAACCATAAGGGCATTGTGTGATTCGGTAAGTCAAACGAGTCTAATTTCGGAAAGATGTCGTAAGCGACTTAAATTGCCTTATAGTCGCTCACCAGTTTCTTTATCTGGCCTAGGTGATGTGACATTTTGCCTTTCACGCGGTTGTATTAATTGCAAAACTTGCCCTAAAGGCTCTTCAGAGCCATCTTTGAACGTCGAAACAGTGGTTGTACAAACAATTTGTGCCGATCTTCCAAGTTGCCCTTTGTTTTCGTCCGATTTTATTACGGTTGGAGGTTATCAGATTCCAATTGGCATATGCCAAGATCAATTAATATGCTTCTAGAAGCAAATGTTTTCGCTCTTATTGTTCTAGAGGGTTCCGCGCCGCGTGACGACGTGCGTACAGCTGCTATCGAGACCTTTTTTGGTTGGATACTTTTGGGTACCACCAGTCATGTGATTGCAGTCCCAAAATATTCGTTTTTTTTAAGTATATGATGACACTTCTTTGGATGTCGCTTTAAAAGGCTTTTGGGAAGTGGAGGAAGTCCTCACCAAACTCGCGTCTCACCTGAAGATGATCAGGCCGAGAATTTATTTGTTAATACGCATTTTTGTAACCACTCTGGTCATTTTGGCGTATGTAGACGATATTGCGTTCGGGACAGACACTTTAGAAGCTGCTCGTAAACTGAAAAGTCAGCTTGCGACGCATTTTTGTTCACGGTTAAGGTACAAGATCTTCCATGTACCAAGCGAGCGGTTCTCTCTGAAATGATGATGCAAGAATGTACGATTCATTAAGATTTTTATCTCTAGTAATTTTGTTTGCCAAGAGACTGATTCAGCGTCTCCGGGCGTTAGGTCTCGAGTGGGATGACCCCCCTCATTCGGATGTCTGTGAGTCCTGGATTCAATTTAAAATTGGTGGTATTAAAAATTCCTCGATTAATACCGCATATGTCGTACGAGTCATGTCAGCTTCATGCTTTATGTGACGCTTCGCAAGTAGGTTATGCTTGTGTGATCCATTTTCGTTTTATCGATAACGCTTAGTATATCCGTATCAATCTTGTGGTTGACAAATCCAAGGTTGCCCTTTTAAAGGTGTTATCAGTTCCTAGTGGCCTTTGTTGTAAACACTTACAAAACCATAGTAACCATAAAAAGAATATATACTGTTGCTTTAACTTAGATCAAGTCGTCGCCGCATCGTCGGCGTCTTTTCGTTTCGAATCGCGTAAGTTTTGTTCAGGAGCGAGTTCCGCCAAAATACTGGCAACATGTCCGTTCCGAACAAAACCCGGCTGATCCAGCTTCTCGTGATCTCTTACCAGGAAAAATTTTGTCATGTTCGCTTTGGTGGGCGGGTCTACCATTCTTACAAGACCCTGCCTTTGATGATTTGTGCGATCTTTCCGCTAGATTCCAACCAGAGGAAGAAGCTCGTTTAGAGAAGCAAACTGTCGTGTTGATCACCCAACATGAACAGCATTGGGTACTCAATTTATTGCACAAGTTGTCCTCCCTTTGTAAAATACAAGGTATTGTTGCTTACGTATTTCGTTTTGCAGATTTTGGTAACAAGGACCGTGTCACAGGGGCCCTTTCATCCGCATAATTGCACAAGACACTATTATTCATGTGTAAAGTTGTGCAGCAATTAGCATTTTCCGAAACAATTTTACTGCTTCGCCAAGGCAAGCTTTGTTCTAAACCCATTAGGAAATTATCTTCATTTATGGACAACGAAGGATTGCTACGTGTCGGTGGACGTGTTCGTCACTCCGAATTATCCTCCAATACTAAGCACCTCCTTTTGCAGCCTCGTTCTCATCGACCTACAAAGTTGATAATTGAGCATTTTCATCGGGTGCATTTACACCCCGATTTGCAGACATTGCAATTTTTATTGTCACAACAATTCTGGATTTTATCAGCACGTTGTGCAATCAAGCACTATTTGTCAAATTGTTTTCGTTATTTTCGTGTACGTCCATGTGTTAGCCCCCTCTTATGGGTGACCTTCCTACGTCTCGTGTGTCGCAAGTGAAACCGTTTTCTTAAGTTGGCGTTGATTACGCCGGTCCTTTTTTTTGACACTAGGAAGAGTGAGAGAAGCTAAAATCTACAAAGGTTACATCTGCATATTTGTTTGCTTTGCCGCCAAAGCCGTCCAATTTTATTGGCGCCAGTCGTATACTTCAAAACTTGGGTCGACAGTCTACTGACACATTGGCCATCAAATGGCATTTTAATCCTCCTGCCTCTCCGGATTTTAGTGGATTGTGGAAGGCCGGAGTTAAATCCGTCAAAACCCACCTGTCGCGTGTGTTTGGTGAACAAACCTTCCCTTATGAAGAATTTAATACAGTCCTAATCGAAATCGAAGCCATGTTGAATTCACGCCCATTGTACCCGATAAGTTTGGATTCTAGTGATTTGTCTGTTCTCACTTCTGGGCAATTCTTGACCCTTGAACCGTTGACCGCTCCTCCTGACGAGTATGTCACGCCCCTCCAGTAAATCGTTTTGTTCAGCGGTGTCAACAAGAATTTTGGCGTCGTTGGCACCATGAGTACTTACATACACTCCAACAAAGCGCAAAGTGTAATCAATCTTCCACTACCCTTTTAGTGGAAAGTTTAGTGGTGATAAAGAACCAGTTGGTTCCACCGCTGCAGTGGCAACTGGGTCGCATCGTAACCCTACATGCTGGTATGGATGGCATCGCTCGTGTTGCCACCCTCAAGACCGCGCGAGGTTTAATTAAAAGACCTCTAAACAAAATCTGTCCTGTACCTATGCCGCAGCATAAACCTGTTGGTTAATTGTTTATTCGTTTTATTTTAATTTAGTTTTGTTTTTAGTATTATAGTTATTGACCCGTTGCGCGATTAATTTAATTCATTTTGAACAAATAAAAAAATTACGCTGTTATAGTGATTTTGGTGCGCGGTACGTTTTGGATTTGTAATTAAATTTAAAGCTCTCCCCAGAAATACCCTTTCTTTTTGTTGTTTCTCCGATACCAGCCCGAAACCCGAGAAACGAACGACTAATTGATTATTGTTGGTTGAACATACGAGCCGACCTCCGGCTTGATTGAGTTGCTATTTTAACATTAATCGTTAGCACCGTTGTTAACTAAAAGAATATTGGTTAATTAAAACATAGCAGCTGGGTAGCTTGTGGTGAACGTTTTGACCATGTTCCACGTTGGATGTTGGCATCGATGAAGCCCCCATTCCCAAGCAATGGTACGTCATCATCTTTATGATCCTCTTCTAGATTTTTATCCTAAACTGGAGATGTGGTGGCTTACGCTTCCTTCAAAATCATTCTTTTAACTATATCTTTTATATACTTGTATTATGTCTCGGTATTTACCGAGCGTGCTGCTAAGTGTTGAGAGATCCATGTTGTAAGCGCTCTCCAAATTGTTACACATTCAACGTTCAAATTCAAATCAGGAAAACACGTGCCGCAACTTCTATTTCCGATTAATTAGACCTCTTAATAATGAAGGTAACAAACGCGACAAGCAGGACCGAAAGATTAGTTATTTCTATTGTTAAATTATTTTTTTTTGAGTCCGAGAAAATTTGTTATGTTACTAGCTGATAATAAGTTACATAGTATATTATTTGTCTTTTTATCGATCTGGTAGAAGATACGGTCTTTTTCTTTGTCTGTAAAAATTGTTCTATTCTTACATTTTTTTTATTTTTATATTGTTCTCAAAACTGAAAACAAAATTATTTTATTAAAAGCTTTCTACAAAAAAAAATTATGTGTGTTGTTGGTTGTGTTTAGTTTTTATATATTGAAGTGCTTTTATGTTTTTTTTTGTGTAGATAATAAATTGTATTAACGTAAACAATAAAAGTTGGATTTAATTTGTTTAAAGTCAATAATTCTTTTTAATTTTATTTAAACTCAAAGTACTTATGCAATTATATGAACGAATGCACAAAAAACCGTTATTAAGTATTAAAATTTTAACATATTCAGGAAACAATAACGGTCGTAAAGCTGAACCTTGTGGAACGCATACTTTCAAGACTATTATATGTGAAACAGAATTGCTTGTTCAATTCAAACTAAATTAGATCATCTGCGATGATCTACAGTCAATAATTTTAATTAACAATTTAAATGTTGTGTAAGATCAATATTTCACAGGACAAGGATTAGTCAATACAACCTTGCGAAAAATATTAACCGTTTCAATTACCTGTACGATCTCATTTTTCTTTAGCGGGCTAACCTCGAAACGTTCAATACATCAAAAATCGTTATTTTGTGCGATCGTATCTTCAGCCAAGGCTTTTTTTTGTTGCAACAATCAAATTGTGCAGATAGCTACTACATTTTTAGTTTTAATGACGTTGTTTGCATAATGACGAAACGATCAGTTAATTGCAATAAATTGTTATTAACATCTATATAAGCAAACGAGTGTTAGTTTTGTGCAAGAACTGACAATGTTTGAATTATATCTATAGACAAACGACAATATAAATCACGTTTTTCAAAATGTATTCCACGAGTTCAATCTCCTACTGAGTCGAATGCTACTACCTTTTAAGTCGTTTAGCGTGCGCAAAACAAGGACTTATTCTAATAAAATTCCAATTTCATTTACATTTTTATTTACTAGTTTTATTGGCGCTTTTAACATATATGCAAAAAAATTGATAAGCTTAACGTGGTAGCACAACAGGTTTCATAAAATAGCCTTTTTTTTACAAAAAACACGGATTTAGTTATAATGTTTAACAGTTATTTAATTAATTGCAGGCAATTTGATATTTTATTTTAAAATTTGATGTTTTAACGTTTACAACTTTATTTTGCGAGAATTGCTAACGCCAAGTGTTTTATTTTGTTTTTAGATATTCATATTTTTGCCAAAAATTATTTTTTGTTATTATTTACAGTACTTAATTGTTTGGATGCATATTTGGGATGTTTTTATTATACGTATATGCATATTTGACCCATTTTTAAAGTTTTTTAAGCAAACAGGAACAGGTCTTAAAAAGCATATTTAAAAGTATACAGTCATTAACTCATTTACCTACTTATTGTATTTAAGGTATTCACTTAATTGCTTCCTGTCCAATTATTTGTTATTTTTCATAGTTTCTTAATACTTTTATTATTGAATAACAATGAGTATACTTATCAAAGCATTAACGTAAAAAAATGTTCTTTTGTTGCACGAGAATAATTTATTTAATTATTTAAAACTTATATAATTGTTATTAATTTTTTTTTTAATTTGTCAGTAACAGAGCGTTACATACATCGTAATTTTTTTAAAAACGACTCACTATACTTGTTTTGCAAAAGGTATTTGAAGATCTTGAAGGATGTCTTTATTTGGAATGTACCATGGTGCATCAGTTATAGATCGGAAAACCTATTTCTGGAATCGTTCAAAAATTGCAATATTGCTGTCAGATATCGTGCGCCATAATTCGATCCAATAGGTTCAAACAGGTCGAATGATTGCGTTATATGCCAGAATTTTATTACGTAATGATAGGGCAGATTTACGACCAAGTAGCCAGTAGTGTTTTTTAATGTAATGCCAAGTTGCTTCCTTTTAGTTTAGCCATGGGTTTTCCACGTCAGTCTCTTGTCCAAATGTCCTAGATATTTTACTGTATTCATGATTAAATCTGGTGTTTCTCCATGTCATTTAGTGAATGTTATATTAACCGATTTTTTATTTTCCATTTGTTTTGTAATATTCTTGTTGCTTCTTATACAGCAGTATCATCTGCAAATGTCGCAGTTAGGGAATCTTTGGTGGTCGGAATGTCTGCTGTAAATATACTATATAAAATTGATCGCAGAACCCTGTGAAACGCCAACTTTTGTATTATGAATATTTGTTACACTATCTTTATGTTTAACGTAGAAGCATCTTTCTTTTAGATAAGACTGTAAAACGATGTAGAGAGATTGATAAATGATCCTTTTTAATTTATACAGTAGGCCAGGATGAATTTGTTCTACTGTACTGTGCTTTTTTTGATATCCAAACTAATGTTTTAGGTACAACGGAGTTTTGATCTATTTCGGTTTGTAGCCTTTTTGCAATAACTTTTAGTTTGTAGCCTTTTTGCAATAACTTTTTCTGCAATTGTTGACATTATAGGTAACAAACTAATTGGTCTGTATGACTTAATGTCGTGCATAGGATTTCCTGGTTAATAATTTCTGCAATTTTCCATCAAACGGAAAATACTCAGTTCTCACGATTGCATTAATAATTTGTGCCAGAAAAGCCTTTTCTATTTGCTGTTGTTAATTTAGGTACTTGGGCCAATTGGTTTGGAATGGTTAAATATGCATAGATTTTATTATCTGTATTGTTCTTTTCTCGTAGAGGTTGAAAACGTCTTTTAAGTATTCAGCGAACGCTTTGCGCTTTTTCCTGATCTGTTTTTAGACATTTTCTATTTTTTGTTTTGATTGGTGGTATTTGATTTAGTGGTCGTTTCGTAGCTTTCCATAAAGCATAGTTTGTATCTATACTTAGAGTTAGATCGCTTAGATAATACTTAAAAAAGTTTTTGTTATGTTTTCCTATTAGTCCTCTCACTTTTTTATATTTTTTGTTTAGTTTTGTTTTATCTTCTGGATGTTTTGTTTGTTGCTATTTTTTCTCAGTTTTCGTGTATTTTAGTTCTTAGTATAACTGGACATTTTTCCTAAACCTTTTAATACCTCTTATTTTGTATTGTTGATTCCCAAACTGCCTTTTGGATCTTTTTTTGTAAATGTCTCAATAGCTAGTTTTAAATCTTGTGTCGATTTTAGTAAAATTTTCAGCTTTAGTATTTGTTGGAACAATTCCCAGTCTGTTTTATTAACTATCTTAAGTAGTTATGTTTTTTCTATTAGTTTTGATATTATGGCAGCAATAATTGGAGTATAATCGGAAAGCAAATCTTTATTTATTTTAATTTGCAGATGATTCTTTGATATAACCTCAACGACAAAGCAGTCTAGTATATCTGGTAGCCGATTGGTTTCCTTGGTAGTAAATAAGAAAAGACATGGTAAAGAGGAGTAAACGAAATGACTCAAATTGAGGTAATAACCCATATTACTTTCAAGAACTTGGTGAAGATGATTACAACAGACTAATAAAGTTTAGTAAAACTATGTTGAATTTAGTCACTACAAACCCGAACTCAGTAAAACATGTTTGTTTCAGTGATGAATGCACCCTTACTTTACATGGCATTATCATACTCAAATTCTTCAAAAACTGAATGTTTGAGCAGGGACTCTTGAGAATGTTGTTATTGCGCCCATATTCATAAATGAAGCACTAACTGGTGACATTTAGTTAAATACGTTAGAAAACATCGTAGATCTTTTAATAACCGTAGAAATAGATAATCACCAAGACTTAGAACGAAATAAAATGTTGAACAAAAATGAGTTCCTCTTTTTACAAAATGAAACTATACCACATTATGGCTTAAGCGTTTGTAATTGGCTTAACAATCGATTGCCAAACCATTGGATTGGCGGACGTGGTGCAACTGAATGGCGAGCACGATAACCAGACTTGACAAGTTTAGATATTTTTCTCGGGGGAAATTTGAAACCAAAACTTAGACGGTTTATTTAAACGATTTATGACAACAAAATGTTAAAGAATGCAGGCAAATTCCGCGAGAAACATTTTAAAAAGTGAGACAAAAATTTTGAAAACCAGATCTACTACTGATTGGAACAAAACGGTGCTCATTTTGAGTATCTTTTATAAAATTTAACCTTTTTAAATCATAGGATTAGTATTTTTAGACACATTACATTTTTTTTATCATTCATAGTGTTTCTTTACTTATGATTTTACGTTTAACCAATTACTTGAAATTAAACTCTAAACAATAGTTCAAACATTAATTTTATTAAAACATTTATCTTTTTGATAGTTGACAATCCCAAGCGTTGCTTTTACTAACAGTAGGCGCTTAACAACAATGTTGCCTAAAAAAACATTAACGTGAACGCAGTGCGCAAAAACTAATTGTATAAATAAAAAAATTGCTACATAGCCAAAAAGAAGTTAAACGAACTATTTCATTTAATGTTTTTGAAGGAGTAGCAACCCCGGCTAAGAGGGTGCACCTGCAAGTTTGAACCAAAACTAATTAAGTGTTCCTTTCAGAACCAAATTTGACCAGTTTTAGCATTTTGCACATAACGTTTTTGTTTTCTAGATATTTAAGGTAGATTGTTTTCACAAAATTACCCTGTATATGTAACGACAGGAGATGGTTAGATCATACTGCATTGTGATATATTATTAGTTTATGTACATCTAGAACAAACAAAACTTTATCGAAATAATCTAAAAACTACTATATACCAATCATTTTCCGTAGAAACTTCTGTTGCAGTCTATGCAAACGCTAAAATTACACTTAACACACATTGTGTGCACAGCACCTTCTCTTGTTGTTTGGGTTGTAGATAAAAATATTCCCAACTATGTCATACTGTATATTATCAGTTACTTTGCTTCCCAAGTTACTCGATTGCGTTAGATATGTATAAAATACATCTCGAGAAAAATTCAGTTGCTGTATGGGACTATTACTTTTATTATACAGATTGCGAATAGTGGCATCCAACGTCCAAGTAACCCACTATTTCTTTTAACGAATAGAAATTCGGTGCTTTGTCACATTTTGATCTATTAGGTCGATACCACCCATTGATATATTGTATCTACCAACAACATTTGAACGTGGTACTTGTACCATCTTTTTTCCACTTTCACAATATTTTTTTACATAAAAAATTTATTTATATTCAAAACAAGTACAAACCATCGTGTCTACACATTATTTTTACGCCAGCAAACAAAAAAGATGCCATTTTTAAAATAGTGTGTTGTTTACCTTGTCGAGCTTTCTTCAATTGTTTCTTATCAGGCAAAAGCATTTTCTTGGCTCATCTATTATCACGTACTGTACCACTACACCAAAAACCGCGTTTTCTTCTGCTTCTAAGTAGATCTACGCTGGTGTATAAGTTATCAGTATATAATGTGTAGGAATTTTTTTTTTTATAATTTAGAAACTTTTTCAGCATTATAGTAGCGGCGCTGTATATTTTCCGTAAATTCTATCTAGCGTTTGACAATTTTTGCCTATAAAACAAAATTTATAAGATAACGCTCTTTTGTGTTCAATGACTAGATTTTAAATCCAAACCGAATAAGTTTGCTTCTTATAAATTGTTTGCAGAAGTGTTTACCAAAATATTTAATCATAGTTTCGTCATAATCGATATCTTCTTCAGAAAAAAAGTGCTTCAAAAATGATGTCTTTAATTATCTATAAGAGAGCAAGTTTTCCAGACTTTGTTCTCTTTATCAGAAATGTTATTATCTGCTAAGTGTATAAATTACACTGTTTGTTCAAATATAATTTTGCGCCAGAAATTGCAGACTCATTACCCATGTCTTGTTTTCCACCCCAATAAAATCTTCTAGCTTGTTTTACGTCATATTCCGATACACATTTTTTATCTGCAAACATAATGTTACGGTCTGGTGCGTTTTTGAAAAAAGCGTAATTTTATAAAATGATTTTTCCAAAGCATTTCAAAAATCTCAACAAGAGTATAGTTTGAAAATTCCAAAAAATATGGAGATTCATTCTCAATTGGTCTACTTTGAGTATCGCCATTTGTTCATAGCAACTTAGTCTGTTCTTCGTTGTTGAAGTTTTCTGTTCAGGCGGCAGGTATGCAAATGGGATTATTAAATGATAGATTGTAAACTGATAGGTTAAGAATTTAAAAAATAATGAATAATTCTTTTGGTGAAGTTTTTGGTGATAACTCAATTGCGTGCTATTGACCGATGAATTCTGAAAGGTTCTTTAATCTGATTAAGTAATCATCATTATTTTAAATAGTGTTATAACATCCAAATTTTAATGTTTACATTGGAATTTCTTCTCCAACGGAAGGGTCCTTATCTCAATGGTTGAAGCTTGATCATCTCTGTTTCTGGAGCTGAAAAGATCTGTTCCTCTAGGTGCTCTCTCGTACAGTACAGTGGTAATGCCGCTGGTGGTGATGGAATGTAGTCTTGTCTTTTGCCAAATTGTTACCTTTAGTTCATGTTGCAAATTGTTTTCTTTATTTTGAAGGCTCTCTAATTTGTCTAAAGCTGTAGACACCGGTTTTTTTTTGAATGTCCGCATAGTTGTGATGTTCCGAGGAAGAAGGATCGTTTTGGTATAACTGGAGAGAACAGAAACAATTTCTACTCTTTTAGGTGTTAGTATATTTAGCTTGGACTTAATAATACAATCTTCCGTTGTTTGAATGACTCCTGAAATGTTGAGTAAAACATTTTCTCTCATGCCGCTGCATGTTACAGCAACTTTGAAGGGTTTGCTGACGATAAACATACACATGTTGACCATACAGAGTTGTTTCCATACGATAGAGTGATTAGTATTTTTTCAGATCTTGCATTTGGTTAGTCTATTACGTTGGTATATTTTGTCAATGATGCAATTGAGTTGGTTTCTATGTTCTTCACCGCAGCTGGTGCACTCAGATTGTTGTTATGGCTTGTTGTATTCCTGTTTTTAAATTTTTCGTCACTTAACTGGAAATATAACTGCGTGTTGTAATCTACAGCTAAACCTTTGTTTGGTATATGTATAATGAAGTTATTTTTAATATCACGAAGTCGGTATTGTCGACAATGGGGAAGTAACCAAGGACGTGGATGTATGCTTCATCATGCTTGACATTTATTTGTATTATTAGAGATGATATCATGTTGAGGTGTTAATAAACGCTGATTACGCAGCAATTATGAATTTAGTTTGGTCGTTTAATGCTCTGATTCCTTTTTGCTGATTTCGTTCCAGAGAACTGATATCTTTGTTGACCTTATCATTGACTTCAAATACATAATTTAAAAATCGTCCTAGTAGCTTTCTTTTTAAACAATTTTAGATGATTTTATTTATACTATCTTTGATCCATTGCATCTGGTGTTTTTGGCTGGTCAAGTGATGAATTAACGGGTGCATTGTTTTTCGTTTGAAAGTGATTGGGTTTCTTCACATAAATTTTGGAATTTTTTGACGACATCGGAAATTCTCTTTTATTTTGGCTTTGGCGTACTTTATTTTTATTCTGAATATTTCTCGTTTTATTCTTGCGTGGCCGATGTGTTCGATGTATAGTCATAGTTGTGGAAATTGTTGCGTATAATTAGCTTGAGTGGATTAGGGGAGTGTACTAAAGATAAGTCCTAACAACATAAGTAGCAAGCTGACGCTGATAGATGTGGGCTTTCTGCTCCGTTGTGGTTTATTTATGATTGCAATGTTTGCTGTGGTTGGTAATACTTCAGTTTCATTCTTATTTGTATTGGTGGGCGTCTGCTTTTCTGGTAGTACTGGTATCAGAATTATGTTGTTGATGATTTGTTTAAAGGTGTTCCCATCTGGCTTCTTAAATGTGATGAGTCGTAGGGTACCATCTTTGACTGGGTGGACTTCTGTATTTCGGGGAAAAGGCCAACAACTTGGATTGATAATATCTTTTTTTGAAAGCATTAGATCTCCTATTTTTAGATTGTCTTGGCGAGTTTTCTATTTGTACTTTTGTTGAAGTCTATTTAGATAATCTGAAGACCAGGTGTGCCAAAAAAACCTTCTTCATCTTTCTTGTAGATATATTGGTGTTGATGGTTAAATAGAGGTACAATCTCTCTCCAAATAAGAAAGTGTCCTGGTGTTAAAACATCGATGTTAATTGGTTAATGAACACAATGCTATTCAATTTAAGCAAACCTTTATTTGGTGTTGTACTGTTTAATTTATCATAGGTTAACGCTGAGTCTCGAGGTATGTGTTTAAAACGATATTTTATGGATTTAACTCCTGCTTCTCATAATCTTCCAAAATAGGGAACTGTCGTGGGAATAAAAGGTTTTTGGGCATTAGATGTTGCCAGAGGGCCCTATAGGTCCGATTGATTGATGATGTTGGTGACCTAACTTTTCCAGAATTTACTAGCATCAACACAATTGGTACCATTGTTGCTGTACATATGAGCACATCGATCTCTTCTTTCGGTAAATCTTTGACATGCTACTAGGAATGCGATTGTAGTCATATCGCTTACCATTTCTAAGTGGCTATGTAACTTTTGTAAGATTACTCTCTCTTTGCCTGCTCTTATCTCAATGGGCCCGGCATAGTCCACTTCAAAATAGAGAAATGGTAGTAATGGGGTAACTGCGGGCGGGCAGGTCTCCTACAATTTAATTTGCTATAAGAGCTATGTAACGAATGCATTTTTTCTTATTAATTATCCAAAGTTTTCTTCAAACGTAGACTAGACTGTGGCTGTAGTACGGCAATACAAATGGGTGCTTTTGTTTATATGTGAGTAAAAAATTCTTTAATCTTCTCCCTACTCAAATAATGTCATCGTTGTCGATGAATCAATCCAGGTTCAAAATGTTGTTATTTTTTTTTATCGATTTTCTTCAATTGTAGTGTTTTGATCTCTCTGAACATTATTTGTTGTTGGATTTATTTAACTAGTTGTAGTAGTATGGCATCCAATTCTTGAAACAAAAAAGTCCAGTTTGCTACTCGTACCATTCTTGTTAACGAAGAGAATTTATTGATTGGATTTTCTTGAGAGTGAACGGAGACATGGTAACAGTGATTTCTTTTTTTGTTTAGAATGATTAAACTTGTTTGAGCCAATGGACTTGATTTATAAGCTATTTTGGATCATTACACTAAGAAGAACAATTCTTAATATTGCGATGATTAATTCCTCAGAATATGAAATCTAACGGGTTGTCTTTTGTAGGTACGTATTGCCAAAATTGAAAAAGTTGTTTATTTCTGCGACTCGATTGGCTACAAATGTTTTTCATTTGTATGGTTCTTTTTTTATTTCAAGTTAAGGCTATCATTGAGTCGGTCTATGCCAATACTGATGTCTTTGGAATCTCTAAGGCAGTGATAGACCTTGTCATTAACGGTTTAGGACAAGTAGACGCGGCCCACTGGGCGCCGTGAACTGGCCGCCGCCAACTGGCGCGAGGAAAAGTGGACGACAGGACAACTGGGCGCGGATAGATGTTAGACCTTGCTATGTCGCGGTAAACAAGTAAAATAGTGAATGCTCTGTTGATATAATACAGATTGTTTTAAGTACACAATAAATTGACCTACTTATTTTACAGCGAACTAAATGTGTACTTAAAAAGCGGCTGCATTTAAAACGCAAGCCTTGTCACAAATTTACATAGGTATTTACAACTATATTCACAAAATTTGCAGTTCTTTAATTTTGTCAATGTAATTTATATACATATTTACAACATTATTCGCAAAATTTGCACTCCATTAACTTTGTCATTGTAATGTTTATTTACTTTGTTACAAGCTTTTGTGGTTTTACGAACCTGCACGGCCAACTCGCAATAATCGGAGAGAGGGGAGGTCTACACTAAATACAGAAAAGATGTTGCAGGGCGCCAGAGCTTATCCCAAAGTAATTCTCTGTCTTTCTCAGGACAAGACGGTATAAAACTTGTAACACTATGTTAGGTTCGTAATTCCTCTACTCAGCTGTTCGAGTAGTCAAAAGTAATTAGTCGTTAACGATAATCACAGGAGCAGGGAAGAGAAAAAGAAAGACTAACAAGTATAATCGATTTAATGGTTTAACGTTGGAATAATAATAGAAGATATGATTGTTAATATATTCGAGGTAGAATTAATACCTATCACACTTGGCTTATACGCCAACCTTAAAGTCTACAATGAGTAGCGATTCACATTAATAATTATCGTACACTTTGATTAAGAAGTACATCAGCAATTTTCTAACTAAATGCCTGTAGTATCGGCAGCACACATCACATCAATAAATTCCAATGAACTAAGTAGCGAAGAATAGTACGTAGTAAATATCGTTTACATAATTAGGAATATGGCATTACCGACAATAAGACAAAAATAATTAGTATGGCATTAACATTAAATTATCACAATAATTAAGGGTAGGACACAGCATACGTAGTATAAGCAAATTTACTAACTAAATGGTATTACAATTACGGTAATCAGTACGAAATTATTATTAGCGAAAGTTTCGTGAGTAACCTCGTTGACGACGAAAGAAAAGATATAAAAGCACTTACCACAAATACAGGAATTTCCCCTGGTGTGAAGAAAGTACTTTCTTCGACACGTACCCTGCAAGTAATTTGAATCGCAATTCGTGTCAACCTAATATCTCACGAAATCCAAATCTACAAAATCATTACTTAAATTTTAAAGTATACACATAACACAACCCGAAATCGGATGCTGTTATACCCTTTTCTGTGATTACACAGGTATCTGCTGCCTGAGTAGAATCTCGACAGCTTTTAGTTACACTCGGTACATTCGGTTACTGCCATATGTCGTATGCCTCAGAGAATATTTATTTGACGAAATTGTTATTCGAAATGGATCCCTCATTAACAATTAACCATTAGGAACGAAATGCTCGCACGTGGTGGGAACGGCTATCAGATTACGAGAAATTACAACGGAGTTTTACTAAATGAGAGTTATAATCTTACCCGGTGACGACGCAAACGAAATATACGTGTTATACACTTATAGATTGGTCCCCAAGACGGTGGATAAGTTTAGACAACGTTCAATCGCCCATTCACCGGCCATTTTCTCTAGTTTTCAAATTGAAGAACTCGTCGTAAATGACAGTCGCGCGTAGAAACGATCGTTAGGGGGCGTCCAAACCGTAAATTAATTCCACGTTGGGAATACATAGGCGTGCGCAAAGAAAATTTCGTCCGTAGCAACATAGGCGTGCGTAAAGAAAATTCGACCGTAACAGATTATTCACGTCGATACCGAATTTATAAATTCATTTGGTAATTATGCGCAATTCCTCTTAAGTATTCGATAGTGTCCTTGTTATTATAGTCTCTAACGACCGTTAAAATACGTTGATCGGCATCCCTGTACTTTTTTAATTTTACAGGTGGATTATGTCCAGCAACAAGGTGTTCATAGTAGATATCACGATTGGTTTGCACTTTTCGTAATCCGTCTATAAGCTTCCAGATTGTAGGATGATCCATACCTAACTCCGTATGTAAGCGGCGATGGGCGGCTTCTGCGTGATTATTAGTTCAGTCTGGTTGGTCTAAAGTTCTGTTGTAGACATTCCACATTTCGTGAGGAAACAAAGGCTGTCTTCGTCTATTACCTCTACTATTTAATCTTTCAACGTAGCAGTCAAACCAATCTAAAATTGGTTGCACATCATCCGGTAAGTTATCAGATAATGATAATAGAGTATTTTTTATGTCTTGAATTGGGACAAACGCTAAGACTATTGCCATTTTTGCGGACAATGCAAACTGGGCTTCGTTGTAGCGATGTATTAGGCGTAATTCACCTAACTGTTTTTTCATATTTTTGACGAAATGTAAAAAACATCCTTGAATTACTGCAGTAGGAAATATTTCAGCAACATTCTTGAGAGCAGCAATTTCAAAGTCACAAGTAATTGACTTTGGATCTAAGTTTGGCACTAACACCTTAATCATGGTAAACAATCTGTCGTAAGTTTCTCTACATTTATTAGGCAAAAGTGCGTAAAAGATAGGGTGAATACCTCCAAATTTTTTTGCCAAAACAACGTAGATTTGCTTGAATATATTGGGTGCAATTTTAAATGTTCCATCCACAAAAAAATCATCGCAGGTCAATACCAATTCCAAATTTCGTTGTCATCCAAAAATTAAGATTCTTTCTGCACCCGGTCCACTATCAGCTAGCAAAAAGTTTTCTGAATTTCCGGGTTCTGAGACATATATTCTGTAATCTTCATGAATTTCGAGGGTAGCCAGAGTTATAGGATTTGCTGGAGCTTGATTAATTTGATTGCGTTTCCTCCTAATTAGCTTTTTTAAATCTAAAACTATTACTTGGCACGTCGATTTTTGGGTTTCTACAGCCCTTTTCTTAATTTTTGTAATCACTTGATCTGCTGCTACTTTAGCTGCAGATGGTTCGTGGTTATGTGAATTTAAAGTTTTTACAACTTCGCGATTAACTAAATGCACGCGCGCTTTACACTCCCGTTTTTGTTCACATCGCCAAAATTCAGTTTTTTTGTCTGCGGATAGTTTGTCAAACACGTACAAAAATCCGTTTTCACTAAACTTTTCACGATTTTGCTGCGACGTGACGTTATTCATGTTGAACAGGGTCGTCTGCACTACTACATTAAAGTTTAAAGTAAGACTAAACATCTTACCGTGTTACGTACGAAATTTTCATTACGGAATACCCTGTAGATGTAATTGAAATTAGATTCCGGTTTGGACGCCCCCTACCGATAGTTTCGTGTGACTGTCATTTACTACGAAATCATTAATCTGTCAACTGCATAAGATGGCCGGTGTGGCTTGCGAATAATTCTCAAAGATCATCCGTAGTAATGGGGATTAAATTATAAGTGTACTACGATAATAAAATATTTGAGTCGTCACCGGGTAAGATAATTGCTGTCGTTTATTAAAATTCTGTTGTAATTTCTCGTAATTTGATAGCCGTTCCACCACGTTCTGGCACATGTTCCTATTCGATAACGAATTATGAAAACTTCGAAAAATACTTTCGTGGGACGAGTATAACTCGATCTATAAGGCCTACGGTTAAAACTAAATGAACCGAACATAATCACACTTCTACGAGATTCTACTCAGGCGGCAAACACCTGCGAAACCAACTGTCATCGACGGTGTACAACAGCATTCGACAACCGGGTTATGTTAGATGTACTTTCTTTAACAATAAGTAACCATTTTTGTAGATGTTGATTTCGTGAGGCATTGGTTTGACACGATTTGCTACTTAAAAGTTATTTCAGGCTCACTTGCCGGGGAAAGCGCTTTCTTCGACCAAGTAGGAGTTACTGTATTGTGGGTAAGTTGATTTATTTATTTGTTCGCTGTCAGAAAGGTCGCTCACGAAAATTTAGCTAATGTTAATTCCGTAATTGCTAACATTGTTTTATTACCATTAAGGTAGTATCATTAGTTATTTTGTATTTTTCGCATGCTGTGTACAACCAATAATAAGTACGAAAGTTTAGTATTAATTCAGTAATTATTATCACTGTTTTATTATCAGTAAGGTCGTATTATTAATTATTTTGTGTGTTTCGCATACTGTGTACAAATAATATTTACTACAAACTATTCTTCGCTGTTCGCTTCCACGTAACTTACCTATGTATTGTGTGTTGCCGATACGGCTGGCATTCATGTACTGAAAATTTGATATATCTGTGATAATCATCGACGTTACTAAATTAAAGTTGTTATATTGGTTACTCTTTCTTTTATGGCAACATACCTTTCTCTTTTGATCGTCGTTACCTAGTAACAAACTTTGGCTACTCGACCATCAGAGTAATAAGGATTACGAACCTCCAATTGAGTTACAAGTTTGGACCGTTTGTCGTGAGCGAGGCAGAAGTGTTATCTTGGATCACCTCTGGCGCCCTTAAGCATACTTCTTGTGAACCTCCCCTACCTCCGACTGTATGAGTTGGCCGTGCAAGGTTTGTAAAACCTAAAGCTTGTAACAACCGTTTACAACCACCTTATGATGAAATTGACCACACAAAAGAAACGATTAAGGGTCCAATTGAGTATTGTCTTATAAATATTATTTTAAATATGCCATCCAATTAGTCAATAAATTGTTGTTAAAAAGAAACGATTAAAGGTCTAATTCACTTTTTTAAATATAATTTTAAATTTGTATTTTACATTAGCCATCAATTAGCCAAAATTGTAGTTAAAAGACTTGCATTTTAAATGGTTTTATTTGAAAAAGTTAATAACTTTTAAACATTTTTGAAAAAATTAGAAGCTATCAGTTAGTCATTAAAGTGCCGTTAAGAGATTTTCATTTCAAATGTTTTTTTAAGCGTCAAATAATCTTATACAAGTACTTAGAACATTTCATTTCTCATTTATTATAAATCAACACATTCACCTAAAATATTTTCTTTAATTTAAAAAGCACTATATGTTGTATAATATAATTTTCGCGCCCAGTTGGCTCGCGTCCACTTGGCTCGCGCCCACTTGTCATTGCGCCTAGTTGGCGGTGCCCAGTTGGCCGCGCCCACTTGTCCCGGCACAAACTCAAGTCTTGAAATGGTTGTTTTTGCTCTAGTTGGGGTAACTTTAGATTTTGCTGTTAGGAATGTGGTGGTAACTTTTCTTGTACTGTTGGTAGTTCGAGTATATAATACTGCGCCATATGCCTTTTTTAAGGCACCACAGAATCCATGTAGTAGCATATCCATAGCAGTGCTGTACTTTATCTAACGGGGTGCTCTAATGTTTTCTATAAGTTTGAATTAGTCATTGAAGAAGGTCCACTTCGCTTTAATATTTTAAGGAACAGATTAGGCTCATTCTAAATTACTAGAGTTTTTGGGTTAATAATTTGGCTTTTATTATCACAGGAACCAAACATCTCAATGAGTCGAAGAGTTTAGCAATTGGTGATAAGAAACAATGTGATGTGAGATGTACTCATTTTGAAACAAAAGTTGTCTATTGTCCCAATGGATTTCTAAGGATTTTCGTGTTTTGTCTTTGATTATCTTTAATGACACTTGATCTTTTATTTTTTTAGATAAGGCTTCTAATAATTGTAGCTTATTACTGGACCATTTGCGTAAATTGAATTCGGCTAATTTAAGAACTCTGTGATTTCGGATTGTAGCTGAACGACATCTTCAATTTTTTCAGCTAAAACATCGTCGACATAGAAATCTTTGTGATGGCTTCAGATGCTTTAAAGTATACATTTTTTTGTTATCAACCAATTGTTGAAAAGTTCTTATGGCAAAAAAATAGTGCAGAAGAGTAAATTGGTCAAACCTATATATGATTCAGTAGAATTTTTGGTCTTCTTCAGAAGTTTTAATTTAACGGTACATTTTTTCAACGTCAGCGCTAAATGCAACTTGTTTTCTTTACCGTAGTAGGATCTAGATGCACTATTTAGCTAGGTCACCCTTGGATGTTGGTTTTAAGATATTTCTAATTTTGGTTAAGGACTGATTTTCATAAATATGTCAGAGATATTCGGAGCGGTAACAATCTTTTGTCCTAGATTTTCAACTGCTGCTTCTTAAGATCGCCAGCCTTACAAATATTTATTATTTTAAAAGTAGCTGTCTTGGAAGTTAGCTTCGTACTTCATAATGGGCATGGTTTTTCATTGCTTTTCAGTTTTCTGAAGCAACAGTTCAACATTCAGTTTTGGTTTCTTGCAAGTTTTGGTTAATTCATTGGATAGTTTGGCTCAGTTGTTGAGTTCAAATTTATTGTTTCTTTCGGCGTAGCGACTGTTAAAAAAAATCTTTTGAGCCCTTGGTTCCTTGTAGGCGTTGGGGTGGCATGGCATCTTCTTTATGACCATCTACAAACGTGGCCGTTTGCTGAATTGAGGGCGCCCTTGAACATTTCTTAAAATAAGTTTTCGCTTCTTCATATTTTGGATTTGATTGATATGTTTTATATTACACTCAAAATTTTGAATTTACTAAACGCGTTATCAATAAATTTGATTCCAAAGAAGCTCAGAATGTTCTAAATAAGAAAGAATGTATACGGGAAGGCTTAGTTTTTATTGGCTGTAAGTTTACTTACTTTACTAAAATTAGAAACTAAAGGACTCTTGTTACAAGACAGTGTTTAAATAGTTGAAAGTGTTGTTAACAAGTGAACCGCATTAAAAACCCCAGTTTTTGTTAAACTAAAAAATTCAGGTAACAAACAATTAAAAAATGTATTCAATATATTGAATGCTGCAGGTTCAAATAGTGCTAAAAGCAATACCTTAAAAACTTTGTAAATTATAAGAAAATTAAGTAATTAGTATGAAATTATAAACAATTATGTTAGAATTATATATTATATATAAACGTGTTTTCATATCCTTAACTCGGATAAAATACTTTTTTAAGTGCATATTTAACTGCATATTTTTAACGTTTTTAACGCATATTTGCATGTATGTATTAAAGTTTTTTATTGCACAATTATCTGAATCCTAGTTATTAGTTCTGATCTCTTGTCAAATATAAATTTTTCCATAAAGTATACCTGCCTAGTAAATGCAAATTAAAATCTTGAGCTTCACAAAACGTTGATTTGTAAAATATGGTTTAAGCTACCGTATTGCAAAAAGCGCTTCAGCAAAAATTTCAGGTTTTAGTTTCTGGGTCGCACTTACCAAATAAAGCTTATGAAGATCTCGACTTCGAAAAAATTACCATATCCAATTTGATTTAATTCAAACTTAATCAAAATTATTTAAAGCGTAAGGAATAAGAAACGATCTTAATTTACAACCACTCGGGCAATAAATAAGCTACAAGGTGTACGGTAATAAATTGTGCGTGGTCATGCGAACTAATAAAACTTCCAACGGTTGTAATTTACATACTAAATCCCAAAACCAATCTACAACAAGTAGGCTACCTATTAATAATCTCTTTCGGCTAATTAGATAGAACACAACTTTGGACAACTCAGAAAAAGTTAATAATGACGATGATTATACAACATATTAAATGGTTATTGTTACTGTCAAAAAACAATCTTTTTTATTGTAATACAAATAACGAATTTAATTAATGACTTTACAAAACTCTTACATAGTTTTCCAATTTAATACTTTCTACTTGTTGATAACCTTCCACAATAATTTTAACATGGGGTGCATCAAGGTAAAAAAGAAAACCTTCACTTCTTTCATCTAAAACCGGGCGAGTGGGGTACAACAAGGATGAACAGGATTTATGGAACTAATGCATTACAGGGTATTACAATAAAATTAACATAAAGTCCTGCGGCGTTGTACTATTAATAGCAACGTATGTAAATAATCGAGTTTCTTTTGTTTTTGCGTAAAAATGGCGCCTTGGATTTTTACCGTTATAGTTTACATAGTGATACAACCAATTAATTGTTTAGAAAAAGTTGTATTACGCCATTAAGCAAATTTTAATCTATTGATAAATAATGCATCAAGGTTGTCTTCTTATTTTAATTTTTGCATATAAATTTGCTATTAATAAACACGCGTTTAAAATCCTACTGTTGAGACAACAAAAAAATTTACGTGTTTAGTAGCGTTTTATTGTTTTTTGTTGTTGTTAAGCAAGTTCTTTGATCCAGGAACACGGACAGCCTTGACTGTCACTTAACTGTGCCATTGTTATAACAAAAATTTAGTGTTCGATTGCTTTATGTTGACTATGGGAGGACGTGTTACGAAAATCATATTGTTTCTCAATCAATTTGCATAATTTTGATTTATTTATAGTTTCTAAACCACTTTTTTCTTGATCGCCTACTGTTGACTGTCAATGTTAGTTAATATGTGTAGTAATCAAAATAATTAAGCTCAAAAATCTTACCTTAAAAAATAAATTATTTTTAGCTATTCATAATAGTTGTGCTTATATTATTTGAGCAAAGCGATTTTAAATTCACTACTTTACAATTATTACTCTCTTTATAACAATTTTGGCTTTGATTAAATACTATTTGATGAAATGGAATATCCGTTACTTGATGTGGTTTGAACTATTCTGGTTTTCTCTTCTATTTTTCTTAAATTTTCTGTTATTTTATCGTACCATTTTATCCGCTGTTTGTCTTATGGTCGTGTTATTATTTCTTTTGCGTGATTTGATTTTTTTTTCATATAATGTGGCTTATTCTTCTACTTCTTTATGCTGACATTACTTCTACTATGTGTTTTATTTTCAACATTTCTGTGATTTTATGATTCAAATATTTACTGTCGTATTCTATTGTTCAAATTTTGAGTCTCGTTACACTAGATTATAGTGTATTTGAGATTAAAATAAAAACATTGTTACAAATGGTTTTCTCGCAACGTAAATGGCTAGCGACTAACTCAGTTGAATTCGGAGGTTTGGGTAGTAGCATTGAGTAGTAGGCTTCGTGGTATTAAATTATAAAACAAATTAAAAAGGTGCCAAAACGATTATAAACTATAATGATAGACACCGTTTAAATCTATACAACACTGAAATAGAATAAATGACACAGCACTGGATATAACAACAAAAATATTTATTTTTTAATGACAGAAAAAGAAATTAAAAATTAATAGAATTGAGTACATAATTAGTAGCAAAGAATAATATTATAAATATTACAGTTATAACTTGATACAAGTCCTAGAGGTTAAGCAACCCTCCACACAAAGCTATCGAAAAATATCCAACACAATAAAATCAAGTAATATGTAACTAGCGACTTCACACCTGTTGCAAATCGCATTTCTTCTGATTGCACCGGAATTTAATTAGTCTAATAATCTGTAAATACCATTTTAATGGAATTATGATTTCCGATCAGAGATCAGACTAAAGACACGTAACAAATAGTGCATATCTTATCCAGTTACAGTGGTTGCAAATACCGACGCGTTCTAAACTATTATTATGCAATAAGTTTTGTTTATTATAGCAACCAAAAAGTGTTTAAATAACTATGCCGTGCCATGCTAAATGTTACTTTCGTGTATGCGTTGTTAAATATTACAATTCAAATAATAAAAAAAACCTTAAATGTCCTCATCTAACATAATCCATAAGACCGGTTCTCCATGGACCTGATCTGACAGAGTTTACGTCTTCTTCCAGTAAAACAGATGCTCACGAGGTTACGAAAGAAAAATGTTATCAATTGGAAAATACCTTAATGCCTCAAACATTTACTCAACTTGAACTCAATAATTTAATACGAGATTTCTAATTTTTAAAGTATTCTGCTGATCCTGACCTTAAGCAAAAATCGTAAACGTCATTTTACACAATAATTTTTACAAGAAGGGTTGCTCGTTTTTGTTGTGATATCTCTAGTTTAATACGTGCGTTGTGTGCTCTAGCGTATGTTCTTAGTAAATAGAGGTAAGGTGAACCTGTTTAAGTGTGAACGCATTTTTGAATAGTGGTATTTTGTAACATCATAATTTCGGAAATACCTATTTTAAAAATACTATATTTCGGTGATGAACATTATGTGTATTCATCTATCCGATTTAGCAGTTTTCGCATTTTAAAAACAAAACACATCTGCATATATGTATATTTTAGGAATTCAAGTCTGATTTACATTTACCCCACTATATGGGGCAAGTGTGAATGCAGTTAATTCTGTGTATAATAAGATGCATGGGGTTAGTGTGAATAAACATTAAAAAAGCTACAAACTTGTTTTTTTAAAACTTTATTATCTAGATTAGATGAAAAGGTATAAAATGGAGTATGACTCTTGTGATTCTCTCAGAACGTTGCCTACAAAGTGTCTAATTCTTTTGTTGCATTCGTATTGCACTATCACACATGTTTTCACTTTGACAGCAATTGTTTCCTTTACTTTATTTTCATTGTCCACTTCGCTATCATTCATTTCATCTGCTTCATATCTATTGTTTATGGTCTCAGCTACTTCTGTATCTATGTCTTCATTCTCAAAACTTTCAAAATCGATGTCATCTGATGTATCAATTAGCGGTGGATCTTCAAGTTCTTCGTTAGTACTTTCGTCACTTTCTTTGTAGTTTCTACGCTTCTAATGGATTTTTTTCTCAGGTAGCACCTTAGGAAGTTTTTCTTTCGTTTTGAGACTTGTTTCTTCATTTAATCTTGCTATCACCTCTGGTCTGATCCAGACGCTACTCTTCTTTTCTTCACTTTTTGAGTTTTGTCGCCATCTGACCGTCAAACTGTCTTCAAAAGGAGCTCATCAAATGATAGATTTTGGTTTGTTGGATGATCATTAGTTTCGTTTTCTTTTGAGTTTTCGTTTACCTCGGTGTTGTGATTATTTTCCAGGCTTCTAAGAGTATCCGCTGTAATATGTTTTTCCTATCTTTTCAAGCATTCTGGATCATACTGGTCCTCAGATATCACCTGCCAGTTGAATAGTTTTATCTTTGCTTTCACAAAACCATTGATAATAGTTGTAAGCTGGAGGTCTTTCCAGATTTGACCGATCAATGCTGAAAATTGTTTTTTTGGTATTTTTAGTCCCACATTTTTTCTTTGTCATCAATCTTTCATCCCATGTACCCTTTAGCGATCTGAATACAGATATATCTAAGGGCTGAAGAAGGTGGCTTGTGTGTGGAGGAAGTTTGAAAATTGTGACTTTATTAGCTTTGTAACTACTTTCAACAATTTATCGTTGCTATTTTATAACGTATTAAAATAATAATAATGCACCGTGCTAGCTCTTATGGTTTTATTACAAATAAACAACACACAAACATTAGAGCGATGAGAAATATTAATAATTATAATCAGGGACGGGGTATTCTACGCGTACACTAATATTTACAATTCTAATTTGAAATATAATTTGGACGCCACAATATTTTTTATATTAAATTTATAACGGTTAAATATTGAAACCAAAAGCCAAGCAAATAAACAAATCTTAAAACTAATACTTAATTAGGTTATTTAGGTACATACGTGTTATTGAAGGTTAGGTATCACTTGTTGCTGTTCGTAACTTCAGCGCATGGGGCGTGGTCGTCACGTGACTTAATTAAACTACGCAATACTTGGAAATCTTTCGGATTTACTTTCTATTGTTTTCGTATAATTTGATTTATCCTCTCACCTTAGATCGATGATCATTAACCATAACTTCATAAATGTATAGAGGGAACGTACGTATCAGAAATTTTCCATAATCATATCGTACATAAATAGTAATATTCGTATTCAAAAAAAAACGTACACCGTAAACCATCGAAATTGTACGTATCCAAACAAATCAAATCGAACGTATCAACCAGAGCATATCGTAACCCATAGTTAAAAAAAAACTAAAACACAAAATCCAAAGGTTACACGCCACGTGTACAGAACAAAGAAATCACTTACCCTTTTAGATTACGGGTTTCTTTAAACAAACGAAGGCGAAATTGAAACAGACGAAAGCGAAAATAAAGCGACTAAAGCGGATATTTTCAATGCATTACTACTACAACAGATTTCCACAGTTCAAATTTAACATGAGGAAATTTTCTGCACGTTATGCAGGAACGTCCGCTTCTTTTGGAAGTTCAACGAAAGATGCCTTAAAACAATATGGCTACGAATCACGCATGAGTAGTGTGCATCAGCGATTTGCGCAAGCAGAGACTCCAACAATGTTAAATTAAATCAGATTCAATCGAAAAAATGTAAACGTTACAGCTTTTGCAAATTTGATTAAGTGAATGTTTATGTGGGTGCTGTGACCATCATATATAACCAGGTTCGGTTTTTCTGTATCCAAAGCAGACAGCAAAGTTTTTTGAAAATAATTGAGAAATATGTCAGATTCTATCTAGCCTCTCTTGCTAGCAGCAAATGACATTCCCGGGTATGAGTCTGCTTCATCTGGAACCCAGGCGTCCCATATATTTTTCCCTTGTAAATGATAAGCGGTTGGACTTTCAATCCGCTAGCGGATGCAGCAGCAACAACAGTTGTATTTTCCCTGTCCGGACCAGACACAGTTCTCAAGCAAGCTTTACCCTTCGCTCCAACAATTTTTGTGTTATTGGGATCATAACAAAAGGAACTCTTATCTATGTTCCAAATCTGATTGGGCTTGTCATGAAGTAATAAGTTTGTTCTAGAATATCCAAATACTTGTTGATAACAAATGGATCTGTCATCTTTTTTTAAGCGTACTCGACTGATTGGGGCTTCTTTATACTGAGGTGATAACGTATTTTAAAGTTTATAAATCAATCATCACCATGTACGTACTTGAGATTGTTTTCTTGAACATAACTAGCTACAACCCTTAATAATTCTTTTCTAGTGATTCCAAAACCCCACTTTCTATTGTTCGGAAAGCATTGGCCAATCTGATTTCATCCTCTTTTAGAATCGCTGTAGAACGACCTTGGTTCTCACTTTTCATTCTACGTGTCTCTTTTAAGTGATAAAATAAAGTGGTTTTTGGAATTTGGTATAATGTGTGTGCCCTATGAATGGTTAAAGTGCCACGTTTTATTTCATTTATGGCATTTTTTATGTCTGCCTTAGAGTACTTCGAACCTCAGGAAGATTTCCTCACGTAGACTCTGGGCATATTCTGAAACAAAAATTTTCGTGAATGAGAAATGTTCATGAAATATACGTTCACACTTACACCAGGGAAATGTTCACACTTACCTCACCATGCAAAATAATATGGGGTAAGTGTAAACACGGCGTTTTCTAATAAGTTGAAAGATAAACAGAAAATGCATATACAGTGTATGAAACTACAACATTTCACGACACTGAGGGAATAAAACTGAGACAACTTATCTAGATGAATGTCTTTTTTCTCTTTTATTGCAAATAACACGCTTCACTCGTTAACTTGTGTCACGTTGGCGTCTGAACTCGATAGGTTATAATGTTTCTGCAAATGGCTGCACAGAGTTTTTTTTTCGGCTAGCCTCACCTCAGATGGTCGTAGGGTAAAGATCGAAGTAAAAAGAATATACTTAGGTAAGCTAAATGCCTGATTGCGCCACCTTTTCTCGCAATTTAATAGAAGCTTTCGCGGTTGTTATGTTTATGATTATAAGCGACTTTTGGCTTAGACTGCGTCGTAGTTAAACACTCAGACTTAGGCTTGGTCCTAGTCTCTTCTTGAGAGCCAAAACAAGAAGTAGAACTTGGCCTTTGCCGTATTGTCGTTTGTGAACCCAAACAAACTGACGTTTTGCAAGACATTTCAGCTTGCATCTTCAAAGTGGTAAATGTCACTGAAAGAAAAAGTGTAAATGACGATATTTAAACCGTGATTAGCGTTGACTTTGTTATTACTCGGAGTAAGTGTTTGTGTCCTTTCCAAGAAGGTCGATCTTTGTCTTAGAGGATATAATACTGGTAGCCAAGATTTGCTGAGTCTTAAACCGTCTTCTTGGTTCATATTACATGGATGTTTTTCTATTTCCACAGCTTCGCGCATTAGCCTGGGAAAGTAGAAAGGAGTTCTAGCCAACACTTTAGTTTGGTCAAAGTTCAGCGTGTGTTTTCGGTTCCACGCGTGTTCTGCCACTGCTGATTTAGTAAGGCTCCGTGTAGATAGTCATTGGACAAGTACAGTACAGTGTATGTACGACAAATTCGTACAACTGCTAAAGAATCTAATTTATTTTCGAGTCTAGTAAAGAACCTTTGTTTCAAAACAAATTTAGCTCTATTTGATATATAGCTTCTTTGTACTGAATTTGAATACCAACAAACACAATACGTCCCACCAAAAAAAAATTTCTTACTGGAAAAAAGTTAATCTTAATAGCGCTAACATGAACAGAAGCAATATTGAATTACAAACCAAATTTTTATGACTGAAATAAAATACTGATTACTATTAGAACTAATAAATTCTAGTGCACTCTGAACGTATTGTAACGAATTTTATTATTAACAGTAATTTATTTAAACGACTACAAATATGTTTTACTTATACTAGAAATATGTACACTTGTAAATTAACCGAACTAATGAAATCTAATAACATTTAATAAAAACACTTACACTAATTAAATAAGATAAAGTCCGCGGATAGCTTTACACTTGTTTACACTAAAAATCACGTACGACATTATTCTCTGTATATTTATGTACACACACGCGACTTATTTATTTCAACTTGAATAATGTTCTTAACACTGCTGTATTCGCATTTCGGCAATAACTGACCTACGATTTGTCTCTTCGGTATTTATACACATTCGGAAATCCTTCTCCATCGTTCCCTATCTTTCGGTATATCTTCTAGAAGATAAATAACAACTTCCGCAAGGCTCTTGAATTTGCAGATAACTTCTCGAACGTTTCAGTATAATAACAATAATAGGCCTAAATGAACTCAAGTGCATTTTCACTTGACAAGTACTTAAACAATAAAATTAAAGCTAAGATAAATTTGAAAGCGGTAAGTAAATTCAAAATCACATTATAAAATTGTGCTAAAATACAACTAAAGAGTACCAACTGAATGTTAATAAATATAACAAATCAAAACACTATGTCTTTCACGAAAGAATAGTGTGAATGACGGTTACATAACATTGTAATCTTAACAATTTTCTTTATTAAGTAGAATAAAGTTGTTCTTTCATTATGTCAGCAGCATGTTGAGTTATTAATTCAACAAGTATTTTCTATACTTTTATTTTAGTTTGTAATTTCAAACTTTTCGGTTCGTATTTGTATCCTATTTATATATTTTTTTTATTTCTTCTCTTTATTTATTGTTGTATGTTATATGTATTTCTAGATAATTAAGAGAGCGTGGTTTTCTATTATGACTAATTTTTTTTCTCTTGAACTTTATACATTTCGTTTTTTTTCGTTTATTTTGAGTTCTATCTTCTTTCATTCGTTAGCGAGTTTCTTAAAAAAAACTAAAACTCTCTTTAATAATCATGATATTATCACTATATTGTCGGCATAAACCAGTATTTGTGACATTTCATTTAAGGTTCGTAAATATAAAATTTAATCGTTATTAGAACCTTTTATTAAAATCAAATCATCATTCATTTCAATATTTCTGATTGACAAATAAAAATGTATTTACTATTTGGACGATATTTAAGTGACAAATAATCATTTAAATAATTTGAAGTGACAAATAAATATTCTATATATTCCAAACAATTCGTTAGTTATTAGTTTTTATTTGAATAAATAATTTTATTTCTAAAAGAATTAGTTACATGCAGGTGTGTAATTTTAAACAAAAAACAATTTATTTAGACACAATTAAAAACTCTTGTATTGACGTCTTCAACATAGTTGAAATAAAAAAATGCAGTTGTTATTCAAAACGTGTAAAATGATTAAAATTTTATTTCTCATTCAAAATTTATTCGTAATTTATAATTAGCCACGTTATATTTTTATTTATTAGACGTTGAAGAAGAATAAAACCACTGGAATGTATTGAGAGTTTTTAGTCAAAATAACACACAAAAAAATGTTTAATAACCAATAAGTACAGTATTTAAAAAATTTAATAAAAACCGCTTACAAAGTTATAAAAACTTAATTTTTTTTTGAATTTTTGCAGATGGAAGTTACTCACATTTACCTTCTCTTTTCGTAATTGTCAATAATTTTTTTACCGATTACCATTAATGTCACACTGTGTAAAAAATAAAATTGATTGATCGGTAAATTGTAAGTGAAGGCAATATCAACTTATGAAGGATCAGTCATTTGTTATTCGTTTTTGGACCAACAAAATTTTAATAAACCGCGTTTGTGGTTAACGTATAATTAGTAAGAAACTAAAAAAATGTTGCAATCTCATCGTCCAAGTTTAAACAATAATGTTTATTAAAAATATCGAAATTCTGTGAAATTAACAAATTAAACACTTTTGGTAAAAGTGGTAAATTCCGGGTGCGTTTAAATGGTCGAGGTTGAACTGCGAAAGATGATGAACGATAATGTTTGTGTAATCTGACGGTCACGATTTTGATTGTTTGTTTAAATAAAGATGTTGGTCGCGGAGTCATTTCCTAGTTTGAAAAAGGATAGACAAGAAAGGTTAAAATGTGGATTTGAGTACTATGTCGTTTCTTGGGAATTTTAACAGTACAAAGCTTTTAGTTCAAGGTAAAGATTCAAAATCCTAGAAAACGTAACAACGTTCAAGGATGCATTATTATTGCATTACAATAATGGAATTTATTGCCAATATTAATATAAACGAGTTAGATTAATAAAAGCGTAAACGACACTATTAAGTTACACTGATTGTATTATGTAAATCGTATCCTGTTTTTTTAAAGTTTTTTATGTCTAATTTGTCGTCAAACCATTTCAATTTATTTTATATTTTTTTTTAAGAAATGTCGATCACGACAAGACAGTAATTGTAATTGCAACAACTTGTTTGGGTTGATTTTAACCATATATTGACTTTCCGCAATAGGATGTACTTTTGAAACTCGTTTAAATTAATTTACTGACTGAAATAGATTGAATGAAAGATTAAGATATAGTTAAAAACATATTTATAATAAAAACCAAACAAGCGTTTAAAGCAAGCTTAAATAAAATTTAATTTTGTGTTTGCCGATGTTTTTTTTTTTTTTTTTTGATAAATTGTTAAAAGTATTATATTATATAAGGTAGATAATTTTATCATTAGTTTTTAAATCAATTTTGATATAGTTGGTGCGAAGTTATTCCATTATTTTCTTTAAAAATTAATAATTAAAAATGCTAAATTGACAAATTTTAAATATTATTTATTTTTATTAATGATAGAAAAAAAACTCAGTGTACACATTGCCTTGTAGGATTTATTGTAACGTGTGATTGCAGGTTGTTTTTTGATATAGACCGCTGCTTGTGTCTTATGTGTAATAGTGCAACTTGTATCTATAGTATGAACAATTACACATGTTATGTATTCGAGTCCCGGTAGATTGTTTCTATGGTATGGATTCTATTATTTTTAAACCGCTTATGCAATTAATTTTTGTGTGTTTATCATTGTGCATTTTGTTATTTGTTTCAACGTTTTATAATCAGGACCTCACTATCTACTGGCGTAGCTGAATTACTGCTTTTTAAATAATTCTTTGTTAATTTGTTGTAAAACATTTCTTATTTTAAGCAGCTGGGAAAATACTAATTTTTGATTTTTAATATACGAGGTCAGCTTCTTATGGTACGTCTACGTTGCTTCGATTAAATTGAGAGTCGCAAAGTGTCAGTGTTGATCAAAAGCTACTCTAAGTTTGCGCAAGCTCATTCGTTTATTGCATGCAACTGATAAAGAACCAAAATTTATAAAAAAATATCGAAGACGTACTAAGCGGGCGTTATGAGTCAAAAAACATTGTTTGGTGTTATCAGTTCAAAACGCACAAATCTGAATCACGATACCTAGAATTAAAAAAAAGACTCAATAATATAACTCAAATAACTCTAGTAAAAGCATGTAAGTTTCCCAACATTAAAAAAATTAAAGTCAATTGCATCCTAAGATATGCAAGCCAAACACAAAAAAGAAAGTTGACAAATGGAGTCAGATCTGAAAAATATCTAAGAATACAACTGAGCAATACTTGTATTCATCGAGGTCGTTATAAATTTGAGCCATTATTCGATTAATTCGATCTACAGTTGCGTGTTGTCAAAATCCAAATTAGTTACTAGTAATTTATTCTGCTTTATTTAAACTTGGTTGTAGTCTTTTATTTTTTTTTGTACATTTAAGTTTTTTACTGGCTTGATGGAAAAACTTATTAGAAAAGGAGAAAAGTCTATTATTTTAACATAATTGTTATGACTTTGATTGAGAAAGAATTTGAGCACATTAGCGAGGTGTTTAGCAAAGGTTTCTGCTTTTTTCTTACGGTTGAAGTTCCATTGACAATTTGGTTTAATAATAAGAGTGATTTGTGCGTTTTCTAGGCGTCTCTTTTTTGGAATTTTTGCTTTTGAAATAAAAAGGAAGTTATGTGTACTCGTTTTTTTGTAGATGCGGCTTTCTATGCAGCTTGCTAGATTGTGTTGGTTAGCTGGATTATAGCTTTTTCTATATTGTATATAGTTTTTGATTATAGTTTCAAACTGATTTGATCAGTTCTATTTCGGAAATAGTTCCAATTTGTCTTAGTGGTCGTGTTTGGACATGAGTTATTTTTAAATGGAATTTTATTATAAGAAACAAATAGTCAGCAGCTAGATTTAAGCACAATTTAATTGTAAATAATTTTATATTCATTTTATTCATAATGCAAAAATCAATTAGGACAAGAATTTTCCGATGGTTTGTAGGCCAATAAGTCGGTTCTCTACTCGATAAGTAGTTTAAATGGACTAAAATTCGATTTTTAGAAAATAGTGTATATCCATTATATCATAACTGACGTTTACAATAATAGTAATTAAAAGTAGATCCGTAATTAATTAACGAAGAAAAACATTATTAAAGTGGACGATTTTTGAATTTTTCCGAGCACACAACGAAGCCTGCCGAAGTGAGTGTGACGTCACCACATCCTTCGAACAATATTATAGTGTTATGATAGCCTGGTTTTATATTAATTTTCTTGTTTTTCTTGTTATTTTATGTGGTTTTATTGAGTTTTTAGTATAGATTTTCAGCTTGTAGTTGTTGTGAGTACGTAGTGTTGTTGATAAATTAAGTTTTTTTTCTGTAAAACGTAGTAGTAGCAAAATAGTTTGTATTGAACAACCTTAGTTTTTGCTTTAGTTGTACTAATAGTATAGTTAGAATTTTAATAGCTTTTACAATAAATACCTATAGTTCTAGTTTTAATAAGTAATTGAATTTAATCATTAGTTAAATAGTTTACGTAGGATATAATACTTTTCGTTTAGCAGTAGTGGTAGTTATTGAATTTCTAACATTTTTAGTAATAATACTAACTGTATTAATTAGTGTGTTTATAAGTAGTTGCTACTAACAATATCACATTTTGTGCAAAAATTGATTTTTCTCTGTCCAATATACAAGCAATTGAAATTTTCTTCAATGTTAGGCACTTTAAATTTATTACTAATAAATTTATTAGCATGAAACTTATGAAACCTTCTTCTTCGAAAAGCTACAACTGCTGTCTTGTATATCAGCACCACAATAAATCTAAATAAGACGTTTGTCTCTCTTTCTAAAAGTTGCTAATAAATAAATTTTATGTTTTAAGTATAACGCTCTATTTGCATAAATATGAAGAAGAAACAACAACACCTTTATTGAACAAAAAAATCAATTTTTACACAAAATGTGATATTGTTAGTAACATCTACTTATAAACACACTAATTAATACAGTTAGTATTATTACTAAAAATGTTAGAAATTCAATAACTACCACTACTGCTAAACGAAAAAGTATTATATCCTACGTAAACTATTTAACTAATGATTAAATTCAATTACTTATTAAAACTAGAACTATAGGTATTTATTGTAAAAGCTATTAAAATTCTAACTATACTATTAGTACAACTAAAGCAAAAACTAAGGTTGTTCAATACAAACTATTTTGCTACTACTACGTTTTACAGAAAAAAGCTTAATTTATCAACAACACTACGTACTCACAACAACTACAAGCAGAAAGTCTATACTAAAAACTCAATAAAACCACATAAAATAACAAGAAAATCAAGAAAATTACTATAAAACCAGGCTATCATAATACTATAATATTGCTCGAAGGATGTGGTGACGTCACACTCACTTCGGCAGGCTTCGTTGTGTGCTCGGAAAAATTCAAAAATAGCAATAATTTATTTACCTATATTTCCAATTATAAATATTTGGTGGGTGTTTTTTATGTATAGCATACATACGCGTCTTATAGGTTACCAGAAAATATACTTACTTTTTTATTTCCGTAACAGTGAATCTTCTCTATTATTTGATTTGTATAGCTACTAATAGTTAACGTATGTTCTTGCGAGTCAAAAACCTCAGCCTTAATGTTTCGCATTGAAATTTTCTGCTGCGATCAGTATATTCCCTAGACTTTAAAAAATGTGAAAGTAATATGTTTATTGTTGAATGTTTGTATATAAACAAGGGAGATTTTTATAGTTGTTATTTTGTTTTTGACTTGGACGGTAGTAGCTTGTAGATGTTTTTTATATTAAACAAGTTCATTATGCTTTCATGTTGGATTTTATTAATATACTCGTTCTACCACGAGCAGTTCCGTCAGGGTGATTCGTGTTATAAATGCAATAGTTATAACTTTGTTAATATATTAATTTTTGGTATATAGTTTATGGTTGGAGAATTGTGTTGTGTTTGAGTTTTGTTGATTTATTTGTCTTTAGTTTCGCGTAAAAAACTTTAAAAACTATATTTGTTTGGGTGGGTATGCGTACGTGCATGCTAATCTTGCGTTTCTTTTAGTTTTTCTTAGACTTTTGTTAATAGAGTGAGTTCCTATACATTTAACACACCGGCTTATTTGCTGATGTTTGTTTTTGGTATGACAATTTTTTTTACATTTGGCACATTGGGAAATTGTTTATTTTTGTTTTTTTCTTCAACAGTTTGGTTGTGTAAATTGTTTATTGTTATCTTTTTGTTTAATTTTTACTACAAAGATAAGGAGTGAAATGTTGGTTGAACGTTTTTTATGTTTCATATAATAACTACTTCATGCCCATGTGTTAATAATATCTGCTTGTGTTTTTGTGTCATTGTTAACACTCTACGTGTTGGTCTGGTTAGGTGTGACCATACCGCGAATACAATAGGTAGTTATTCCAACTACTTGAAAGTTAATTAAAACCCGTTGGCCAAGTGCAGATGACTTTGAATAACTTCCTTATTAAATAATAAATTAAAAATTCGTCATTGTTTCCAGGTGCCTCAAGATGTCATAGCAATAGTGTAAACACTTATTTCTATAAAAATATCCTGATGTTTCGAGTTACTCTAGTCCTTACATAACTTAAGAAACTCATACATTTGCTTTTATAGTGTATTATTGTCAAAACTTTTTTTTTGATTTTTTGAATCTTGCGGTTAAAACTGTTAGATTTTTCATAATTTCTAAAAACGTTTGTACTATTTTAGATAGGTCAATAATATTTTAATCTATCAAATTTATCTGTGACATTACATTTGTGTACCCTGTGATCTCTATGTACATTTTCATTCATTATTGGTCCAAAAAGAATCATAATTTTAATAAACTAAAGTAATTTAATTCAATACTTAAATATTTTTTAAAGTAGCAAACTAACATAGTTGTGTTAAATTTACGCACATATCAAGATGCAAAAGCTATTCTGGTTGAATTTCCTCAACTATTTTTGATTAAATTACACTGCCGAAGAAATTTAATCAGAGACGAGGAGTCAAACAAGAAAAATGGCGGAAGCAACAGCCCTAATCCAGATGACAATGCAGCAGCTGCAAAAGCTCATCGAATCAATTGGAGTAAACGCGCTTCCAGGAAACATGGCAACGGGATCACCAACGAGATGCAAAACACGTTTCAATGGGAAAACCGACGTCCACGTTTTCATCGACGCCGTATGCATATATAAGGAATTCGAAGCCGTCTCTGATGAGAATGCAGTGAAGGGACTCCCAATGCTGCTAGAAGAACCTGCGTTAACATGGTGGCAAGACCAGAACCAGGGTGCAGAACTTTTTATTGCGGAAAAACGTGCTATTATTGCAAAAATTCCACAAACGACACGACCGGTCGAAGAATTCCAAGTAGATATGGTCTACGCCACTCTGACCCGGAAAACGAGGAAGGCAGTCAACCGCACAAAATTCAGCACGTTTCAAAAACTCCTAGACGAACTCCGCAAACTGGAGCATCTTTCGAAACCAGAAACAAAGAGCTAACCTCAGGGAAATGGGACGGGCAAGAACCCGAGGTGTGCGTACTGCCTAATACCGGGACATTCAAAGGACGAATGCCGGAAAAAGGCCAAGGCCAAGGCCGCGGCACCGCCAAAACAAAACACGATCCCCACAGCGAAGACGGCTATCAGCTGCTTCGGGTGCGGCGAACCCGGAGTAATTAGGAGCAACTGTTCTAAGTGCACATTTGTCGTGAACACGGAACTGTGCGACACCCCAAGTGCGAGACCGGTAGTAACAATTCGCGTCGGTAACTCTGTTGGTGGTGCGTACCTTGACACCGGGGCAAAACAAAGTGTCGCGGACAGAGCATGTTACGAACACTTGCAGAGACTAAATTGTGCGTTTAGCCCGCAGGACGCAAACGTGATACTCGCAGACGGTGAAGTACGCCCCTAACAAGTGCTAAAAACTATAATGGATGTGAGGCTCTTGGACCGTGTGATAAAAAGAGACTTCATTGTATTACCAAGTGCTCATAATAGAACCCTCCTAGAAATAGATTTTATGCGCCGAGCTAATCTCATCCTAGATAACGCTGCCAACCAATGGATTTTTGCTGACAAAACAGAAGAGTGGTACGTTTTTAGACCTGAACCTACTCTTGGTTTTCTGTCAAAACCATACCAGCTGGCCCAGATCAATCTAGACACCCACCAGCCAACTCCGATCCGGCCCAAACCGGCGTTTAGTGATCCCAAGGCACAATCACAACAGAGGCAGACTTTGTTCGATCTCGAGACACCTCCACGAATAACAGCACCAGCTCCACGAGACCCGGACACGGCAAAAACAATCGACAAAATATTCGCGGACGCTCTCTCACCGTTCGCGGAGCCACAGCCTCTTTCGAGCGGAGTAATATTCCCGCCTTCATCAAAGAAAAAGAAGCCACGAATAGTCGATGTGCAAATGATAGATGTAGAAGACCTCACTCTAAGCCGAATACCGGATTGACACCAGCGACCAACTCCCACTGGCTACGCCGCCATATCGGATGCCTTTCGCAAAACAGAAAAAACTGAAGAGCGAGATCGACAAGGTGCTCCTCGAAGGAATCATCAAAGGATGCAAATCCGCCTGGGCGGCTCCAGTGATAATGGTTCCAAAACCGAATGGAGAAGTAAGAGTCTGCGTCGATTACCGAAGGTTGAACAGCATTCCACCGCCAACCACTATCCTCTCCCGCAGATGGATGATTTTTTCCACGCTGCCAAAGCCACCGTCCTGTCAACTATGGACTTACGAGCCGGCTACTGGCAGGTACCGATTTGCGTCAGCGACAAAGACAAGACCGCCTTCATTACTCCGTTTAAGCTGTACCGGTTCAACCGTATGCCCTTTGGACTACGAAATGCTCCAGCAACCTTCTAACGGTTAATCGATTGTTTTTGCGCGGGATTGGCAGGTGTAACAGTTCTAGTACACCTAGATGACATTATTGTTCTGTCGAAATCACGAGATAAACATTTTAAAGACTTGAATACAGTGCTATCGCGATTAAATAGTTTCAAACTCAAACTACGGAGAGGAAAGTGCGTGTTTTTCAGCAAACGTGTACATTACCTTGGTCACATTCTGACAACCAACGACCTACATGTCAACCCGGAAAAGGTCGCGGCCATCGCCAACTTGCCGAAACCCCGTGACACGAAACAAACGCCTTCTATCATTTTTGCAAATGTGCTCATGGTACAGAAGATTCATAAAAGGTTATGCCGCCATCTCGCGTCCACTATCGGCACTCCTAAAGAAAAACGCGGAGTGGAAATGGAGAGAAGAGCAACCAATTCTTCGACAAGCCGACGCAAAACTAAGCTATGGCATCAAAACCGACGCCAGTGGTTACGCCATAGAAGCAGTCTTAGCCCAGGGGGAAGCCGCAGACAAACGTCCGGTTGAATATGCGAGTCGTCTCCTCACCTCTGCCGAAAGAAACTACAGCACCACTGAACGAAAAGCACTAGTCGTAGTTTGGGCAGTGGGAAATTTCCGGGTGTACATATCGAAGAACGCCCAGTAACGCTCCTTACGGACCACCAACCCCTCAAGTGCCTAATGTCACTTAAGACGCCTACAGGCAAACTAGCCCGTTGGGCCCTAACGCTACAGCCATATCAGCTCACGGTCAAGTATACACCTGGAAAACACAACGTAGTCGCTGACGCCACCGTGTGGACCACATGAAGTTCTCGCATGCAAAATATGTATCGTGTCCATTGACGTTCCTAGCAGGTCCGTCTAAGACATCCGGGAGAACCAATTGAAAGACGGAGAAATAGAAAATATCATAAAAAGCTTCGAAACCAACGGAGCAGATCTCGGAAGTTGAACGTCTAAGAGATACTTAACGAGCCAAGGTGTCTTATACAGATATGCACTAGAGTCGGATTCATAGAACGCACAACAAGTAGTCCGACAGCATAAATGGAAGACCGTCCTAGCCGACCATTACGACGCTCCCACGGCGGGACACTACGGAGCTGAAAGAACATACCAAAAGGTAGCAGAAAGGTACTACTGGACCGGCATGCGTCGCTTTATTGCAGACTACACGAAAACTTGTTCTGAGTGCCAAAAATACAAGCCAACAAACTTGAAACCCGCCGGACTTCTCCAAACGCCAGCATCTATGAGGCGTTTCAAACAACTGGCAATATACCTGTTCGGACCTCTCCCGCAAGCAATCACTGGTCACCGGTGGATATTCATTGTTGAAAATGTCACCACCAAATGGGTAGAATTATTCCCGCTCGAGCAAGCTGATGTTATTACGTGCGCCCAGACACTTATCAACAAGGTTTTCATACGATTCGGAACACCATGCCGCCTCCTAAGCGATAACGGTACGCAGTTCGTAAGCGCGGTAATACAGCATGTGCCCTACTGCCTAGGGATCAAACTGACCTACTGCCTAGGGATCAAACAAGTGCTTACTCCCATGCACCACTCGCAAGCAAATCCCGTAGAAGGGAGGAACAGGGATTTAAAAACACAGTTGGCAATACTAACTAAACAGCAACAAACAGCCTGGCCCATATTTCTATCAGCGATTCGCTTCGCCATAACCAAAAGTGAGTCCACCAAAACAACAGCCGCTTACTTAACGTTTGGTAGAAAACTCAGAACGACGGACGACGTCACTCGCGACCAAAGGTCCATAATACAGTCCGACAACTTCATTCCGGAAATCACTCCGTTCCTAATGCAGCTAATCGGAAGTATCCGAAAAGCCCGATTGCAACAAGCAGGGAAACAAGAACAACGAAAGAAATACGCGGATAAAACCCGCCGGGAGACACCTGACTACCAGCCTGGAGACCTAGTCCTCATCAAAACGCACATCCTAAGCAATAAAGAAAAGGGAACAACTAGCAAACTCGTACCCCGCCGTGATGGCCCGTACCGAGTGCTACCCTCACCAGATGAAAACACAATTGAACTAGTTTATAAATGCAGCCACCTGGCTCAACGATTTACCACTAAGACGGCTTCTTTCCGTAAGAACTTCTTAGGCAATACGGTTTTTCAATTAAAACCACCTCAAGACGTTATCACCAGGTGTCGCTTCAGGGCTGACGTCCCGGACATCCTCAGGTGACGCTAACCAGCCGCGGTAACGTAACGCCAGTGTTAGTGCTCGTGACTCGTGGTAACTTAAACTTAAGACCTTCTTCCCGTACGACTTTTGAACTCTTTCAGTTTTACTGTCTTACATACCATGCCTGTAAATATTTCTAGTATTAGTATAAATTTGTAACTTTTGTAAATAGTAGTGTTGATAGCAGAATAAAACTTCTACCGTCAGCCTTACATACTTAATTTATTAGATTTATTTCCTTGGTATATTTTTTGCTTGTACATAACAATCTAAAAAATAGATTACTGCACAGGTACAGGTGGCAAAGTACTTGATGAAACCGGCGTGGAAGTGGAGCATGATGTGGTTGATGATCGGTGTGGTCGATGTGGTCGATGGGGTCGATGTGGTAGATGTGGTGGATGTGGTAGATGTGATGGATGAGGACGCGAAGACGGCAGTAGCGGTGGCGATAGATGACGAATTTGAAGCCACTTTTCATCAATTACATCAGCTCCAAATGCCAAGACACCTCCCAATATAAATATCAACACTATTAACAAAAATTTTAAACGTACTGGATATACTGTAGTAGTAGTATTTAAAGAATTTAAATTTTAAATTTATTTACGTCTGGCATAATACTTACATTTTGTTAACAGCATGTTTTCAACTTTTTACTGAAAAATCCTAAATTTATGCTTTGCTTTTATATCCTAACATTATTTGTTTAATTATATGATATAACAAAAGCAAACCGTTTTTTGTGTAATTACCATGTTGATAAAACAAATATAAATTTTTATAGATAAATTGATAATTTACAATTTTCTAAATAATTCATTTTTTTAAACTTTTTAGAACCAAACAGTTATCAAAAAGGAAAATTACATTAATTTTTCAATTATAAAAGGTTTAGACCTATTTTTCATTACTAGTATTAAATATAAGGCTTTGAAACTTTTTTTATTAAAAAAATATTAGTATTATTAATAGTAGGCATTATGAACTTTTTTTTTTTAATATAAATTTAACAAAAAGGTATTTACCGTTTTTTTTCTTAGAACTTACTTTGTAGTTGCGTATTTTTATTATGTCTTATCTTGTTATAACACGCATAAATTTAATGGCGCAATTTACTGTTGGTTACGTAAAATAAAATTTTCCCTAAACAAATATTTTATTTTGGTAGTATGTACGATTGTTTAGATCTTAGGAAACAACCTTAACATGTTGTTATCTCAGTATTCGTAATCAAGTTTTTAAGTTTGTTGATGTTACTTTTAATTTTACATTAAAACAACAATAATTATAAAAGTGAACTTTTGTTTTCTCTAACAACATTAATATTTAGAACAAAAAATTTAAGTGCGTTAAAATTTAAGTCATTTCAGGATAATTTTTTTAATTTTTATTTATTGATGAAAGAGCAAAACGTTCTTGGGGCTTTGCCATTTCAAATTAGAAAATGTAAGGCAACCCAAATGATTAATATGCAGATGTATAACTGGTTGCATAAACTGTATTTAAAAAAAATTGTCGTATAACGTATGAACAATCTTGATCTGTACAAATATTTTGTTTTAATTTAATCATTAACAGTTCTGATAACCACAACTAGTTTTTTTAACAATTTTTTTATTGAAACGTTTGCAAAGCAGAAAAGTGAAAACATCGATTATGGTACAAAAATATGACAGGATCAATAATTGATTTATGTGTATTACAGCGGAAACTTTTGAATTCTTTTTAATAGGTTATATCAATTGACAAGATACTTGTTATTTATCGAAAAAATCAGTGACATTACAAATGATGTTTCGTGCTTTGGAATAAACAATTTTTCGGGTTCGGTTCTCCGTGGATTAAAACTATAATGCAAAAAGTTACTTTAATTAATAATTATTACTCGTTCTGTACTATGTATATACAATAAATAAATTATTTTGTGTTGTAAATTAAATAGAAACGATTTAAATCTAATAATACTTACCAAATGTTTACTTGGTAAAATTCTCAATTCTCCTTTAACTTTATTGCACAATATATATTTGTTCTTCACTTAGGAGAGGCAAGAAAACCACTTTATGCTATTTTTAGTCTCAGATAATATAAGATTTACACAAACTAACTAATACACTATCTTTTTAGTATACAAGAACTTACACAAATAGATTACAGTGGCACTATTCAACAATTCCTGAACATAGGCACTACGCTAACTTATACACAAAAAAATATCAATAAATGAAACATGAAATTGTCAGTCAATAAAATTTAAATATAACCAGAGACATGAAACGTTCACAAACACTTGACAAATAATGTATAAACAGAAATTATTGAATGTCAAGGCAACCACAGATAAGCATTAAAAAGATGTACATGAATAATTGAACAGCGATTGAAACCTACATACCTATCTCATAATTATTGAAATTAAATTATTATATACACTGCTTAGATTGTTCGTATCATTATTGAAGTTATTATTTTTATGTATGTTGATATGTATCATTTCAGAAGCTAAACGTTTTTTTAAATTATTTTCCACATCTAAAATTATGGGATTGTTGAAATCAAATTTGTGACCCGTGTCTATATGATGAACTGCTAACGCTGTATCACCTTTTTTTGTGTTGCCGTCGTATTTGTGATTGTTAATTCAATTTTTTATCTTCTGTTGGGTTTGTCCAGCATAACACAGATTACAATCTGTACAGTCAAGCTTGTACACAACGTCAGGTTTTTGTATTGTATTAGTTCTATCTTTAATGTTGCTGTACAGTATGTTGTAAATAGTATTAGTGTTGTAGTTCATGGTTATCTTAATGTTGTTTGTTTTTAAAATCGGAGTGATCCTTTGTGTTAGATTTGGGACGTTTATGATTTTGGTGTACATGATGTTAGTCTTAGGGTTAGTGTTAAAAGTAGTGTTAACATTAGTAGTAGATGGGTTTACTGATGGTGGGTTAGCATTAGTTATATTAGTATGTAGCAGTATTTTATTAATTATGTTAGTAGGGTAGTTGTTATTCCTCAATATTTTCTTTAAAATGTTAAAGTTTTTTTCATGGAATTGATGACTGCTAAAACGTATAATCTTATTTTTCACAGTCTTAATCAAACTAATTTTTTGGTGGAATGGATGCTTAGATAAATAATTGATTGTTCAATTTGAGGCTATCAGCTAAGTATACCAATCAGTAACTATCATATTAGTGCTAACATTCTTGATAAGAGTAACATCTAAGATTGGTAGGGATTCGTTTTTTTTTTCTATTTCAACAGTAAATTTTAGATGTGGATTGTAATTATTGAAAACGTTTAAGGTTTTACTAATTTCTGTTTTGGGAATACATGTAACGATATCATAAACCTAACTTAATAAAAATGTCGGTGTGTAAATCAAATTGTTTTTAACATATTTTAGTAGGTGAATAATTTTGTGTAGTGCTATGGCAAAATGTGACAGGAATTTAAAAATGAATCCACGTTTGAGTGCTGTCCGAAAGAGCAGAAAGAGACTTTTTATTAAAAATTTGCGTCAAAATACATCAAAATGTATAATGGAATCAAAAGTAAGTGAACCTATAATATACTTATATAATAGTAGTATATATACACAATGATTCAAATTTGAAGGCAACCATGAGGATCCTCGAAACAGTAAGAAATAAGTAGGTAGTATGAATTTGACAAAGTTAAATATTTATGTGCCTAACGATTTCCCGTATATGTTTTTAATAAATTTATTCAAAAAGTTTTTTAAAATGTGATAAAGTTTTCTAGTGCCAATTTTTCCAATGTATAAAATGGTAGCCGCAAATTTTAAATCCGACGTTTCGTCTCTTGTCAACCATTATAAACTTAGTTTTGTCTTGTGGCGGCGATTTTGAAGTTTTAAGGTTCATTGAAAAAAGTTTTTTTTCTGATTTCAAAAATGTAAAATTTCAATGTATTTCAAAATTCTCAAAAACAAAAAAATTTTTGAAAGATTCTATTCCAAATTTAAATAGTTCTCGAATTTGAATCACCGTGCACCTACGTATATACTAAAATGTGAACAGATATTGATCTACATATTTTATAAATTAGTCAGTTTAAACAATTTACTAGATTATTCTTATCTATAGCAAATAGAATATGTACGTGAAAGTCCGCAGCCTTCAACACCAATACGTTCGCTCTCGCCGTGTTCAACACCAACTTCAGCCGTAAATGATGACTAATTAGTAATTATTTTAATTTATAATATAATAATCTTTAAGATCGCCAATTAAATGAATAATTATAACTCAGATAACTTTTAGCTTACCCAGAGAATCTAATAAGATAATTGAAGTCGGTGGCAGAAGAATTGTCGAATTGAATAGCTTTTTTGAAGCTATTATAAATTTCAAACACCATAATTTATTTAAACAGAGAATAAGCCTCATTAGTAGGTTTTTGGTCAAATGTTGCATTTATAAAGAAGTCTACGATTTCCACGGATAAGTAATCCCGACTATGTAAATCTAAATGTATGTAAATAAAGCAGCAATTCTGGGAACAGTATCTACAAGAAGAGATCATTCTCAGCTGGAGGAATTTCTTGCTTTTGGTGATATTCCCAGCTTGTGCTTTCGTAAATTTTCATCCTGTCAAAATGAAATAGCTCCAGACATTCATGCAACGGTGCATGATACTATATTGTCCGCTGGAAGGGAAGAAGCTGAATTAGCAAGGAAAGCAGGCGATGTAGATATTGATGAAATTCCAAAAATAACAGTTATTGCAGATGGAACATGGTGCAAGCGTTCATACAAATCTAATTATAATGCTGCGTCGTGAGTGGTAAGTCCATATTTTTTATGATCTTTTTATTTAACTGATTGTAAACATTTAGGGTGTCATCATTAGTGTGCGTACCAAAAAAAACTCTTTTTGGGTATTAAAAATAAATATTGCTTCATATGTACTCGAGCAGAAAATGTAAATAAAGAACCAAAGGAACACATGTGTTTTAAAAACCGGAGTAAAACATCTACATCTATGGAAGCGGAAATTAGTCGAAGGCTTCAGAAGAAGTATTGAGGTGCATGGTGTAAAATATGCCAATCTCGTAGGTGATGGTAATAGCAGTGTAAGCAGAAAATTAGCTGATGCTTGTCCATATCAAAACTTGATTGTTCATATGATTGAATGTCGAAATCACGTACTTCGAAATTTCTGCAATCACATTAAAGATCTCACTAGTAAAAGGGTTAGCTTGTCTAGGAAAATTGTAAGTACCGAACAACGTCAACACTTGAAAAATTTAGAACGGCAATTCAAAGTGCTGTAAAATATCGCTGCGCTGAAAACATCACTCACGAAGAAAAGGTAACCAGTCTCCGGAACGATATTTTGAATTCTGTCAATCACATATTTGGTGATCATTCAAACTGTGCTGAATACTTTTGCAAGTGTAAATCTATAAAATAATTATTGATGTAATCTATTTCTAATCATTGAGGTTCAATATTATAGTGTTCTATAGCTATTCTTATTTATTGACAAAGAATCGCATGATGAACGTAGCTGGATTATGGAAATGACAGACAGCGGGCTTCTGCAAGACATTGTAATTGTTCTCACTCGAGTTGTGCAACATGCAGATACTTTGTTGTTAGATATGTACAATGATTCTGCAGAGAGTTACAATTCTGTTGTTCCTAAATTTGTTGGGGGAAAGCGCATTAATTTTTCGGGTCGAGATTCGTATCAGCTGAGATGTCATGCAGCCTGTATAAGCTTTAATGCAGGAACTCATGAATATCCTCAACTTCTTTAGATATCAATCAGGAAACGAAGCCCTGGAAAATTTGTGAAATCTTATAGTGACCGAATGAAGAAAGTTTCATTGAACTCAAAAAACGAATAGCACTTTTCCGGCTAAATCAAATAAAAAATTCAAAATTGCGGATGACCCGAAGCCACCAATTTGCCTGATGAATTGCCACTATCTTTTGATGAGGACAAAGCAAACCTTATTGATTCTTTACAAAAAACGTCTGAGCAAATCGAAGAATTGCAAAAAAAACAATAGGACAATGCAACAATCGCTTATGGCTAGAAAAACGTTATAAGCGTTTAGCAGCTTCAAGTTTTGGTAAAATTTGTAAAATGAGAACATCAACTTCTTGCCAAGTACCAGTCAAAAACTTGCTCTATAGTTCTTTCTCTCGCAAATTTATAAAAAAGCACTTACTTACTACCGTTGTGAAAATTAAACACGAGAGGCCTAATGGTAGTTACGAACATAGCCGGGAAAATACAATACCTTGTACTAGTTTTGGTATACCTTCTGTACGACCAACCAGAACAACCACTAACACAAAAAACAACAGAGTACAACTGGTGGTCTTCTGTGTTTCTAATGCACACCAGACAATTTAGAAAAGCACTAGAAACAGCAAAAGATGTAAAGCATTTTTAAAATTTATTATTAGCAATAAACTAAAATTTGTAAATTGAGAAAATTAGATTATATTTATCACAAAAACAAAAAAATATAGCAGCGACAATCACGACCTTAACAAATGTTTAGAAACATTTCGAATTTTGTCAAACCTCGGCAAAAATAGATGAACGATATTATTAAGGGATCTATCATAAATTTTTGTTTGTTAAAAGTAAAGAGAATTAGCCAACAGACCTTTTGGCTTTTTACTCGAGTCAAGAAAATTAAAAAAATAAAAAGATTACCAAACTTATTTTTGAAACTATATGTTATTAAAAGAATCATCAAAATGTGTTAGAGCCATTTGCCGCTTACACTAATATCACCTAAATTGAAGACAAAAAGTGGCATGAAAAATTAAATGCGCGCGTTGAATCATAGAGCTTAAAACCCATTTATTTAGAACATGTTCTAAATTATTTGCTAAAAAAGCCTCAACAAGTTGCGCACTGTTCCATGATTTAAAGCGCGTATTCAATTTTTTAAGACATTTTTTATTCCTGAATTTATGGGTGAAATTAGTGTAGTGGCAAACGGTTCTTAGACTACATAAAGTAATCAAGGTAAACTAAATATATTAAAAAAACTTCAACAAATTAATATTTTATTTTTGAAAAGAGAAAACTAGCTAAGAAACTGGTGAACAAAAATAAGATTATTTGCAAAATGCTGCAAAATCTTCTGCACCATATAAAACTTCAGGTACCCATGAAATATTACCAATCAGCATGATACAATAGATGTTGAAACTTTTGACTTTACTTTTGTGTACAATATTTAGAATTAGTGTAGCTTTAAACTACGTGCCATATAATTACCAGAATGTAAAAGTAGTTTTAATACTTAAACTAGAGCAAGATTGTCACGCACCTTTTCTTTTTTTAGATTCAAGAAAATACAAAAATTAATAAGCAAGCATATCAACAGCACAGTTTTGCATCGACACCAATTGTGTAAACTGAGCATACACGAGTTTACACACAAAACTGAAAGTTCTTATAGGAACCAATAGTTTGCACTAGGAGATATAGAAAAAGCATTTGATAACACTTTTTTGACTCTATTTGAAAAACTGTCAAAAAATCGAGAAGTTTATTGCGATGCCCGCAAAGAAAAGGGTAATTGCTTCTATTGTGGAATTTGGTAGTAGACAATTCCTTACGAGAACTTACGTTTGGTATGTTTTGCATTTATACAGCAAATACTGCGGAGTCATCGTCTTCCAAGCATCTGTCTCGTTGCATATGTTTGTTAACGCCACAGTGTCCTGTTATTAGTTTTGACAGTTTTTTTTTAACTATTTTCGACTCATAATTGATACTTCCACGAGTGTTTGATTGTGATTCTGTAACAAAAAGTTTTGTGTGCCTCAACCCTAAAAAAATACATAGTTTTTTTTGTTCCGCAGCTGGTTTGCTACGAATTATTTCTTTTGCGGTATTGTAGGCAATTCTGAAAACGGGTTCAAGTCCAATATATGTTTTTGATGTACCTTTTTTCGTCATTAGGTTTAACTTTAGACTTTATTTTTTTGGTATCTAGACTAACTGCACTTGTTAGCGAATTGCTAATGTTTCCAAACTGTTTATAAATGCCATAATTAGTTAAGCTTTTATTACTGGTAGTTTTAACGTCAATAGTGTTTGAATGTCAGACATGATCGATATCGGGCGGGAAGTATTTCTGTAGCAGTCCTCTCAACTGAACTAGTAAACTTTTCACGCTTTCGGTCAGCATAGAACTGATATCTTGAGTACGGTCTTTGCTCAGCACTTTTTCAAGAGAAGAACATGTAGATTCGTTTTCTACGTTCCTACAGTACCTTTACCAAGAGTCTCTTCGAACCTTTTTAATGGCACTGTTGTATGTCGTGAGGCTAGTTCTGTGATAGTTCTAGTCTCCGCTTTGTTTGACTGTGGTTACTAGCCCTGCTAATGTATGTGCTTAGTTTGTCAAGTTTCCGGTTCCACTAAGTTACTCTTGTTGGAGGTTTGTTTGAATGTTTTTAAACAATTTGTTTTAAATACATCTATCTATAGTCAGATAAAAAAGATTAATCTGATACATGCCACATTTTTATCACTTTTCTTTTCTTTAACTAGGAAACGTAAGGTTAATAGATATTTAAACAAGAAATTAAAGAAAAATTCACTTTGTGTTTGTGTTCTCCCACAAGATGTGGTATGCATTGGCGTAGCATCTAACAATCAGCAGTATGTTGGTTTCACTGTTAATCAGCTGCTGGATTTTTTGCAGTAACGTTAAGCTTGTCTGGTTGTAGTGCAGGTAACCGAATCCCATAATTGACCCTTTTTTGGTGTCTTCTTTTACTGCAAAAATTTTAGCTACCATAGCATTAAGTGTAATACATTCTTTACGATGATGCATCTACAATAATTGTGCAAAAGTTGGGCTGCAAGTAACCATTTTCATGGACAGTTTAATCGTTTTATTACTCTTTTGTAGATCCATGGCTCTTGAGCAAAAGTCTTATCAATATCGTGTGTCACAATATAAATACTGAGGGTTGCTGAAGTTGCTCTGGAGTGATGTATGTTTATCTGAACTACTTTGATCATTAGAATTTTGTTTGTTGCATTCGGTTTTTTGCTGTCTTTTTTACAATTGGCCAGCGCCCGGAAAATAATTCTTGAGGGTGCAATTAGTTGATTACTGGTTCTACCTTCTCCCCCAATCTCTTGTACATAAACAAGGCGTTATGAGTTGTTTTTATATTGGGTTTAGTGTTAACCACTCGCCACGTCTTGGTACTGATGTTGTTCTGTACCGATATTCTTTTTAGTAAGGTCAAGTTATAGTACTATTATAAAATTTTAAGCTTTCGCGGTTGTTATGTTTATCATTATAAGTGACTTTCGGATTAGACCGCGTCGTAGTAAAACACCCAGACTAAGGCTTGGTCTTAATCTCTTCTTGAGAGCCAAAACAAGTCGTCGTCGTCGTTCGTGAACCCAAACAAACTGACGTTTCGCAAAACATTGCAGCTTGCATTTTCAGAGTGCTAAATGTCACTGAAAGAAAAATGTAAACGACAATTTTTATAGTAATAGCGGTAAGCGTGATTAACAAAGCTTATCTTTTCGTTACCGCTTGACTGACTTTGTTATTACTCGGATTAAGTATTTGTGTCCTTTCCAAGAAGGTTGATCTTTGTTTTAGAGGATATAATACTTGTAGCCAAGATTTGCTGAGTCTTAAACCGTGTTCTCGGTTCTTATTGCATAGGTGTTTTTCTATTTCCACAGCTTTGCGGTTTAGTCTGGAAAAGTAGAAAGGAGTTATAGCACGAAAAATAACGTAAAACAAGCTTAATTAAAATAAGTCAGTAATTCTAATTAAATACGTTAAACAACAGCGGGTTATAAGAAAGCCAACGATTAATTTAGTTTGACGCGATTAACACTAAACTATAAAACAATTGTTTTGAATCGGGTTACTTCTCAAATTTTAACACCAAAGAAATATTTTTTACTTAGTAAAGTCCAAGTTTTAAGACTAAAATTTTTGTATACTATTGTCATAAACAAAAGTATATAAATACTTTAATTTTCAGTCGATTACTGAACGGATAACGTGCCTCAGTTTACCTAGTATGCCAAAAAAGATAAGAATGGGGCTCAGAAGTACTATGCCGTTAAGTACAATGTTAGAAAAAAGTGTTAATTGCGTATCCAAAAAAGAAACACCATTTGTCGCAAAGAAAGTAAAACTAATTTTTGGTGAAATTTGTAAACTGCTACATAAGCGTAGATTAAAGCATATTTTTTTAACTTAACTTTCACCGAAGGCTAATAGTTCTTAATGCATAATTTTTTTATAAACTTCGTAGATTACGCTCACAGAATTTCCTTCCAATTCAAATCCAAAAACAATGTCAGATAAAATTAATAAAACAAACTAAAATACCACCGGTAAAAATTTAGACGTAATAATTTCATAGAAGGATCTTTGAAGACTTGTTTAAAGATTAGTTGACGAGTTGTTTTTATTAAAAAAATACTAATTGCCAAAACAAGCCGTTTATATAAACACAGTTAACAAAAGAAAGTGCGAATTTAACAAAGGTACAACAAATCAATGTTTTAGCAACGGAAAACAATAAATTACTTTAAAACAAAATATAGTATTCCTTCTTTTTACGACAGCGTCTAAATTTTTTAATCGCAAATTGCTTTAGTAAAACGAAAAATTATTTTTGTAAAATATGTTTGTTAAATATGTAAAATGATTTAATTATAATTTGTGCAAATTGGTGTTTTATGTAACTTAATAACAATCTTGGAAACATTTTAATTTCGTAGGTAGTTATAAATAGGTTTTTTTCAGAATTTTAAAATTTACTTTTATACTAAATTTAGTTTTGGTTTTTATATATAATTATTGCGTTTTTAAATTTTATTGTTAAGTACATATGTTTGTTTAGTCAAATTTTGAAACCGCTAAATTAAATATTATCTATTAGCAAATACTATTGTCTTATTACCCAGAAGTAACGTTGATGTTTTATCAGTGTACGTAATTTTAGTTATGTTAACTGTTACATCCTACATGTTGTAAAGAAAAATTAAATATATTTTTCCGATCTGGGCCAATAAACTACAGTAGAATTTTATAGCTAATTAATTGATTAATAGCCTTTATTTGTCAAAAATGTTTTTTTGACAAAGAATTCGTAATTTTAAACTAAATCTAAAATTATCCTACTACACAATAAATATAATCCTAAACTCTCTACTACATACTAAGCAATTCTCTGTATACAAATACATCCCAATACCTATATCCACACTACTTGTCATCTTCTACTTTTTAATAGCTCTTCCATTTATCCCACTCCTTCTCCTCTTTCTCCCAAAATCTCCAACTTTCTTTTTTCTTCTTCTCTTAGTCTTATGTATTGCTTTTCCATGTGCTCTATATTTTCCCACCTCTTTCCACATAGTCTACATCTCCTATCTTTATCTTCTTTTCAATACTTATTCTCTTGCTCTTCGTTCTCGGATCTATATCTTGCTACCATTCTTTTTAATCTCAAGCTTTTTTCCTTTTTTTGGAATATTGTCTATCAGTAGATTTGTATAACTCTCTTACTCTTGTTTCTTGTCTTTGTATATCCTTATCTCTTTTTATTATTTCATCTTTTATTTATTTTTCTGTCTTCCTTATGTTTTCTACCTCTTTTATCACAAATCCAACTTTTTCATATTACCGTCTTCTTTCCTCTTGTCGATAATTAATTTTTTATGCTTCACCTCTCTTTAGCGCATTTGAAGCGATTTACATTCTTCTCCGCCTTTCATTTGTTCCTTGTAACAAATTGCTCTCTTTCCTGCCTGAACTGTTATTTTTTCTAACTTTATTTTCTCTTTTACTATGTACACTGGCGTCTCCTTTTCTAATCCTAACGTCTATTTTCTGTCATTCCTTCCACCGTCATATCTCCGCTCCATACATCATCACATTTTTTATTAATTCGTTAAATAGCCATTTTCTTGCTTCTATTTTGTTCCCAAACCCCCTCACTCTTATACCCCACAATTGATCTACTATTCTATTACATTTCTTCGCCAACCACTTTATATGGGCCCTATCTTTATTGTAGTATCTGATTCGATAACCGAAATGTCACTCCATTTATATTTTCTATTACCTCGTTTTACTACTTTCACTTCGTTTTTTTAATTCTTTCTCCCTTTTTAAAACACTGCTATCTTTGTTTTTCTTTTTAAAATTAAACATTTTTTTTCTCAAATATTTTTTACTGTCTTTATCATCTGCTTCATTTCTCTTTTTTTCTTCGCTAATGTCACTATGTCATCCGCATACGCCAAAACCCACACTGTTAACCCCCCCCCCCCATCACTCTATTGCCCCATCAACTCTTTTTCTAAATCTTCTAAATATACTGTAAATAAACTAGGACTAAGTAGGCGCCCCTGCCATAATCCTTTATTTTACCAAAATGCTGCACTTAACTTTCTATCTATTCTTACTTTGCGCCTTGTTTCATTATATATTTCTTCTATATTCCTATCTGTTTTTTTTCTTAATATGTTCTATAAATTACTTCTATTTATATTAACAAACAATGCTTTTATATCCAAAAATAACGCAAAAACTTTCCCTCTCCTCACTTCTAATTCTTGGTTTACTATCTGTATATGTTACCGGTAATCTGTATAATCCGGTATTCTATACAATACCTAGGCAATGTATAGAATACCTTAACCGTTCAGGTAATGTGTAAAATATTATTTATTTTATACTTTGCTTAGGCATTCTATACAGTACCGAATGTGCAGCAGACGATGTGTGTAAAAGACGAGAGCAGAGAAGGGGTGAGACGTGCGCGAGCACTAGAGATTCGAGTCGAGCAGGTAGTAAAGATTGTGCGACGTGAGATGACATTCGCATCGTGTAATAAGCTTATTATTACGTAAATAACTACTAAAATTTTTCTTCACTTTGGTTCCGTTTCGTGAGTGAATTTATTTAAAATTGGCGGTCGATCAACGAGTCTCTCGGATGAAAGGAAGTCGAGGTCGAGACCGAATGCTGAAGGAGCTTTCTGCAGAAATATAACTCGCCACAATATTGAACTATATCTGCAACCTTGCAAACCGTGCCAGCAGAAACAAAAAGGAATAAAAAAAAGGGATTGTCGTCAAGCCCGTACTTTCATCCGAATTTAATTCTCGCTGTCAAGTAGATATGATTGACTATCAATCTTATCCAGACAGTTTGTGATATTAAGAGCACTGAAAACAAAACGCGCGGAGGAAGTAGCATACAATTTACTGCATATTTTCACACTGATTGGTGCACCAGCAATTCTTCAATCTGACAACGGCAAAGATTTTTCAAACCAAATTGTAAGTAGTCTTAAAACATACTGGCCAACTTTAAAAAATATCCATGGCAAACCTAGACATTCCCAAAGTCAGGTGAGTGTTGAACGAATAAACCAGGACATCGAAAACATGTTAACAATTTGGATGCAGAATAATGATAGTGAACGTTGGAGTGATGGGCTGCGATTTGTGCAACTAATGAAGAATACAGCGTTTCATTCTGGTATCAAAAGAACACCTTACAAAGCTCTTTTCGGAGCTAGAATAAAAGTTGGTATATCTTTGTCTTTCGATGATACTTACAACCTGGAAAGTGAAGAGGATCTAGAAAATGTGATTAGGGCTTTACCAAGTATTCCCATTGTTTCAGAATCCTTAATAATATATCCAATTTGTACACAAAATCAACTTCAAGAGGCTCAACATCATCAAAGCCCCGCAATAGAAAATTCTGAGATCCGTAATAAAGCTTCAAAAAGTGCGAATGATGAACACACGACTATTCTAAGTTCGAATATTCTTGATGAGCCTGCGAATGTTGAAGATCTTCCTTCTGAAATAAATGGTCAACCGTTAGATGATTCGAATTTAGTATCAGAACGTCAGCAGTCATTGGGTTCCCCACTATTGTGCTGTGTTTGTACCAACGAGACAACAGGTGCTCATTCGTGTAGAAAATGCAACAGACCTATTCATACGAATTGTGCTGCTCCGGAAAATGATTTGGCAGAAGGCTGTGGTTCTAAAGTTGTTTGTCTTTTATGTGCGAAGGACGCCTTATCTGTAGAGAACCGCATCAGTTTCAAAAATAATTTAACAGAGCAAGCTCAGAAAATGCTCAGAACTTCTGGAAAAAAAATTTCCCCTGTGCCATTGGCTACCACTGTAATATCCCTGATCCAATAGTCGACAGAGGTCGCGGTGATACTCGCAATATACTAGCTGTGGTCTTACGAAAAACAGATAACGAACTTTATGAACTCGGAACGAAACAAGGTGTTATAAAGACATTGTATTCAAGGCATCAGTTCATAGTTTGTCATCAAGAATTACTTAAAAAAAAATGTCCCTAATCAAGAAACCTTTTTTGCAAAATTGTCATATAAATCTTATATACCACATTTGCCACACTGATACCTCTATAGTTTTTTACCTTTTTACCTAACCATATCTTTTTTTCCTATTCTTTCTTTCGTTCTCTCTTCTGTATATTTCCATTGTTCTTCTTGCGTCCCATTCGTCTTTTCTACTTTTCCTTTTTGAATTTTTTTTAATTTCTTTTTTCTGTATAGCCGTTTTTTTCCTTCTTCTTGTTATGTTTTTTATTTCAAATTCACCCTTCTTCTCTTCTTTTTTCTCTAAGACCTCTACGCTATAATCCTCCCCTTTTTCTCTCCTATCACAATTAGAGTTAGATTTGGTTGTCGGATGTCTCAGCGGTGCCCAGGATTCAATAACTCGCTATAGACAGCTTAATACATATATTTCAACCAAAAAAATTAAAATATTAAAACTAAATAACAATTCAAAAACTAAAATGATCTACAATGAATATATACAAGAAAAAAAACAAAATAAATTTCTTATTATTTTAGGTGCCTCTGGCTGGGGACGGTACGGCAGGGTACTGTAATGCGCCTGTAATAAATTAGGGTTAAATACTTTGAGTTAGCTTTAATCGTGTTACGGCCGGTGGTACTGTAAGTGTATGAATTTGTGTAGTTTTATTGTGATTTGAGGATACAAAACGGCTATAGTTAATGTATAGGTAACGTAAAATAACATTAAGTTTAGTGGTTTTAACCCCAAGTTCGGTTACAGGTGGAATTGTAGTCTATTCTTGCTTGTTATTAACTCCTTCGGCTTACAATTTCTACTTTTACTTGACAATTTAAACGTTTGATATGTTTCCCTGTGAAGCTCGTCGTTGTCGGTTAACTATTAGCCAATGTCCCCATTTTTCTCATTTTTTTTCCTTATTCAAAAAGCTCCATATGTCTCCTTTATTTTCTAACATATTTATTTGATCCTCTAACACTTTTTTGTATTCTTTTTTTTTTCTTACAACACTCTTTTCTATATTGCGGTCCTAATTTTTTAGATGTTTAAATATCTTTTTTTTTAATCATCTCTTCTTACCTTTTTTCTGGATTTTCTACATTCCTTATTTTATTATCTCTTTTTTCTGCACTTGTTAATGTTTTTCTAGGGTATTTTTTCCTTTCTACTGCTTTATCCATTTTATTGATCAGTTCTTTCACTACTTACTCAATCCATTGTTCTTCCTCTAATTTTTTTTAAAAACCTTAATATTTTCATCTGTCTATACCTTTTTTGCCCCCAAAACTGTGTTTACATTTTTTCTTTCTTTATTCTAACATTTTAGCATTATTTCTAATGGCGGATGGTCTACATCAACCTTTTTCCCTATTTTAAAACTTTCTAATTCCTCCAAAACCTCTCCACTAACCATTATATAATCTATTATAAATTCTCCTCTTTTACCTGTATACGTATATTCTTCTGTATGGTTTTCCTCCATATTTCCGTTGAGTATACTCCACCCTTTATCCTCACATAACTCTTTACTTTGTTTGTTTCATGTATTATCTATCGTTACTCTTTTTGTTTCTTTCTCATTCACTATCATACCACTACCTTCTCCAATTCTCGCGTAAAAATCGCCATCTTTTATTAATTTTTCTATCTCCTTTTCAACCAGTAGCTGTTTTAAGTTTCTTATTGTTTGTTTCATTATTTGAGGGTACATTGTTATTAACGTATATTTACCCTCATCTTCCCTTAATATTTGATTTACTACTATTGCTTTTTATTCTCCTCTTTTTCTACCACCTATTGTTTTCTTACGATATTATACCCCTTTGCGCTCTTCCTTGTTTTCTTTTCTTGTCGCGAACTGTACTTTCCATCTATATCTCTCCGGTAAAGTTACTTATCGTCTTTGTCATTCTATCTTCTTTAGCAACGTTCCAACCCCTGCAACGTTTAAAAATATTAAACCTGCTTCTTTGGTTTTTTTCTTATCGTTTTCTTTGATCTTTGCTCGGTCGTCTCCATGTTTTATCTTTTACCCTCTATTTCTAGTTTTTTAGCCTCTTCTCTCTAATTGATCGTTCCAGTGTATCTCCTCTTCTTGAACCAATAATTTTATAAACCCTATTTTTACATTTACTAATTAATATTTACTCTAGTTATCAACTTGCTATTTACTTTTTTCTCTTTCGTCTTGGCCTTCTATGCCTTTTGTAACTAAGTTCTTCCTTTTTTTTCTTTTCTATTACTTCCACTTTTCTTTGCAATTTTTCTGTATTTTCTTCCATGCTCTTATTTTTTTTTCTCTCCCACATATCGCATATCTCCCTACGTTCTTCTCTTTCTTTTCTTAATTCCACCGTGATCTTTTCCAGATTTACTACTAATTTATTGTTTTCTTTCCTCATCTGATTTATTTCTCTAATCTTTTCCTCTACACATCTCTATTACCACCTGTTTCTCATTATCATTCTACTCTTTTCTTACGTTTCTTTTTGTTCTCTTACTTCTTGCAGAATTTCTTGTCTTACCTTTTTTTTCAATCTTGTCTTTTTGGATTCTGGCATGATTCTATCTAATAATTATACCTCATTAAAACCCGCCACAAATATTAAAAAAGGTATATAAATAAAAGTATGTACGGCACTGTTATCAAAAACGCGCGCTCGACCTGCACACGTTATCTGAACTCTCCTGTACCTTCTTATCCATAAATTTAATGTACTTATTTACTATTTACATTAAAACTGAACTTCTAATTACCTCTCCAACTGCTTCAACTTCACAATTCTCAACACGTAAACCTTAATTAATCACTTTAATTATCACAGCTTAATCACTTTAATGTATCCAAAACTCCGCAATAGTATTAAACACGTCCTTACTCAACTTTTTTTTTATAACTAGAAGTTGGCACTAATAATCACTAATTAAAAAACAACAATAGTTTTATTTTCATATAAGTTGAATTGTAATAATAATATCTAATTGTCGAATTAATTTCAAAGTCAATTGAATTTCGTCATTACAGGCTTTAGTTTTATCAACATGCGTTAATAAATTTTATTAAAAACAAATAATTCAATAACTGCTTTTAATAAATTTATACTATAAAAATCAGCACAAAAAATTCGTTTATCGCACGTCCCAAAAGTGTTTTGCGAGTATTCATATTTTGTACAAATATGCTCATACTCGCAAACTAACACTTTCTAGACTAGTGATACAAATAACTACTTTTGCCGTAAAATTGAATCAATTTTCTTCTTTCTATTTTAAAAATATTGTCTGATGTTACTTAAACAATAATCAAACAATTAATCTTATTTTTTTTACTTTATATATTACTACTTAATTAATTATTTTTCAATTGAAGCAGAAACTGTGAGAAACACAGATAATTTATTCCATTAATCTCAAATTATATTTGTTTCGCATTATAAGAAAATTATACATTTACATACATCGAACTCATTTAATCTATCTTTGCATGCTCATCTTACGTAGGAGTTGCGTAATATTGGGTAACAGTAAAAAAATATCTAGCAAGGTTCAACTACTTTCCGTGACTAATCCTACTTTTCTCAATTATTCTCCATTTTAGAATGTAGGCTGATAATTGATAAAAATAGAAACACACGTACAATTACTATAATTAACAATTTAAAAACTTGGATCAGTACCAATTACTTGTCGCAAGCAAACATTTTCTTATTTGTACGTACGATTTATTCTTTTTTTGAGTATAAAGAAATGTAACAATATTGTTAAAGATAATTTCAAACACCGAATGGGTTTTTAATCATAGTCAAAAACTAATAATGTAGACGAGAACTGCAATCACAATCAAAAAAAGGCAGGTGTGAATGCATCATGCTTCACGAATTACTAATTAACTACGCTATCATTCCCGTATCTGTCATTACCTAACTTGTAAATGTGTAAAAACTTTCCCATCAAATGCATTTTGTAATTTGATGTTGTTGGTGCTAATTAAATTTTTTGTTACATTGCTGTTAACCGTATAGTTACTGATGTTGTTAGTAATTAACTCGTCTTTTACACTTTTCAATTATCAGATGCTATATTGTAATTAATATGTTTTTTTTTTAATTTTTGAAGTAACTGGAAACGTTTTTTAGTATAAATTTTAAGTTCTAGGCTAAAACTGATTACATTGTGTCTTTATTTGTAAAGACTGATATACTAAAAATTACAGCAAGTAAATGTTTTTTATAAGAAACAATTACGTAACAGTAAAAAAATTAATTATATAATTTGTGTAACTACTAACTCATACTTTTTAGCTCAATAATTTTTAGTTTGGTTTGATCTATTATTAATAGCATTTTAAACAAAATGAAAAAAAAATATTTTAGCAATTGTAGTTGACCTGACAGATTAGTTTGAACGGGATAGTGTTTATTAATTTTTTTTTGCATAAACTAATTTTAATAAAATTACACTTTAGAAATCCAATGAAGAAAAAATGCAATATAAAAGATACTGAAATATACTAACCGAGCCATTGTAATGTACGACAAAAACTAATTATATAAACCACTAATCAATCAAATTAAAAAAATGTGGCAACAATGAGATTAAATTATAAGACAATAGTACATTTGACAGCAATTTAATTACAATTTTCAATTTTTTTTAAGAAATATTGTAATAAAAGATAATTTTTAATTAAACATTTTTATAGTGTACTTGAGCATTAATTAATTCAATTACATATTCTGATTTTGAAATTACATATATAGTAAATTTGAAATATTAGCAGATTTAATAAATAAATAAATAAATAATTGCTATTCTTGTTATCCTTGATACAATGTTACACTTCCTTTAATATTCATTGCAACGATGATTTAATAATACGTTGCTTATGTAATCAACAACATTTTCTTAAATCGGGCATATTTGGGTCCTAGTTTTTTTAAAATTATTTTTGCAAAATATTTTTGTTTGTTGATTTGAAGTCAAATTGCATAGTACAAATTATATACCAAGTTTGAGAATTGCATTATTATAACCTAAGCGACTGATTAAACCACGAGACGCGTCCAGGAGTATCAGTAGCAGAGGTTATAATAATTTTTTCAACCGTGATGTACATACAATTTTTTCCACTACTAGAATTATTAAAACTGTTACTAAACCAAATTTAAATTTTAAGATATTAAGAAAAAAACTAAAAATTAAGAAAAGACTATATAAAATCGTGCTCAAGCAATTCTTCGGTGTCGTGAAAAAGTTTGCAATATTCATCCGATTACAATCAAAAAACGAGTTTTCAAGTGCTGAAAATTCTGTTTAAAAACTTATACATTTGTTGTTTCTGTTGTATTGTTAAAACTTACCCCCAAGTGAGCTGTTTTTGACTGATTAGGTTACAAAGTCACTTAGAATTGTCGACATCAAGATCTATTTGCTGTACATTACCGTAACATTTTTTTAGACTAAAATGTTTTAGAATAATCAATTTTGTCGAGATCCACTGGTGTCTGAGCTACCCGTATCCAAGAGAAATAGCAACCGCTGAAGAGAAACCTCCAAAGAACCATCGAGTAAGATAGATCTACTCATCAAAAAAAAGACGAATTGACTAGTAAAACGTAAACATTTTAATTAAATACCAAATGAATTGTAGACGAACTTCGAACCTATACCTAAAATTTACTTTTTATTGTCAACCGCAGTGTAAATATGCAAATTAGTTCGGAAATGAGGACTGCGATTCGATCAGAACAACGATTTATTGTCGTTTCTAGAACGATTTTAAGAAACTGCAAGAATGCTATCTACTTTCTTCCAAACACCAAAGCGTTGCCCAAACTTTTAAAATACAATACTGAGATGGACTAGTTCAAATTCAAATTCTTAAAGACGTGTAAAATTACACAGGCGTCATCTAGCGACAAAAACGAAAACTAAGGATCCGAAAACGCGCATGCGTTTCTTAAAAGGGTGGGAGGCTTTAAAAGTACGACGCCAAGAAGCGGTCGGAATCTTATGGGTGAATCTAGTTTGGGATAGCAATTCGCGTTTTACCCTGAAAAGAGTCTTTGTATAATTTGTGTTTTTGTTTTGTCAATCCATGTAAATCTGTCTGTCTGCAAGGTAGTTTTTAAATTTGTTTCTTTTGTTTGAAAAGATAGCGTGGGTAGCCATTTTATGGTCCCGTTACTTCTGTGTTATATTTCTTTTATTTTTCTCTGTGCCAATTTATGTTTTTTTTTAATTATGTTTAAACAGAACGACTTTATTTTAAAATATAAATTTTATTTGTTGTTTAAATGTAAACTTGCTCAAGTCGCGTACACGAATGACGGAGCACGTTTTATTGTAACTTTCTTTTGTTTGATGATTGCTCGTGTGTTTTATAAATTGCTCAAGTTGCTAGAAGTTAGAATTGTTTTATTCTATAATATTTACACGTTTATGGCGGGAAATAACTATATGTACGATAGCCGGTACACAGACCGTTCTGCAAATTGCCTTGTCGAATGTAAACCTAATATTTTATTTACTTGTGGCTGCAGGTAGTTCTCTATGCGGACTCTGTGTTTTTATGTGAAGTAGTGTACCTTGAATCTATGATATAGATAAGTGCTTGCTTCGATATATGTACTAAAATCGCGGTAGGTTGCTTCCATAATAATGGGCTCTACATTTTATAACATTTGTTTGATATTATTGTGTGTTTATTATATGTGTGTTGTTGGCCCTTGTTTATTTGTCCTGACTTATCAACTAATAGCTGAATTGCATCCGTAACCTAGGCGAAGCAGGACGTTTAGGCGCCGGCGGTTGTGCGCCGGCGATTGGGTGCCGGGCGTTTTGGCGCCGGGCGTTTTGGTGCCGGGAGTTTGGGCGCCAGGCGGTTCGGCGCCGTAATTACGTTATGCAAAAAAATTTTACTAACGCGCTTTCAAAACGCTACTTTACATTACCCTTTATGTTATTGAGTATTTAAAATAAATTTTGCAATATCGGTATTTTCTTAATTGTTGTACATTTAATCTGAAAAATATTTTAATTATTGTTTTGCTCTGTGATCAAAAAGCAATTAAGAAGATTAGTGTAAATCCTGATAATTGGAATCATTAGGTAGCCATTATTATTTGCAAAGCTCTTGTGTGCTCAGAAAGCAATTAGGAAGATTAGGGTAATTAGAAAATTTTAGTATTTAAACTTACTCTTCCACATCAGTCTCTTCAGTTGTCTGCAGATATTTGTTGCCATAATTTTGTGAGCGTAATAGTGTCCAAGTCTACATTTAATTATGGAAGATACTCAAAGTAAACGGAACAAAAAAAAGGTATCTTATAATGGTTACATGTACGTTTTTGACAAGGCAAGCAAAGATGGAACAGAAACATTTTAGAGATGTGAGCAAAAAGCGGACAGGTGCTTACGTCGTGTCCATACAACAGTGGATGACAAATATTTAGGCTCCTCGGGTAACCGCAATCATGGTAGTAATGCGGCATGCGTAACTGTTTCTAAAATAAAAGTTTATATTAACAGACCTGCCGAACAAACCATGGAGACTTCTGTCTAAATACTTAACCATGCCTTGGAAAGCACTGGGCCTGCAGTTTAAGGGCAGTTGCCCAACAAAGATGCTATTAGAAGATTGTGTCAGCGGATGCAAAACCGTATCGCTGCTGCATCCCCAACTCCGATAGATCTGGAAATGTTAGTAATTCCGGAAGCGTATAGACTATACGAATGTGCCCCTGGACAATCCGAAATGTTCTTATTGAAGGATACCGGATCAGAGCAGCCGGACCTATTTAGAATATTAATTATTGGGAGGGAAGTAAGATAACGCACGATAAAGCCAGCACATAAAACTAATTTTTATGGATGGAACATTTCGGCTCCGTTATTCCACCAAATTTACGTAATTTTGGCAAACAGGGGTGGATTCGTATTTCCACTTCTGTGCGCGTTATTGCCAAACAATCAACGGCAAAGGTACGTTCGGCTGTTTTCAATTATAAAAGAAATGTGGCCGCAATTTCAACCTGAAACTGTTTTGTTGGATTACGAAATAGCCGTAATTGGATTAGTTGCTGAAGCATTTCCAACGGCACGATTACTAGGCTGCCTGTTATCTTGTTCAAAATTAAAAAAAAAAATAGCCAGTCATGGGCTGACGGTACAATATAATACCGATCCCGAATTTGCTCTTTCTGCAGTAATGATAGTTGCATTAGTCTTTACTCCTCTATATCACATTGATGACGCAATGGAAAAGCTTTCTGCACAATTACCGAACGAATTGAAACCAATTTTAAACTGGTTTGAAAATAACTACGTTGGAAGGCGAAATAGTAACCACACACGCAGGAGGGCGTTATTTTCGCCACATATTTGGAACCAATAATTTTGCTGAGGTTGTTCATTGTAGTTTTCAGTGTGTTACGGACGAAATTTTCATTGCGTACGCCTATGTATTTTGACGTGAAATTACCTTACGGTTTGGACGCCCCCTACCGATCTTTTCCGCGTGACTGTCATTTACGACGAATTCTTTAACTTGGAAACTGCATAAAATGGCCGGTGGACTGGCAAGTAAAATTTTCTAAAACCATCCACCGTAATGGGGACCAATTTATAAGGGTATTACGCTTATAATACATTTGAGTCGTCACCGGGTAAGATAATAGCTGTCATTTATTAAAACTCTGTTGTAATTTCTCGTAATTTGATAGCCGTTCCGCCACGTGCGGGCAATTGTTCCTAGTCGTTAACTATTGATGAAGAATCAATTTCGAATAATAATTTCGTCGGATGAATATAATCTGCGGCATACGACATATGGCAAAAATTTAATGTACCGAAGCTAACTACAATTGTCGAGATTCTACTCAGGCGGCAGATACCTGCGTAACCACCGTTTTCGTCGGGGTATACCAGCACACGACGACCGGGTTCGGCCTTATGTACTTGTGTTAGATATAACTAATCATTTTGTAGATTTCACTTTCGTGAGGAATTAGTTTGACACGACATGCTATTTAAGAGTGTTTACAAGATTGCGTGCTGGGGAAAGCGCTTTCTTCGCACAAGTGGAAGTTCCTGTGTTAATGGTGAGTGTTTTATGTACCTTATTCGTTGTCAACAAGGTCACTAACGAAACTTTTGCTAATAGTAATTCCGCAATGATTAACGTAATTGTATTACCATTTAGGTAGTAAGTTTGCTTATTTTGTGTTACGTATGCTGTGTACTACCCATAATTATTATGATAATTTAATATTAATGCCGTAATTGTTATCACTGTTTTATTATCAGTAAGGTAGTATTATTACTTCTTTTGTACGTTTCGTATACGGTGTCTCACCGATAACCGTTATGATAGTTTAATGTTAATGCCATAATTATTATCACTGTTTTATTGTCAGTAATGCCATATTACTAATTATTTTGTGGATTTCGCATGTTGTATACAAACGATATTTACTACGAACTATTCTTCGCTATCTATTTTACTGTAATTTACTTATGTACTGTGTGTTGCCAATACTACTGGCATTTTTGTAATGGGAATTCGATATACCTGTGATAATCATCAACGATTCTAGATTAAAGTTGTTATTGTGGTTACTTGTTCTTTTATGGCAACATACCTTTCTCTTTGGATCGTCGTGAGCTAATAACAAACGTTGGCTACTCAAACAGCCGAGTATAAGGATTACGAACCTAACATCGTGTTACAAGTGTGAACCGTTTCTGTCCTGAGCAAGATAGAAAAGTTACTTTGGATCCGCTCTGGCGCCCTTAAGCATAGTTTCTGTGAACCCCCCTACTCCCGACTATTGTGAGTTGGCCGTGCAGGTTCGTAAAACCAAAAGCTTGTAACAAGTGCCAATTAGGTATGAACCATCCGTCGCTGTAGAAATTTATCGACGGCCTGCAAAGCGTCCAGAAAGGACGCGACGCATTGTATGAAAAATTTGTAGGTGGCCAAGCACCTCTTCATAAAAGGGCAAAATACCAAACTGCGGATAACAGAATTACCACAATTGTTCAAGGCTTTGAAAACCGAACAATTATTGAGTATCTCAGAGGCATTTCTCATAACTTTTTAATGTAGTAAAAGTGCAATTGTATTTACATGAATTTTTTGTTAACCAACGTAGTACATACATCTAATTTAATTTTTGATGTTGTAATTGTAACATGTCACACGTTTAGTTTTGTTTATTTTTTATAGTGCATGTTAATAAATTCTTTATTCATCGTTATCTATTTTATTGTATTATTTAGTTAATATCTACTCAGTATAATGAATTGAGGTATCTAAAATTTTTAATGGACTGAAAGTGAAATCGTACTTACATACATTTTTTGTTAACCAACGTAGTACATACATCAAATTTTGATCTGGCCTGTTTCAAAAAATGTTGCCCAATAACGTAAAAATCCCATTTCACTTTCACTTTATTCAACTTTTTTCTAGCGCCAAAACGCCCGGCGCCCAAACATCCGGCGCCAAAACGCCGTACCCCAATCGCCGGCGCCCAAATGTCGCGTACTGTAACCTAGGATTTCAGTATCCACTGATAGGCCATCGGTTAACTAACTCTTCAGTTTAATATGATGATGTACGTGCATGTGTTTATGTGTCGGGATTTGAACCTGTTATCGATCTTGTTTATCCGAAGGTTTTACTTAAACTCACGACATTCTAACTTCTAGATTGACGTTGTAATTTCATTTATCTAAAAAAAGTTACAATAAAATAAGCAACAAATAATTACTTGTTAATTTAACTTGCTACGATGCTAATTTGATTGGACCTAAATGTAATTTATTCGTCGCCTGTTAATCGTAATGATCTGCTGTGTCACATAGCTAGCCAAAGCATTTATAAGGTTAGCTTTTAATAATTCATAATTATTTGTATTTGTAGTACTTTTTAAAACATAACTTCTTTAAAGGAAGTTAGTTTGTTAGTAAAACTTTTATAACAGTAACCTGTCAAAACACTACTTGTTAGTTAACTTTATTTGTTTAGTTTACATTGCTTTGTTGCCAAGCCTCTATTAATTTTGCCGTGTTGCCATATTTGCTAAAACTTCTTAAAAGACAAGTAATTTTTTTACACATTATATAATATATTAGTTGATTTCATAGAAGAGTTGTTGTTTTGTGTATCCAAATTATGTAATTTGTTTGTATTAATACTCAGTTAAATGACCATAGGGATTTCTTCGATCTGTTCATCCCCTCCTTCGGCGGGTCCCACCAAACAGGCAAAATTTCGGTTACAATTTAACGAGTTAAATTTGAATAAAAATTACGATTCATTCTTTTTATTGTGTGTTTTATTTAATCTACCTTCCCACATATTGAGAGTTTAAAATGAAAGAAAACTCCTCAACAAATTACAGCGATCCTGTGAGACAGCGATCACACATGCAACAGACATACTGACGCTATTGCGACGACATGGTGGTATGAGCTTTCAAATCCAAGTAAAATTCAGCTACAAGAACTTAAAGCCTGACTACAGTGTATTCTTTAACAAGATTTCACATTTTTTTACTCTACATTCACAAGGTTACAGATTATATGAAACTTCTTTGCAAGAATGGTATTAAATTTATATTGAACTCTACAGAGAAAATCTCTTAGATTCTTCCTTGTTCCAACTACAGTTTTATTTTTATTTGTATACCAGATTCATGTATGTAATTTAGTATACATTGGTAAAACACATCGTTCCGTCATTACACGCATTTTACATGATCATTTTATAAAGAAAATGCATAGTTCTAAGTTTGCGGTTGCCGAACATCATTTTACTACAGGTCACAATATAGATTTTGATAACGTTTTGGCGAGGAGAAGGAGGAGGATGCGGACCCACCAAACGACCCGAACTTGCTTGGTACAAGTTCGCCACAAAATAGGATAGGTAAGAAAAGTAAATGTTTCATTTAAAGGACAAGTCTGATTAAGACTCGGTTGGATGGACTAAGGTAACGGTACGTGCTTTGAAAGCACGCGGTTCAGCGAGGCACCTGCCTTAACGACGAGAGCTTTGATTATAGAGGGCCACCATACGCTGTTGAACGCTCCAGAGATGTCTATGAAAATAACTAGTCTGTACTTGGAAACGTTCGATTGTACAATTGTCATTAATCGACGGGCGGCGTCAGTCGTTGTCTTGCCAGGAACGAAGCCATATTGACTAGAATGGAATAAAACGTTAGGCGGAATGTCGTCGTGTATCTGTTTAAAAAGTGTCCTTTCGAAAAGTTTGCCTAGTTCGGATAACAAAGTTATCGGGCGATACGAGTTGGGGTTGGCAACATCCTTCTTTCCGGGCTTGAAAATAGTGATTAGTTTGGTAGGAAAATAACCAATTTTTATACATGAGTTGAACAGGTCAACGATCGTTGATGAGAGAGAATCTAGAACAACAGTTTGCAAAACATTACAAGTGCAGGAGCTTTATTCTTAGGGATTTTGCTAGCCACCGCGGCTAAATCGTCGCTAGTGACTACCCAGTCCTGTCGGGAATTACTTAGCAAAAGAAATCGGGATCTTATTTGAGCATGATAGGCGTTGTCCGTCGAAGGATCGTCGTCCGGGAATAATGTGGAAACTATTACTCTGATGGTGTCTAATTCTGAAATGGTGTATTTGTCGCCGTCTTTGACATTGGAGCACGGTTGGATCGACAGGAACTTACGGGAGGATAACCTGTAAACTAACCCCCAAGGACTCCTTGCCAGGCTTTTTTCCACAAAACTTTGCCATGAGGTATATTTTGCTGTCTTCACTGCCAGTTTGTACCGGTGAAGTGCGGTCTTATAAGAAGCAAGCCATTGAGGTTTTACGTCGACAGGGGCTTTTTGGTGGTGTTTTCTTAAACAACGCACCGCTCGCTTTAACCTGCCTAACTTAGGACTCCACCAAGGTACACCAGCTCTAGATTTTAAGCGTATGCTATTCAAGCCATTTTGACAAGAGTCGAGGATCATCCTGGTCAACTTATCAATGAAGTCGTCCACAGATTTAGGATCGTGGCATAAAGCATCACGTGGAAGATAAGTAGGAATTAAATTTACTATAGCCTCATCTAGGCGAACGGGATCAATGCGTTTAAAATCAAGGACTCTTTTAGGGATCGGTACGTGGTTAGAGGCCTTGACGGTTAATTCAAATCGTATTAGTCGGTGGTCACTTTCAATTACATCTGGAATGACGCGCCAGTTTGATATTTTTCTGGATAAACAAGGAGAAGCTACTGTGACGTCTATATTAGTTGAACCTAGATGACTAGCGAAAGTGAAAGGTTGATATGGTTCATCAACAACACAAAGGTCGCGTTCACCCACGAGGTTCTCCACACATCGTCTTCGTTCGTCGGTCACCGGGAAGTGCCAAAGCGGCGATTTTGTCTTAGTTCATCAAGGATTTTATCTAAGTGTTGGAGATGAATACGAACATCCTCACTCGGCGGCCAACAAACGCCAACGATTGCAAAGGAGGTGTTTCCAACCGTAACTATAGTTACCGTATTGCAGTCATTAGTTAAATGGGCTTCAAACTATTGAAAACAATAGCCGAGTAATACCGCATAGAAGAGGATGCGGCAATCCTGTTGAAAGGTACAGTCGCACCAGCGAGCTTATACCCTGAGCCTGAACTGAACACGTATGGCTCTTGAGTCAGTAATAAGTCAATGTCGTTGTCGGAGGAGAAACTCATCACTTCGAAAGTCGCAACACGTGAATTGCGTCTTGGTGATAGCAAAATCCCCATTTTTTTTCAATAAAAATTACTCCTTTATTGAAACCACGCCTTTTTTTGACCGTTACCCAATCAGTGTCGCCATTAACTAGCTGTGACGACACTTCATCTTTCTGCTTAAATCACTTCTATCAAATTTAGAACCTGGTTTGCTTCACAAGTTGGTTACCTAAGTTTGTAGTAGTTTTTTGTCAGATTGTTGTTTGTGTTTTCAAGTTTTTTTTCTTACCTTTTCAGCGTTGGCAACTTTGGTTACAACAATAACACGGTTCAACTCCAGAAGGCGTTCTTATCTTAGCAGAGATTTTAAAAATTTAACAGAATTACTACAAATGGTTTCGGAGTTTAAACTACTGCCGATGGGTAACCCTTTAAGTAAACGGTCTCCGTTAAGCCTTAAAGTACGTTTTACTACTTTGCCGCCAAGTTCGTTATGTAACCTTCAAGCAGCAGCCGTAATCACCGCTACCAAAGTGACTGGAAACCACCGACAACTTATCAATTACAGAATTTGGTCAACTGCTAGAAATGCGACCAAACCGAACATTTTCAAAGTCAATGTAAAAGAAAGCTTAAACCTTTTTGTCCACGATGTAGTACACAAGGCATATTATTTGCAACAAATTCCGCCGCCTTGAAAAGTTAGACAACTCCATCTCAAGACGATCTTTGCCTTACTGCTAAACCCGCCAAGTCCTATATTAGGACTAAAGTAAGAAAAATAGTTTTAAATAAGAGCGTAATGCTAAGCAGCTCATATTTCAAAGGTGTTCAATTTCCAAATGCAACTAAGTAACCACACATTTTTGATATTACCTGCCGCTAGTAGCTTAAGACACAAAGTTAATATCCTCATAACTCCGTTATGCAGCAAATAATTAGTTCCAAAACCGATAAAAATCTAGACAAAAACATACCCGAAGTCCCATAGTCCGTGGTCGTCACCAGTAGTTTTGTTGAGAATTTTCTGGAAAATAAAGTTTCTACTACTGTCAGATAAATAATGCCTCTATAAAAAGTGCAGATCTTATTTATTTGTACAGAAGATATCAGAAAAAATGAGAGCCGCAAAGATCGTCAGAAGAAAGTCACTCTGTTACCGGATTTAAGACTCTTAGAAAAAAACTTTTTTTAATTTAAAATAATGCTTTTTAGACTTCATTGCGCTCTCTCCACATTCCAACGACTGTTAGATCAAATAATTAAACTCAACATGGAAGACAAAACGTTCGCTTATCTAAACGATATTATTGTTATAAGAAAAACGTTTCAATAGGATCTCAGAAACATAAAACAAAAAAAATAATTGTAATAAGAATGAACTAGAAATAGAAGAACAACAGAGTACCTTTTCTTGTATTTTTCGTGCAAACTTTCCAGCAATTTTGACGCTTATATTGTAACGTGCTTGCTGTCTATTGATGGTTTAGATTTATTTTTGTTGTATTTATAAGTATCCATAAAAGTTTTATATTAATCTACAGTAATCAAGACAAATATAAGGCGTGTACTTTCCGTTTTTATGTTTTAATAATTAGAATTATAGAACAGAAGATTATGTTATTAAATTTATAGTTAACGTATTCGGCCATTACTCGAACTTCGTTATTGCAATTATGTTATTGGGTTCATTGTGATATTTAATGTTGTCACTTTGCTTTTGTTGTGACAATTACCGCATTCGTCGTAAAGAAGAATTCCCGCATTAGATATAAAGAAACTTATCGCAATCGTCGTATGAAGAAAATTAAGCGTCATTAAAAAAACCTCGTTTTTGTTGTTTATAAAAGTTAAACAATAGTATTAGGTTTTTATTCTTTTGTTGACGTAACGGTAGAGGCGGAAAAGATTCGAATTATGGTGTTTTTTGTGTCTCTTTAGGATTATTTGTAGAAAGTTAATAGATAAAATAAGATTTAGAACTGTAATGTTAATGTGTATTTATACATAGGTTAACCGCCATTGTTCGTATTGTTTACATTGTTGCCGAGTTTAGTTTTTTACAGTAACATACATAGCATTTCCTCCCTTCTTAGGGGTGTATTAACACACATAAATACTCATGGAAAGTACGTTCTACGAGGTATCACTGATGTCATGGTCGTAAGATTGGGTGTCTGTTGCGTTACTGGTCGTATAACAAGTTCTTGTGCGGTAGTTTGTCCTGCGGGTGGTGTGATGTCGTCTCCATAAAAACGGATTCTTTGATATGGTTTAGATGGCACCGAGGCTGTTGGTGTTGAATCCTCTCGAGATTTGACTTGGTCAACATGTCTTCTGAATCGCTGATTTTTATAGTCGAGTTTGTAATAAAGATCACCTAAGCGTGTAACGACGATCCCAGAAATTTATTTTGTGGGCAACGCTGCTCTGTTATGCTCGTAGTACGGTTAGCATAAGCGATTGGTCGTTTTTCTCCAGTTTCCAGTCGGTGAGATAAAATGGCGCCCAAACCTGTTTTGCTGGCATCGGTAGCGAGCAATAGCGGTAATGATGGATCATATGTCATCAGTGTTTGTAGTGAAATGAGAATATTTTTAATGTTCGCATATGCTATATCGGCTTCTTGTGTCCATGCGAATGGTTCGGTACGTAGCATTTCGCGTAACGGACGATTCAGAGTAGATAGGTCCGGAATAAACCAGCTGTAATGTGTAGCTTTGCTTAAGAACAATTGGAGTTGTTCTGGTGAAGAAGGTTTAGGAGCATCACAAATCGCTTCCATATGTTTGTCAGATTTGTGTACACCTTAACTGTCTATTTTATGACCCAAAAATTCCATAGAAGGTGCTGCAAAAATAGATCAGTTGCGATTCTGTTTAAGACCATGTTGTTCCATACGCCTTAGTGTAGCTGCCAAATTGCGGGGATGCTTGCGGCACCTTATACTGCGCGAGTAGGACGAACCAATCGATGTGTTGGTGTGTTGAGCGTTAAGGCATGGCTAAACTCTTCACTTACTGTCAAATGTGTGTAAGCGTCAGTAATTTCCAGGTGGCAAAAGAACTTGGTCTCTTTTATTTGGTTTAACAGGTGTTCAGCTCTTGGTTTGTAGTTTCCGGTGATACGTAGTCTGCCATTCTTCTTCGTGACGACGTGTGTAGTTGATGCCCATTTTGAATGTTCCACACGTTCGTAGAATCCTGAATTAATTTTGGCATCTATTTCTTTTGCGTACGCTTCACGCAACGCTAAAGGTACTTCGCGTGCACGTGAGTACACTAGAGTCGCATCAGATTTGAAGTGTATCTTAGCTGGTGGTCCTGTGAGCTTGCCGCAAAAATTTATGAACATTTATTTCATTTATGAATCCTGTTATCCATTCTTTTCCAAAAAGGTTATCATAATTTCCATCGACGATGTATAGATATACACAGTGTGTTGTTGACTCTAGTGTGGCGTTGACCAAAAGTTGGCCGATGCAGTTGACACGATTTCTTGTGCAGTCAAAAAACTACCTCTTTGTTTTTTGTAGTTTACAATTAGGTTTCATAAAGAATACGTTATTTTTGCTAATTATGCTGAATCTATTTGCTCAGTTGGTTGAGTTGCATACTCTCTTGTTGCGGTTTGTGATATTGATCAACGTACTTTAGCTATATGTAATTTTTTACCGCATCTGTGACATGTTGCATCTTTGAAAGGACATTTATCTCGTGCATGTTTACCTCCGCAACCATTGCAGTGACGTAACGAAGCTCGCCTCGCGTGTTTCGTTCGGCATAGCGGGATGGACCACGAAGGCGTCGATGCTGATTTCGGCCTCGTGACAAAGATCTATGTGGTGGTTGTTCTTTGTATTTTATTTGAGGGTGGTGCATACCCTAGTTTATGAACAGTTGCTGGTGTTCCTGTAGACCTCACTTCATTAGCAGTCGTATGAGTCGTTTCGTTTTCGTTTTCATTGAAAATGATGGTGCTCTTAAATGCATTGTTGTGGACGACCCAGGGGCTTCAGCATGAAATGTCACTACGACAACGTAACAAAAGCTGTCTTGTATTCTTTCTAATTGTATTCTTCCAGTGACATTTGATTTATTTGCAGTTTTTAGCGTTATGATCAAGGTTCTAACACTCATTGCATTGTAAAAATCTGAATTTTTTTCCGCCGGAGAATTAAACATGCCGATACTTATTCTGCAATTTTTTTTTTCTTAGTAATATGTTTGCCGTGTTTAGCCTAACCGTGGCCATCTTTGTTGTGTTTCTGTATTTTCTGAATTCCTCTATTTTTATACTGTCGACTCCCAATACCACAAATGCTTCTAGCACTTCCTCTTTGGTTGTTGTGACGTCCATGCTTCTAATATTTGTTTGTTTTACCTCTATCACTTATCGCTTTGATATTTATCTTGTCGTCATTTATCTGTAGCTCGTTCTTTAATTTATTTAGTACCAGGAAATTCTTAGACAAGGTAACCAATAATTCACCTTTTTTTAAGCTCCTGAAGGTCAGTATCTGTTTAGCATCATTTTTACATTTTAGTTTACATTTTGCGTCTGTAACAAACTCGTGGTAACTCTTATCTTCTTGTTGAACTATTAAGGCGTAAGTGTCTTTATTATTCGGATTTGCCGGGGCTTATAATTTTTTGCGGTTGTTATAATTTTTATCCTGAAATCCACATCTTTGAAAACGCATTCGACCATTCTTAGTTTATCCTCATCCAAAGCTCTTAATTTGTATAACGTAATCGCTTTTCCTATACTAACTTCTTCTTTTGGAAGCATTTTTTATCGTATATCTTTTTTCTCGATGTATTTGACTTTAGTTATTTTTACTTTGGCAGTAATAACGCCGTTTTACTTTCAGTGATAGGTTCTTTTTCTAGCGTTTCTACAACATCTTCTTTGTTCTTCAACTTGCAATATTGTTTGGTTAGCATATTCTATACCACTGTACTGTCCGCGATTTTTTTTCGTAACCCAAACTGTATTTGTTTTCAGTGTCACCTTAAGAGGGCGACTTACTATTATTTGCGTCTTTCTAAACGCCTCGTTTCCCCACTTTTTATCTTTCTGTATTCTTTATATTTTTCAATATTGATTGATCTTTTGTCTCTTACTTTTAGTCCACTGTGCGGTTAAAACCCTTTTATTCACACGTTTTGTCTCTTCCCCTCCGATGCCAGTTTGAGTTTCCGTATCGATCGTTTGAGTCTTCAGAAAAGTATTTATTTTTTTTATCTCCTGATATTTGTTGTGGTGGTATTAAGAATATATTTGTATTTGACAGTATAGTCTTTGAATGCTTTCTATAAGCATTGTCGCCACGGGATCTTGTTTTCTTTTGTATATTTCCTTCCTTCCGTTTTTCTCTTCTCCAGGGTTACTTCTCGTATGAGTAACGCCAATTTTGTTTAGTTTTTAATCCAATTTCCAAGACGTGACGTGACGACGACCTAAGTTACCTACACCTTGTGCCGGCCTGGTACGGTAATCCCCTCATTGTTATTTCGTACTTTTATAGTATTTTATATAAGAGTAGTTTTTTGCCTTAACCACTTTCAAACAATTAACATAATGGCGCGGATTAATTTTTTTTCCAAAGACATCTTACGTGAACTTGCACAAACGGAAACAAGGGACAATTCTGTTTCTAAAAGAAAAAAAAACTAATTTGTTAAACTCTAGTCCTCGATTAACCTAATAGCCTCAGGTTTGTATAAAACAAAAGTTTTAAGTTATTTGAAAAGCTCTACAGATAAGTTTGGAAAGACAAGGAGCTGTACCCAAGACTAGTTGACAAAAAATGCAGCCAAGTTGATGCATCTCGGTGACGCCACTTTCTCTACTGCAAATTTGCAGCACTTTGAAAGTAGTTAAAAGCTAGCGTCTGCTTCTTTTTTATTAGTTTGCGAAAAGTAAACTTTGTACCTTTCCAAAAAGAGGTGTTTCTCTATCCGCCACCTTAGGACTCGCTTGATGGAAGTTTCAGGTAACCACACATGGGTACTTTTTTTTCCCTGCAATTTTAAAACCATGAGGTTGTTAGTTAAAACATTATTAATTATTTTGCCCATGTCCCATGCACCGGTGGTAATGTATATATTGGCGAAATTGGTAGAACTATAGATACGAGATTAAAAGAACATACAAATAACCTGTTCTGCCATTGCCGAACATGCACTTGACACTCTTCATGATATAAACTTTGAGAAAACTAAAACAATTTCTAAAACAAAGAACTGGAAATCAAGAAAGATTAGAGAAGCTATTGAAATTATCAAACATCCTAACAATTTCAATAGAGACAGTGTTTACGGACTATCTGGCACCTCACCTGTTATTTTTTAATCCTAATGCGTCCACAAATTCCACTTAAGCTACGTCTGGAGTTTTTATGGTGGTTTTCCTATAGACCCACGAGCAACTGCCGTAGCTAAATAACTTGCGCCTATTATCTAGTTCTTTTACAAGTTATTGTTTTTAGTTACCTTAGGTTTATAACTGTCAAATTAATTTAATTTTGCCTGACGAAGAACTTAGACCAAGTTCAAAAGCTTGCATTTAAATTGTTCTAAATAAATACAGCAATTACGATACAAATATTTTTGATATTAGATTTTATATCTTCGTTATTGTCATCGTTTTTTAAATTATCAAATAGTTAAAAATGCATGCCGTCTCTCTTTGTAAGAATTCCGCAGTTATATTTAAAATCTTACAAAATGAGATGTTTATTAAATTTTATGCACAGAAAAAACTTGTTTCAGTTATCTTGTCTGATCAAAACATCAAAATACGTTCTATTTATATCATGATCAAAATATTGTTTTTAATAAAAAGTAGAAAAATTATTAAGTTTCTAAAAATACTTTAATAAAATCCTCTACGGCAGAATTGAAGTTATAAATAATATCGAATTTTTTTCCGGTTGATTCTATACCAAAACACTAGAAACAACTTTAGTTGTAGGATTAAATAAACCTACAGCTGCTTTTCATTATTTTCAAACTTGATATTAAATATTTCTCTTTGTTTTAGATTCCCACGTAACTTTTAAACAGATCGATATCGACCTTTTTGATAATAAATCGTTTGTTACGTTGCACATTTATTAAGGACGTTCCTAAGATTAAGACAACAATTTGCTTTTCTTATAATTTATATTCGCATAATTACCAGTGTGCATGTATTTTCTTGATACATATGATTTATAATGCGCTAAAGATATTGATGTATTAATAAATAGTTCTCTCTAATCCCGTTTGCGGTAGGCGTTTCGTGTATTAATCAAAGTACATCATTTTTTTCTTGTGGACGTACGTGTATGCGCAACCGCAGAGAGATGAAGTTGCTCCCATTTACCAAACACAAAAAAAAATGATTAATGCTTCTTCCAATTTCTGACATAATTATGACACGACCTGTACAATAAATAAACATTCAAGGACCACGACTACCTAACAATTATTATTTATTTATATACGTTCACTGCCGTTAAGAAATTAGTACCAAAACATATTCTAGCCGAGTTCACGATGTCAATACCATTATGATTTCGTAATTTCAATGACACTAATATTTCTAAATAAGAACTACCCTGTATCTATCGATCAAAACATGTAAAAACGCGAACTAGGTTTTGCAATACTTACTCGTAAATGTATAAATATGATTAATAATTAAAAAAACAATCAATTGACAGATCAAACCGTTATTGAAAAATTAATTAAGCTTAGTTTAATCGTTTAAAGTTACACGTCAAAGTTAATTAATTCTCGTAACAATTAATTAATTACATCAATCGTCACTTTCGGTTAAATAGAGCATAAATTGCGTTATCGTTTGGTTTACAACTATAATAAATGTCTATCTTTATTTTATTAGTTAGTTCTTTAATGATTTATCATTAGTGCAATAGATTTTTTTTTAAATGGTTAATCGATTTATTGATTTAATAAAGAAATAAATACAGTTTCCGTATGCGATTAAGCTTAGCTTAGGTATACGTATTCCTACATTTTGTTGAATTATTTGTCTTTAATACTTTTTTGATTCATTAAAAAAAATAAACTTGCTAGCCATCTATGTTTAATGTGAGCACGCCTATGTTAATACAGAATTCTGGCTTCTCACAGATTTCCAGCTACGATTTGAAACACTCATCATTTAAGACAAAAAGTTTTAGTAGTAGTAGACCTAAATACCAAAGCCAAGCGGTGGCAAGCAATAAAAAATATAAAAAAACAAAAATCGTGATAGAAGCCATAGATTTTATGAACATGGTAGTCATAAATCATGGCAACAAGACAACGTTTAAAAAATGTAACAAAACATCACATGTCGACATCGCGGTTGCGACAAAAAACTTATCGGCGAGGGTAGCAAATTGGAGAGTAGGAGATGCACCCACAAGTAATTATAATCTCAATTTCTTTAAAATGGAAGAGAAGCGAGATAGACAACCGGCACAGGATAAAATAAAGATACGACTAATAAAAAAAGATGCACTTAAACAAATACTACAATTACTGGATTACAGGAATATTAACTCCAAAGTATATTAAGTAAAGCCCCTAACGTAGCGGAAGCAAGACCGACTAACTTTATATTAAACGAAAAGAGAACAATAGTTTTCTAGCGGAGCAAAAAACTGAAAGGAATTAGAAAAGGATGAGTAAAATAGAAAAGAAAAAACAATACAGCTAGACGCGGACTACAACGGAATTTACAAAAATTTCTGATTGCCTACAAAAATCTGCAAAAAAATAAAAAACTAAATAAGGATATAAGGAGGAGGAGGAGGAGGAGGATGTGGACCCACCAAACCACCCGAACTTGCTTGGTACAAGTTCGCCACAAATGGGATAGGTAAGTAAAGAATATGTTTCAGTTAAAGGAAAAGTCTGATTTAGACTCGGTTGGATGGGCTAAGGTATGGGTACGTGCTATGAGAGCACGCGGTTCAGCGAGGCACCTGCCTTTCGGCTTATCCTCGCTTCTAGGGCATAAAACCAAGTAGGTAGGAGAAGGACTTAGAGAAATATGAACGGGAACAAGAGAGGCAGATTAGTTAAGTAGCTACGGCGAAAAAGAAACTAAAAGGGTTATTCAAAATAAAATACTGAAAATAAATGACTCTAAATAAAAATACATGCTATTAATGTTAATAAAAACTAAATACTTACTTTGCCATAGCGTACTTATAGAAAATAAACAAAACCATGCATAAATTCGTTAGAAAATAAAACTTCGTTCTTATAGTAAACTCTGGTCTCTCTTTGCGAAAGGTCTATATACGTTTACATCAGGCACCAGTGCGAGGATGGCCTGAGGGGAATCGGGATAGGGGTTGACCATGGTAGACAGGGCGCTCCGATCATCATCGAACTCGCGACAAGCGAGAATCCGATGCGCCGGAGTGTCAGGAACGCCACACGACGGACACCTGTCATCATCTAAAACGCTAATGCGTTTCAGATGACAACGAAATCCGCCGTGTGAAGACAGGATTTGGACGGCCTCTCGTCCAGGGACGTGGGGCATTCTGACCCAGGTAAGGATGTCCGGGATAAGAGAATAGGCATTACGCCCTTTATGGGAAGTGTCCCACAGCCGCTGCCATTCACCCAAGATCAAGACCTTTAAGTGACGCTTGGCCGCTGAAAAGGACGGAAAATCGTCGTTTGAAACGTGCTGGTCAAGGAAGTTGCACGAGCCAGCCTTGCAAAGAACTTTGGTGCAGTAGATTTCCTGCAATAGGAGATGTAGGGGAAGATGTTTAGAAATAACACAGAGGGTATCGACGGGAACAGTACGATACGCCCCTAGGATAGTTCTAAGGAATAAGGATTGAAGCGAGGCCAGTTTCCTGACCACGTGGGAGTGTCGAAGTCTGTGGTACCAAATGTCTAGGCCATAAGTGAGCATGGGAATGACTGCATTGTCGAAGATATTCGCAAGATGTTTTTTGTGAAGGTTCCATTTCAGTCGTGAGTATTTGTAGAACAAGTGCAAGACACTCTTACACTTGTCAACCACGAAAGCGCAATGTTTTACAAAACTCAGTTTGTCGTCAAGCAAAAGTCCGAGGTACTTGAATTCGAAAACCCTTCGGACAGGAGTATCGTGGAGGCGCAGTGAAGGATCTCGTCTTAGTGTAGAGCCAAAAACCATGTACTTAGTCTTGTCTGCAGAAATACTTAGTTTATTGCTGCCAGCCCAGCCGGTCACAATATTTAGGCATGTGTTCGATTTTGCCTCCAAGTCTCGTCTGGAATTTGCGGACACTGTGACAGTTATGTCGTCCGCATAAGCGAAAATGTCGCAGTCTGCTGGTAAGTCTTTGTCCAGTAGATCGTTTACCACCAAGTTCCACAAAGTCGGCCCAAAAACCGAGCCTTGTGGACAGCCCTTCGTCAGTCGTTTCGTAAACGTAGAACGTGAAACGTTCGCAGAATAAGTTATCGATCGGTTCGACAAATAGCTACGAATGACGCGCTTGGCGTCTGCAGGTACTCTCTTAACGACGAGAGCTTCGATTATAGAGGGCCACCATACGTTGTTGAACGCTCCAGAAATGTCAATGAAAATAGCGAGTCTGTACTTGGAAACGTTCGATTGTACAATTGTCATTAATCGACGGGCGGCGTCAGTCGTCGTTCTGCCAGGAACGAAGCCATATTGACTGGGATGGAATAAGACGTTAGGCGGAATGTCGTCATGTATCTTTTTCAGAAGTGTCCTTTCGAATAGTTTACCTAGTTCCGATAACAAAGTTATCGGACGGTACGAGTTGGGGTTGGCGAGATCCTTCTTTCCGGGCTTGAGGATAGTGATCAGTTTACCAGCTTTCCAGCTGGTAGGAAAATAGCCAATTTTTATGCAAGAGTTGAACAGGTCAACGATCGTTGATGAGAGGGAATCTAGAACAACCGTTCGCAAAACATTACAATGTATTCCGTCAAGTCCAGGAGCTTTGTTTCTAGGGATTTTGCTAGCCACCGCGGCTAAATCGTCGCTAGTGACCACCCAGTCCTGTCGGGAATTACTTATCAAAAGAGATCGGGATCTTATTTGAGCATGATGGGCATTGTCCGTCGAGGGATCGTCGTCCGGGAATAATGAGGAAACTATGACTTTGATCGTGTCCAGTTCTGAGATGGTGTATCTGTCGCCGTCTTTAACATTTGAGCACGGTTGGATCGACAGGAATTTACGGGAGGATAACCTGTAAACTAACCCCCAGGGACTCGTTGCCAGGCTTTTTTCCACGAAACTTTGCCAGGAGCTATATTTCGCTGTCTTCACTGCCAGTTTGTACCGGTGAAGCGCGGCCTTGTAAGAGGCAAGCCATTGAGGTTTTACGTCGGCAGGGGCTTTTTGGTGGTGTTTACGTAAACAACGCACCGCTCGCTTTAACCTATCTAACTTAGGACTCCACCAAGGTACACCAGCTCTAGATTTTAAGCGTATGCTGTTTAAGCCATTGTGGCAAGAGTCGAGAATCATCCTGGTCAACTTATCGATGAGAGCGTCCACAGATTTAGGATCGTGGCACGAGGCACCACGAGGAAGATACGAGGGAATTAAACTTGAGATAGCCTCGTTTAGGCGAACGGGATCAATACGTTTGTAGTCAAGGATTCTTTTAGGGATCGGAACGTGGTTTGGGGCCTTGACGGTTAATTCAAACCGTATCAGTCGGTGATCACTTTCAATTATATCTGGAATAACACGCCAGTTCGATATTTTTCTGGCTAAACAAGGAGAAGCTAATGTTACATCGATGTTCGTTGAGCCTAAATGGCTAGCGAAAGTGAAAGGTTGATGTGGTTCGTTAACAACACAGAGGTCGCGTTCACCCACGAGGTTCTCTACGCATCGTCCTCGCTCGTCGGTCACCGGGGAGTGCCAAAGCGGCGATTTCGAATTGAAGTCACCTGCTATGATAATAGGAGTGCCTCTTAGTTCATCGAGAATTTTATCTAGGTGTTGGAGATGAGTACGAACATCCTCACTCGGCGGCCAATAAACGCCAACGATTGCCAAGGAGGTGTTTCCAACCGTTACCATGGTTACTGCATTGCAGTCGTTAGTTAAATGGCTGAGTGTTACCACTCCGACGGGCTTCGAACTATTGAAAACAATAGCCGAGTAGTACCGCATAGAAGAGGATGCGGCTATCCTGTTGAAGGGTACAGCCGCCCCAGCGAGCTTGTACCCTGAACCTGAACTAAACACGTATGGCTCTTGGGTCAGTAGTATGTCTATATTATTGTCGGAGGAGAAACCCATTGCTTCGAAAGTCGCAACACGTGAATTGCAAAGATTCACTTGCGCAAACCTCAAAGTTAATTGAGTGTCCTCAAAGTCCATAATCGGTATTAGAGATTTTGGCGTCGAGCCTTTTCAGGTAGGCTGGGCAGGTGTTGGATATGGCTTTGTGTCGGACGATGTCTCCTTTATGGCCAAAGCGAACGCAGTTGGCGCATGTAGGGTCTCTTTCCAAGTTTGGGCATGCCTTTGTATCGTGCTTTTCAGCACAGTGGCCGCACTGTAACTCGCTTTTACAGTCGCTCGAGTGGTGGCCGTATTTCTGGCAGTTGAAGCAGCGAGTGACTCGGATGTGGTCATTGACCCTACACGCATTCCACGCTATGTACACGCGACGCGATGCCAAAAGGTATCGCCGAACTTCGGCATGGACCTCAATGATCCAATTGCCGTTTTGTTGGTCTCTAGGACCGAAACGGAAAAGAGCTTTAAGATGCTTGTTGGCCAAGTGTAGGACCTCATCAGAGGCGTCGTGAAAATTCTGGGATATAATAGCCTCTTTCACCTGCTCAGGGGAGAGGTTAGTAGGGACGTTTATTAGGGATAGTCGAGGTAAGGATTTGCCGTGAGGCTTAACCACAAGGCCAGCTTTGTCCAGGATGTCCAAGGGAATTTTTGTTAAGTCCGTCTTTTCTGATTCTAGTCGAATCGAGCTTTTGCCCGTCTTAGTGACTCGGTCAAGTCTAAGGCCGTACTTTTGAGGATCGAGGACTTTCATCAAAGTCGTCTTCGTTTCGTCGGCTGTCTTTAACGGAGAGTCGGGTTTGGGAACTATTACCACAGTAGAACGGGATACGGGAGAGACTGATTTACCAGAAGGTACTTTCACCTTCTCAACAATTTTAGAGCGAGCCGCTTGGGCATATGATAATTGGGCAGGAGGCGCAGCGAGGGAAGTAGTGGCAAGCTTGGCCGAGACGTTTTGCAAGGCTGTTTGGACATCAGCCAAGGTGTTAGCAAGGTCAGCAGTTTGCTGCGTGACGCGATGGGAGATTAAGGATTTCCGAAATGTCGCCTGAAGTCTGCTGACAATGTCAATCATTTCTGATTGACGGGAAGTCGTGATCTTAGAAGCAGAGATCACTTTGGTAAGACGTAGGATGTCGGCATCGAAAAGGGATTCCATACTGTCAGAGGTATCGGAAGGAATAACATCGTCGTCGTCTTCACGACGACGTTTGGTAGAGGCGGATTCAGCCTCCATGGCGGAGGAGGCTGAAGGAGACGGAGAGGTAGAGCGCGACAGCGCGACGCTCGTAGAGTGCCGGCTGGAAAAATGCACTAGTACCTAATACCCCTTTTGGCCGTTCACAGGAGCTTATTGCCAAAGTCGATTGGACTTATAACCTGTGAGTCGTTGCCCACCTTTAACCTCGTGGAGGTAAGGGTCTAAAGCGCCGTGGAAAGGAACAACTTTATCACAAAATAACGAAATTACAAAAATTACACAATTACTGTCGGCCTTAATTATCCGACTTCGCTTGATTTGCTCACGATAATTAATTAATCAATTTCCTTTGCTTTAGCTAAAGGTGAAAGATTTATTCGCTAACTGAAGAGAAACCAGAGTATAAGGATATAAGGATGAGAAAAAAAGCAACTAGAAAAAACTATGTAGAAAAATAGATAAAAACATAAACCAAAATCAATAGTAATCACCAAAGAGAAGGCCAAAGAAACAGTAAAAAAACATTTTGTAGCAGAAAAAAAAACAATAAGAGCATAATTACAAAAAAGAAGCTAGTAACACTTGTTACAAGCTTTTGCTGTTTACGAACCTACACGGCCAACTCGCAATAATCGGAGAGAGGGAAGGTCCACATTAAATACAGAAAAGATGTTGCAGGGCGCCAGAGCTTATCCAAAGTCACGTCTGTCCCGCTTAAGACAGGTGGTAAGAAACTTGTAACTAGATGTTAGGTTCGTAACTGCTGAAAGAAACGAATAAAAGGAAAAGAAACTCAATCGTTAATAACAATTGTACTTTAATTACTCTATCACGATAAATATAGTAAGAGTTAAATAGTCAAATCCAAGTAGGTACTAGCGAGAACATACAAAATAGAATAACAGCAGGATCGGCAACTTACACTACACGTCAACCAAAAGTGTAGCCACCAAAACATATATAAACTTTATCAATAAGTAACATGAATAATAATAATTTACGGTGGATATAAGCAGCGAGCGATAAGTCATTTACTTAAATGAATTTAGTAACAATCACAAGCAACACGTCAATTTGCGCGTACAATTAGTAAATATAGTAAGTTGTGAATATACACCGTAGCGACACGAATGAATAAGAACAAGAAAAAGTGACTTACCAAAATTCCAGGGTGACCTTCAGAAAAACGTTTTTCCTAATGGCTTCCTGCAATCAAACTTCCTAAAAAATAATCGTGTCTACCTGGCGACTCACAAACTACAAATAAAAGACACATGTAAGGGACAGTAAACGAACCGACACTTATCGTATGCTGTTACATTAATGTTACGCCTATGGTGGTATTAAGTAATTGCCTCCGAATAGAATTCAATCGTATCCAATAATTAAGATCTTCCGAACAAGGTGAGAATCATCAAGGTTAAGTTATGGCCTCCGAATAGAATTCAATCGTATCCAGTAATTAAGAGCTTCCGCTTTCGATTATAGTTTTCCCTTGAGGATTTTAGGTAACGATAAGAATACCCCTATTCATGAAGGTGGCACATGGCGCTAACCAAAAAAGACATAAAAATTACCTTTAATTAAAGAAAGAATAAAATCACTTACTCTGCGTGGATGAAATCAATTATTTAAGAGTATAATATAAAAGTAATTTTTAATTAGACTGATATACAGGGTAATGCATTATTTAAATTTATGCACGTAACACACTTTTTACAGAAAAAGACGTCAAAATCGCGGGAAAAAAATAGGAATCAATAAAGTTGGTGGTTTAGACGGGATAAGATCAGAGACCATCAAATTGGTCACGATGCACTGTACCAAAACAATATTAAGACTTATGAACTCACTACTCGAGAGGTAAGTATTCCCAAACGACTGGAAGGTAGCAAAGGTGGCGCTAGTCTCAAAAGGCAAAAAGGAAACATTTATGCCAATCTGGCTAATAAATGTGCCAACAAAGCTTTACGAATCCATGATTAGAATTGATTAGATAACAAATTGGAGAAAAGCAAGATATCAAATCAGCAATAAGATCTAGAAAAAGAAAATGCCCAGTCTACGCGATAAGCAAAACACTAAAACCGGTAAAAAATATTACTGCCAAATCTGTGTTGGTAACGTTGGATGTAAAAAATGCCTTCAACGCGGCTTCATGCGCAAGAATAAAAATATACAAATTCGTTACGTTTTACGTTGATTGTCTTCTTGCTCTATCCTGTACTTTTAATTAGTGGGTTTAGACGTACTTGGGATGTGTCCACGAGTTGGTAACACACTGAAACAAATCTGAATGTTCAAAATTTTAAAAACTTTAATAAAACTCTTAAACTTTAGATCTCAGCTTTCTTTTTGTATACATCTACAGCGTGACGGATTTTAATGCTATAACTAAAAACCTAAACCAAATAACCAAAGAAAAAAAATTTGATCCATATAATTATTCAACAACACGGTAAATATAATTACTAAAACCATCATTACATGCAGGACACTAATCACTCACTTACACCAAAAGTCATTATTGTCATACGTTTTTAGTACATTTTTTAATTTATATTTCCGACTGTCATTGCTTATTTATTTTCTAAGATACAAGTAATTTGATATTATAGTTGTTTTTTTATTTTACCACTAATAAGAGTTTCATATATGTTTTATTATCATTTAATGATTTTGCGGTTATTGTAAGAATACATTTCTTGTTGCTCATATTTAATTACGTCTTAATTTTGTAAATTTTTTCATCTCTGTTGCATTTTTGATCATATGCAATTTCTTTGTGTTACTCTCTTTATCGGCACATGTGTTAGTTTATATAAGACAACGCAGTTGTTATTTTGAGTTAATAGTGTTGATATAGTAATTTCAGAACGAATTATATTGCAACCTAAGAGTTGGCACGGGACAATATTAGCGTTTGACTAGTAAGATCGTGAAGTTGTGTGTTTAGGATTCACAGATACCTAAGTTCAAAAATTTTTGGTTATGCAAATTAGTTCTTTACGTAATACGAGTCCAATTTATGTTTCAGTGATGCTTTGCATTGTAGAAACCAGCATAATTCAAGTTTGAATTTTGCGGCTAAATAAATATTACACCCAATAAACCCGTCATCGCTTCTTTGATTAAATTTTATACCCTCCCCGAAACTCGGATTACCGCATAGCTTTTATCAGGAAACAAAATTACCTTAGGCATTTACAAATTACGTTTAGTGCAAAAGATTTCATTGCAATTATATTCAAAATTAGTGTAACTTAAGGGTTTTAAACTTATCAAAGTTTATGTAAGTTCTACTTAAATTACGTTATTTATTTTGACTGTGAACAAGTTATAATGACCGTAAACGCTGTAAGTTAATTTTATACTCGTCTAATTCAAAATAGTTTGGAATAAAACTGCGGAATAAAACCAAAACGTAAAGAACATTGGCAAAATCTGCCGTGTGAAGAAAGGATTTGGACTGCCTCTCGTCCAGAGACGTGGGACATTCTGACCTAGGTAACAATATCCGGGATAAGAGAATAGGCGTTATGCCCTTTCTGGGAAGTGTCCCACAACCGTTGCCATTCACCCAAGATCAAGACTTTTAAGTGACGCTTGATAGCTGAAAAGAACGGAAAGTCGTTGAACAAAACGTGCTAGACAAAGAAACTACATGTCCCAGCTTTGCCAAAAACTTTGATGCAGTAAATTTCTTGTAAAAAGATATGTAGGAGAAGATGCCTGGATACAACACTAAGGGTATCTACAAGAACGGTGCGATAAGCCCCGAAGATAGTTCTAAAGAATAGGGAACAGAGCGAAGCCACTTTCCTGACTACGTGGGAATGTCGAAGTCTGCGGTACCAAATGTCTAGGTCATAGGTGAGCATGGGTATAACTGCACTGTTAAAGATATTCTTAAAAGATGTTTTATGTCTGTTCCATTTCAAGCGTGAGTATTTGTAGAACAAGTGCAAGACGCTGTTACACTTGTCAACCACGAATGCACAATGTTTTGCAAAACTCAATCTGTCGTCAAGCAAAAGTCCGAGGTATTTAAAGTCGAAAACGGGAATGTTGTTGAGGCACAGTGAAAGATCTCGTTTTAAAGTGGAGCCAAAAACCAGGTACATAATCTTCTCCGTTAAAACCGTCAGTTTGTTGTTGCTAGCCCAGTTTGGTACTATGTTTAGGCACGTGTTGGATTTTGCCTCTAAGTCTCGGCTAGAAATTGTAGACACTGTGACAGTGATGTCGTCCGCGTATGCAAAAATGTCGCAGTTTGTTGGTAGTTCTGTGCTAAGCAAGTTGTTTACAACCAGATTCCACAAAGTCAGCCTAAAAACTAAACCTTGTGGACACCCCTTTGTCAGTCGTTTGGCATAAACGCAATGGGATGCATTAGAGGAATCAATTATCGATTTGTTTGATAAATAACTAGGAATAACGCGCGTGGCGCCAGCAAGTACTCTCTTAACGACGAAAGCTTCTATTATTGAAAGCCACCATACGTTGCTGAACGCTCCAAATATGTCAATGAAAATTGCATGTCTGTAGTTGGAGACGTTTGGTCGTCAGTTATCGTTTTGCCTGGAACGAAGCCACATTGACTGGGATGGAAGAAAATTTTTGGAGAAATGCCATAAATCTTTTTGAGAAACACACGCTCAAAAAATGTTCCAAGTTCTGATACCAGAGTTATCAGACAGTACGAGCTAGGATTTACCTTCTTCTTTGGTTTGAGAATGGTGAAGCGTTTACCAGCTTTCCAGCTGGCAAGAAAATAACCGCATTTAATGCATGAGTTGAACAAATCAACGATCGTAGAAGATAGGAAATCTTGTACAATTACACGTAAAACATTACAATGTATTCCGTCCGGTACGAAAGCTTTATTTTTAGGAATTCTATTAGCCACCGCTGCTATATCGTCGTTAGTGACCACCCAGTCCTATTTGGATCTTATTTGCAAACCAATGCAAGATCTAATTTAAACATGCAAAGGACTATCTGTCGTCGGGTTGTCGTCAGGAAACAGTGAGCGAACAATAGCTTTAATTATCTCGTATTTTAAGTATCTGTCGCCGTCTCAGACATTAGGGTACGGTTGGACAACTTGTTTGCGGTTTAAGCTACGTTGGCAAGAATGGAGGATCATTTTGGTCAACTTATCAATGACGGTGTCTTTAGGATCGTAGCACAAAGCACCATATGGACGATAAGCAAGAATAGAACTTGCGATTGCCATATTTAGACGAACGGGATCTATGCGTTTATAATAAAGGATTTTCTTAGAGATATGTTTTAGATGGAAGGCTTTGACGGTTAACTCAAACTGTATCAAAGAGGCGCCAAAATAACGTCAATGTTTGTGGACTAGAGAAAGTGAAAGGTTGGTGAAGTTCGTTGACAACGCATAGGTCACATTCACTCACGATGTTCTCCACGCATCGTTCTCGCTTACGGTCACCGGGCAGTGCCAAAGCTGCGATTTAGAATTGAAGTCATCCGCTACTATGATTGAAACGTCTCTTAGTTCATCAAAAAAATTTTTGATGTGTTGGAGAGGAATGCGTACATCCTCACTCGACGGCCAATAAACGCCGACGATTACCAAGGTGGTGTTTCTAACCGTAATCATAGATACTACAGTGCAGTTATTTGTTAAATGGCTTGAGTGTAACCTATCCGACGAGCTTCGAACTATTAAAAACAAAAACCAAGTAGTACCGCATAAAAGAAAACGCGGAAATCCTGTCGCACCAGCGAGCTTGTATTCTGAACTGATTTAGGACTTTCATCAGAGTCGTTTTACTTTCGTCTGAAAAAGAATCCGGTTTCGGCACAATAACGACGGTCAAACGAGGAAAAGGGTCCACTGTTTTACTCGAAAAAACTGTGACGTTCTCTATTTTAGATCCGGCAGCTTGGGCGTACTAAAGAAGAATAGGTACTGCAGCAAGAGTACTGGAAAATTTGGCGGTAACAGTTCGCAAGGCTGTTGTATGCTTTCAGCAGTTTGTTGCGTTACGCGACGGAAAATTATAGTTTTACGAAAAATTGCTTGAAATTTGCTGATTAAGTCAATTATTTCTGATTGCTTTGAAAGATTCAATTTACAGGCAGATATTAGTTTTGTAAGGCGCGTGACGTCAATATCGAAAGACTATTCAATGTTGTCAGGTAAGGATTTATTAGGGATGAGAACAACGTCGTCGTCTTTACGATGACGCTTAGAGGACGTTCGTCAATTGAAAAAAGACTGTACCCGACGCTACTTTTTAAGCCGTGCACAGGATCTAATTTCCCAATCGCCCACCTTTAACCTCGTAGAGGTAAGGGTCTAAAGTTTTGCAGAAAAGAACAACTACTACGCTACACGCAAAATCAATTCTAATCTACTATTTAATTTTACTGCCGACCTTTATATTCGTCTTCGCATGATATCTCACAAATTAAAAATCAATATCCTTTAGCTTTAGTTAAAGTTAAAAGATGTATTCGCAATCCAAATATTTTTTTATTAATCAGCATGTCGAAAAATACGTTCGAAACTGCAGTGCTCGAGAGATGCATTATAGCGCACCGCCGGCGCCGGCGCCGTCAGTACCATCCGTTAAATGGTCGAAACCGCCTGCACCTTGGTATCGCATACACGTCGATTATGCTAGACCCTTAAAAAGCCGTCGTTTTTTATTAATTGTTGACGCATTGACCAAGTGGTTAAAAGTGCGTACATCCAATTAATACTTGTTACAAGCTTTAGGTTTTACGAACCTTGCACGGCCAACTTACACAGTCGGAAGTAGAAGAGGTTTACAGGAAGTATGCTTAAGGGCGCCAGAGCTGTCCAAGATAACACTTCTGCCTCGCTCACGACAGACGGTCCAAACTTGTAACTCAATTGGAGGTTTGTAATCCTTATTACTCTGATGGTCGAGTAGCCACAGTTTGTTACTAGGTAACGACGATCAAAAGAGAAAGGTATGTTGCCATAAAAGAAACAGTAACCAGTATAACAACTTTAATTTAGTAACGTCGATGGTTATCACGAATATATCGAATTTTCAGTACATGAATGCCAGCCGTATCGGCAACACACAATACATAGGTAAGTTAAGTTGAAGCAAACAGCAAAGAATAGTAAATATTGTTTGTACACAGGATGCGAAACATACAAAATAATTAATGGTATTACCTTACTGGTAATAAAACAAGGATAGCACTTACGGGATTAACATTAAAATTTTGTAGTAAATATTGGTTGTACGCAGCATGCAAAACACCCAAAAAAATAACTAATGAGACGACCTTACTGATAATAAAACAGTGATAGTAATTACTGAATTAATACTAAACTTTCGTAACAATTATTGGTTGTACACAGCATGCGAGATACACACAGAAATAACTAATGATACGACCTTACTGATAATAAAACAGTGATAGTGTGATAGTAATTACTGAATTAATACTAAACTTTCGTAATAATTATTGGTTGTACACAGCATGCGAAATATACAAAATAACTAATGATACTACCTTAATGGTAATAAAACAATGATAGCAAGTACGGAATTGACATTAGTTAAAGTTTCGTGAGCGACCTTTCTGACAGCGAACAAATAAATAAATAAACTTACCCACAATATAGTAACTCCTACTTGGTCGAAGAAAGCGCTTTCCCCGGCAAGTGAGCCTGCAATAAACTTTGAGTAGCAAATCGTGTCAAACCAATGCCTCACGAAATCAAAATCTACAAAAATGGTTACTTATTGTTAAAGAAAGTACATATAACATAACCCGGTTGTCGAATGCTGTTGTACACCGTTGATGACAGTTGGTTTCGCAGGTGTTTGCCGCCTGAGTAGAATCTCGCCGAAATGTGATTATCTTCGGTTTATTTAGTTTTAACCGTAGGCCTTATAGATAGAGTTATACTCGTCCCACGAAAGTATTTTTCGAAGTTAATCCTTCATAATTCGTTATCGAATAGAAACATGTGCCAGAACGTGGTGGAACGGCTATGAAATTAACAAGAAATTACAACAGAAATTTAATAAACGACAGCAATTATCTTACCCGGTAACGACTCAAATATTTTATTATCGTAATACACTTATAATTTGATCCCCATTATTACGGATGATCTTTGAGAATTATTTTTAAGCCACACCGGCCATCTTATGCAGTTGACAGATTAACGATTTTGTCGTAAATGACAGTCACACGAAACGATCGGTAGGGGGCGTCCAAACCGGAATCTAATTTCAATTACATATACAGGGTATTCCGTAATGAAAATTTCGTACGTAACATACTATTATCTATTTTTGGGACCAATTCCCGATAAAGCTGTTTCGTTACCTCCGGTGCCAAGTCAATCGTCATCCTTATCAGGTTCGCCTACATTAGTACAAGCCATTCTTCAAACGTTACCTGATCGAAAGGTTTAAAGAAAAGTCTAAGGATTAATAATTTAATCCTTGGACTTTTCTAGTCACAACTATTTGTCAAATAGATTAAATAAAAACAAACAAATTAAACAAACGAATTTAGACAATAGAAGGCTATGTCAACAATGACTATAACAGAAACGTGTGCAGAACATTTCTTTTTATTAGCAAAGGATTACCATTTATCGTGACATGTTAAACAAATAGATTGCTACAAGTTTCTAGTAATTTACAAACCTTGCACGGCCAACTCGCTATATGATTGAAACAATACTTGTCAGAGAGAGTGATTTTATTTTAATGGGCGCCAGATCTTTTTTTGCGGATATAGCTCCTGTTAAATCAGCACAGAAGACTCAAAACTTGTATAAAATTTTAAGGTTCGTGAAACTGGAGGAATTAAAGAAAAAAACCAAAACAATTGTACTTTAATTAATGTTAGAAAGATAACTTAGATTCAAATTTGAATCAATGACACGTAGAGATAATTTGATAGCATCACAGTAAGTAAATTTAGTTCCAGTACAAATATACGTAGGTACTAAAACACTAAGAGTATCGGCATCTTACAATACACTTAAATCAAAAGTATAACAACCAGGACATAAAAAATCTTTGTAAGTAAATTAAACTAATGGAGTAATAGTAGTACAAACAAATCATTTTAAACGTTTCAATTCGTGATCAGCACCGTAGCGACAGCGAATAGTTAAAATCAAAAATTGACTTACCAATATTTAAGTGTACTTTCAGAAAACGTTTTTCTACTGGTTTTCTGTAATCAAACTACCTGAAAATAATCGTGTCTACCCGGTGACTCACAAACTCTACAACAGGTAAAAAAAAACCGAAACGTATCGTATGCTGTTACACATGCCCATTCGTCCAAGGTGGTATTAGTTAACAATTGCCTCCAAATGGAAATATCAATCGTATTTGGTACATATGCACTTTCGTATAAGGTGGTATTATTTAAACGTCAATTGCCTCCGAACAAAAATTTAATTGTATCTGCCCTTGCATCGCAGAATTCATAGGTTTAATGCTTCCTATTAGAACTTTTCCAACGTAGATTTTAAACTTGTACAGAGAAGGAAATCCAGTTTTAATTTACGCAGGCATCAGGTGATGTAGCGTACGATGTCAAAGTAAAAAAATGACGGCTTTCGTTTTCTCGACCGGAAGGGACCAACGACGCCCGATAGATGGCGTCGAGAAATAGAAAAGTAACTTTAATTCAACCAATATACAGGGTAGTGCATTTTTCAATTCATGCACGTAACAAGATTTCAATTTAATTCAAATTCCTTACAAAACTCAAATTTCCTTAACAAACGACTATTTTATTTATCCGAGTTTACAAATTGTGCAATTTTTTAGGTACATTTATTTACTGCATTGCTATTTTTGCTATATAAAAGTGTGCATAAAATGTTTGATCGGACGAGCTTCAAATTTTATCAGCATAATGTACGGTTTTTATAGTTCCAATTACACACCTTCCATTTTGGATCATACACAAGTACATCGCCACAACTCATTAATAACAAATCCTGATGATTACACACGTAAAACTGATTGGCACATTCTTCATGAGGGTAGTAAACAACGTCACTATCTTTTGTGTACTCAGGACATTCGTCTAAAACAATTAGTCTAATTATTACTGTATTAATTTCAGTTTTTTTTCATTTACATTCGCCAAGAGTTTGGGTTTTTACGAAGTAAAGCAAAGCGCCAAAAAGTAAGGCTAAAAAACAATTTTTAATGCAGTACAAACGGCAATTCGGTTACTCACGTATAAGCAGACGCATTATATCACTATGAAATCAAAACGACGTGTACCTACCGAATAAGATTAAGCGTTTTAAAAGAATAATATTTTCACAGTTTCATTGTTTTATAATCTTTGCGTAACAGTTTAATCTAAATCCGTTTACGATTTAAGTTAGATTCTTATATTATGTTATGTTCGACCTTCTTAGTAAAAAATATATCAAAAAAGTTGCATAAGAGTTTGCTCTTGACTGTAACGATTAAAGCTAACATTACATAATGTAATTGTATAAATGCAGATAAAAACCATATACTAAATAAACGTCAGTCGATGGAGTTTTTCTAAATTTAACCGAAAACGTAAATTCGTTTTATCGTTATGACGTAGGATAAAAAAAATATTGGTCTTAGCAGTTAAATACCATTTAGTGCTTTATACATAAAGTAAATATAAATTTTAGATTAGCAGACAATTAATTAATTGAAATAGATAAGAATATTTAAAGTTATATGTAAATAACGCCGGTGATAAACTTAACTTCAATAAAATTATTCGTTTCATGTTAATAAATAACAGTTAACAATTCTTGCTATTGTCGTGTGTATAATTTATTACGTTTATGTAAATTATCGATAAATACTAAATTTTTTGGTTTTTATTAAAAATATTTGAGCCGTACCTTAAGATAACGACAGAAGTCAGAACTTAAAAAGAGAATTTTTACAATAACGGTTTCAGGTGTTAGAGGTAAGCGCAGAACAGGAAGAAAACCATAAATAATAATGAATTTTTTTGAAGTATAAAAACTGTTTAAAGAAAATAAAACTGCGTTTTAATTGATTATATCATGAAAAAATTAAGGAAAATAATAAGCGAAGTTGCCGTCGGTTTCATCAAGAAAAAATAATTGCAAACACCATGCCAAAAATTATAAATACTATAACAAGTTTTAGGACCAAACATGTTGCTCAGTTTCTCTTAAAAAGAAAAATTAAAGCAAAAATTATACTGATCGGCAATGATTTTGTTAAATGACTAATTTTGACTGATTCTTGTACATTTTTGTGTGCTGATTCAGAAAATGGGATCTATTGAAGTTAATCAATTGTACATTAGCAGTTCAGTTGGAGAAATTAATGGGTGCAGCAAATTGAACAAAGTGGTAATAGCAAATGCACATGCATTTCGAGCAGTATGACATAGTACCAATAATAAATGGTTCACGTTTATGTCCATCCACTGATGAAGCAAAAGAGAAGCAACAGAAGAACATACCGGTATAGAAAAGGAACAACGCACGAGCAGCTGCTGTGCCAAAGTGCGCAGTGCGAAAAATCATGGCATTACTGTTTGCATGGATAACAAAAAGGTTACCTTATCAAAAAATTTAAAAAAATGTTGGTACGACAAACTAGAAAACAAACCTGCATTTATGAATATAAGAGCCATTGGTTTGCATAAAGATGCAGATGCATACATGGCAAGTGCAATAAATTTAATTCAACTTTGGCATGAAAGATTTGCACATCAGGATAAATGGCAAGTAAAAAAGGTTCTCAAGAACATGAATTTAGAACTGATCGAACCAGAAAGTGAATTTTGTGACTGTGGTGCTTTGAGAAAAGCTCATAGGAAACCATTCAAAGAACGAAAGTATTGAACCGAAGAAATTGGAGAACAAATTAATGCAGATGGTAATGGGTTAATGTTGGTTGAAGCATTTTAGGGCTACCAGTACTTTGTGTGTTTCAAAGATGACTTTAGCAAATTTAAAAGAATATATTTTATCAAACATAAGAATGAAGGTGTCTAAGTATATTTCTAAATGAAGCATCGACTGTTGGTCATAAAATTTGAAGAATGGATAAGTTCAAAAGAATACATTATAAATTCAGCATTAAGTGCATCTGAATCAACTTTGCATCCGATATGCTACAGTGAGGCAATACATTTGCACCAAAAAGAAGAATGGTGTCAAGCTATGAAGGAAGAGCTGAATGCGTTGGCCAAAAATGATGCATGGGAATTAATTGACCGACCCATTAATCAAACATTAATTGGCAATCGATGGGTGCTACGTAAGAAATTAAATGTAGATGGTTTATTGCAGAGATACCGTGCAAAACTTGTTGCAAAAGGATATGACCAGAAAAAAGGCATCGACTATGAGGATACCTTTAGTTCCGTAGCTCGATATGATACGGTAAGAACCATTCTTGGAGTGGCATCTCTACATCATTTGAAATTATGTCAGTTCGACATCAAGACAGCGTTTCTTTATGGTACATTTCAGGATGAAGTTTACATGCATCAGCCAGAAAGGTTTGATGATGTAAGCTTTAAAAAGTTTATATGAACTTAAACAAGTTTTCAGGTGTTGGAATAAAAAATTCACCAATTTTTTAAAAGAACAACAATTCGTTGTCAGTTCAGCTAATCCTTGTTTATTTTTACAAATTTCTGATAACAAAAAACTAATTATGGCTGTTGATGTGGACGATGGCTTAGTGTGTTCAAGTGATCAAGTTAAAATTAAAAATTTCATAGAACAATTACGTTCTCATTTTAAAATAACTACAGGCTCGTTAACTAATTTTTTAGATATTGAAATAAGAGAAATGCATAATGGCATTTTTATTTGCCAACAACTGTACATACAAGACGTGTTGAAAAAGTTCAATATGAAGGGTGCAAACCCAATTTCAATTCTATGTGATTTAAGTAAGTTTGACAATGGTAAATTAATCGGTGATCATGTTCTTAATCGGAAAGCCGTAGGATGCTTGATGTATCTAATGATTGAAACATGACCGGATATTACATATGCAGTTTGTCTAACAGCACGGTCAATGGAGAAACCCATTTAAAAAAAAAAACGCAAAATCATCAAAAGATAACAAAATATAAACTAGATTGAACCTAGAAGGCTAGACAACAATTAAATAAAAAAAAATTAAAAAAATTCTCCAAAATGTTTTATTATCTGGTAGAATTCAATCACCATTAGCATTTATTTAAAACAAATATTAAACATCTAATAAAGACAAAATTATGAGTTTTGCATAACAAAATGTATAAAATATTTAACGTACTAAACAAACCACTGAACAATTAATTAATTATTGAAAAGTAAGAAAAAAAAGCGAGCCAGAAAACATAAGTGACAGAAAAAGGAGATCAAAAAAGTGAAACAAGTTTAGAACCGTTAGAAAGTAGTACTTTTTTGCACCTCTTGACCATCTGGTTCCCGCAATCGATTCCTTGACTGTATTGACGACAAGGTCAATCGCATCCAAGGTAGACCGACATTTCCAAAATCCGTATTGATTGCTAGCCAGCAGCAGTTCGACTGCTTCTTTAATTCTCTTGTAGATTATGCGTTTAAATATTTTCCCAGCTATATCTAGCATGCAGAGTGGACAGTATGATGCTGCTTCAGTCGGTGGCTTTTTTCCTTTAGGTAGAAGTACCAGCCTCTGTTGCTTTCATTGGCGTGGGAAAGTGCCTTCTTTAAGATATGCATTATAGACCTCCAAAAAGAGTACGGGCGCCGATTTGATATCCAATTTTAATGCAATATTTGGGATTCCATTCAGGCCAAAAGTTTTGGTATTCCCTACTCTACTACATGCTTCCATTAGTTGTTCTTCTGAGATTGGCAGAATTTCTTCCATTTGGTGCTGATCTGTTGTATAGTTAGGCTCCATTTGGTGCGGAAACAGCGCAGTAACATTCCTATGTAGAAATTAAGAGATGTTGGTGGTAGCATTGGCTGACTTCTCAAGTGGTTCATAACCACCTTATATGGGCTGCCCCATAGGTCCTTTTTCACTCCAAAGATCCGCTCTTGCCAACATTGCCTCTTGCTTTCTTTAATGGTTTTTTTAAGCTTACGGCGTGCTTTTTTGTTCTCTGTCACCAGTTCTTCCGAGTTTAGCTCATTTCGACCACGTTGGGATGCCCTTCTCTTGGTGAGACACTCCTTTCGGAAAAAAGCAATGTGGCTATTCCACCAGTGTACTGATGGTAGCTTGTTTGTGTCATGTTTCCTTAGCATGCTAGCGTCACAGGCTTCCGTGATCCTTTTCATCAGTTCTCTTCCGCCACTTATTGGTTGATTGTCCAACGCAATAGTAAACGCGTCGGGGTCAAAAGTGGTTGCTTTCCAACCAAAAAAGTTAGTTTTTCTATCTGCTCCTTTAGTAGTCCTTTAGCGAGACTGCTGCTGACGAAAGTGAGATCCACGATGAAACTTCCCTCTCCTTTAATAAACGTTAGTTTATCTCCGCTATTAAGTAAGACTACGTCTAAAATAGACATGGCCTCTTGTAAGGCCTGTCCTCGTGCATTAGTTTTGCCACTAGACCAATCAATTGCCCACGAATTGAAGTCTCCGGCGATTGTCACGTGAGGGTGCTGCTTTGTATCTTCGGTTAATCGATTCAGGAAGTCTGTGAAAGCGTCAAGTATGAGGCTGGGTGGTGCGTAGCAACTGTACAAATGAATCTCGTTGTTTTGCCATCACATAGTTAGCTTCTGTGGTTTTCATTACACTTTGAAATGCGCAGCCTCACAATGGTTGAGGTTAAGTTGTACTGTTAACATTGTCGCTTATACTTCTTCTTCTGAAGTGCCTCTTTGCAGACTAAGCATCTGCAACTACCAGCCGTGTGCACAATTCTTCGTGTTGTTTTTTGCAGCGCACAGCACGCATCGAGCATCTTTACGGCAAGTGAAGGCTATGTGGTCCTCTTTTCCACACCTGGTACAGAGATTGAACCGATCCACTTTACTCTTGCATTCAGCGGAGAGATGACCATAGTGCTAGCACTAATAACACTTGGTTAGTCTTTGAACAGTTCTAATACGGCAATTCAACCATCCAATTCTTTACTATCGACGCCGGCAGTGTCACTGAGGCTGTCTGGGTACTCCCACAGGCCTTACACAGTGACCTGATACACTATAGTGTGACGCACTTATCTCTAGCCGCTTTGTTTATAGCAACGAGAACGTCTTCTTTCGTTGTCATTTTGTCAAGGTCTCGAATTTCCAGGTCTTCCTGTGACCTTTTCCTGATGATTTCTGCGATGGTTTGTCGTAAACCCTGACCTTTATCGGTATTCTGCTTCGTCAGCAGATCACCGGTAGCTGTATTACGGATCTTGTCGACCGCGGTGCAGACTTTTTCGTCAGGAACATCTTGCTTAGCCCGTCTGAATATATCTGCGTACTTATTATTTTCTTTTGGGCCGGACAATCAGCACATTCGACCAAGCGCCTGATTGTCTTGGCTTTTTCTGTCGAGACTCGTTTACGGGCTGCTCTCGTGCTTTTTTCCTTTTTTCTTTTTTCATTTTTTTGCGGGACATGATCTCTTGCCAGTCTTGTGTTGCACACTAGATGGGTGGAGTAGGTCCTGTTTCCTTTCTCTTTTTGGGGTCCTTCCTGCCCGATTTGGGTGACTTCGTCATACTCCGTTTGGCGTGGCGGACGTCACGTTTATCCGTATAGCATGACTCAACGTCGGCGTCAGTATCAATGTCTGTCGCCAACGTTGTCGCCGTCACATTCGTAAAAGTCCGGGTACGTGGTGTCTTCGTCGTATCCACAACTTGTGGCGCCACGAAAGTAGCACCCTGGTGTTAATCGTTCACTCTCTAATGCTTTTATTTTTTTAACGCACTTCCAATGCTGCCAATCTTATTCTTGATTTCTTTATGAACATTAGGTCTGGGATTGGCAAAATCGTGCAACTCGTTGATGTACCGCTCTAAGCGTTCCCACGCTTTGGTTCTCTCCGTCTCAGTTTTTGTATCTAATGCTGTTTGTTAAGCGTGAGTGCGTGCTTGCGTGCGTGCGTGCGTGTGTGTATGTAACGACGTACCCACGATACGAGAAGTCTTAGTAACTTGAAATTTGGTGTGGAGCAGGCTTTTCATATTTTCTCGGTTGTATCAAATGATGGGTCTGATAACAAATCCGGAAGTGGGTGTATCAGCCATTTTTAACAGTTTTTCTTATATAGTTTTGTTACTTATAGAGTTAAATCTTCTTAACAATTTATTCAAATAATTTTTTTTCTAACATTAAGAGTAAATTGGATATTTGATTTATAATTCAAACTGAATTTCATATATGATCCTAGGTTCGAATTCTGCCTACGACAATTGGTTTCATAGAAAAAAATTCCATATCTTGAAAGAAAAGCAAGATACGTTAAATACTAACAAATTTTTTCTAATTTCTTTTGACCTGTTTATATGCTGCATCTTATTTAAATTATCTTTGGATGTACCCACGATAACTCTCGAACCAAAAGTCCTAATTACTTGGAGTTTGGTATGAAGCTGGCTTTTCATATTTTCTCGGCTCTATCAAAATATGTGTTTGATAAAGAAACCGGAATTGAATGTATCCGCCATTTTTAACAGTTTTTCTTATATAATTTTGTACGTATGTAAATTATTCGAATTATTCTTACAGTTTCTTAAAGAGCTAATTCTTACTATCAATTTATTCCAATCTTTGTTGATGTGGTTTAGTCTGCGGTTGCTCAACAGGTTTTAACGTAGATTCTGAGAACGCTGTGGTGATTGCAAAATATTCATTCTTCTTCAATAGAAAAATTTACGACAGCAAATCAGGGTTTACTGCAGTACATAAGCCTCTTCCATTTTCATAGAGGGATGTTGGCACTACAAGGCCGCGCTTGCTGTTGCGTGTTGGCCAGGAAAATAAGTAAACAAACAGTAAAAAATGTTATCTAGCGGTTTATGAGTTTGGTTGAAGAGGTCAATATGCTATTTCAGAAAAAAATTTAACAGTATAGATAAGCATCTAGATTAAAACAAAATTGATGGATACAATTACTTGTATCAATTCTACATAAAAATCGGCGATTTGTATAGTAAACAAAAAATAAAAATATTTAAGTTGAGACATGACTTGATTTTTTCTCTTCCATAAATTTACTTGCTCACCAAAGGTTTTGACTTTACTAATATTATTTATTAGCTGTTTTGTACTTGTTCTTAACATATGTAAATGAAATAAAGATAATTTTAATCATAAAACATGTAAACGATTAAAGAAACAGATCTATAGCAATATTCAATCTGACCAAAATGAGTGTTTGATGGATTAATTTTTGTTAATTGTTATGCATTAATTATGCTTAAAATTTAAGAGCATTGTGTAAACGTCTAAATTACAAATTAAATATAATTCAGAGATATCATTGTTCAAAAGTCAAGCTCTTTAAACTACAGTAAGTTAAGCTAAAGATAAGCAAGAAAAATTCCAGGTAGAATATTACTTACTTTTGAATAGATATTAACAAAATTTATGAGTACTTAGTATATGTGACATAAAATTTATTAAAGCAAATACGCAAATCTTATTATTCGCCAAAATAAAAATAATAAGAAAACAAAAATATTAAGACTAATTTTAAAGAAACATAAATTCTAATTTTTAGCAAAAAATTTTCTTTTATATATTTTATATAAAGTAAGTTTTAGTTCAAGTTAATGTATTAAAAACACACTGATAGTTTAACAAATCAAGATAAATTCGTAAGAATCAATAATTAAGAAATATTCATAAATCTGCTTTGAGTATTAATTTAATCAAATTAAAATTAAATCAGGCTTAAGACGGTTGGGCATACAGAAAAACAGTTACCAAGAATTTTTCATTGCAGTTTATTATGAGTATTTATTAGTTATATTCAAGGACTTGCAGAAATAATATAACTATTTCCTTTTAGATAACATAGTTTATAAATATAGTAATTGTGAATCAAAACGAAGGACTCGTTTTTGCTACTAATGTAACAACGTAGATAAAATTATTGTTCAAATAAAAAATAAATCTTTTTAAAAACAAGTTATTTGGCAATACAAATAAAACTAATTGGAACGGAAAAGTTTACACGGTCGAAAAAAGTGTTTATCGTAAACAGTGACGCGAATTTCAATTCCTTAGTAAACGAAGAACAACCCTTCAAACCAACGACAAGTGTAAGCCCGTAACGTAGCCCAAATCAACCACAACAAGATGCATCGCAGCATCGGTTGAAGGAAAACATCAACGGCAAACACTCAAAAAGAACACCAAGTGCGAGTCCCGCAATGCAGCCGAAGTGACCACAACTAGGTGCATCGCAGCATTGGTCGAAGGATGCGTCAACAGACAACGCCAAATAAGGTACTTCCTTAAAATATTTTGTTATATCCTCCATTAAGTGGAGATTGCTTTTGCAAAATTAAATAATAAAAACACCAAAACCGACGATCAAATTGAATCATTAGACTCGTAACATTAGAAGCGGAAGACATGGCAAACCCTCCTGTCAATTATCAATTATTCAAAATAGAGTTAGATACGATACCGTTATTTGATGGTAAAGATACTCAAATAAATGCTTTTTGTTTAACATGCGAAAATGTATACACACGTTACCAAAATATACCCGAAGTACAAACCGTAATTAGAGCCGCAATATTTTCTAAATTTAGAAGTAGAGCTTCAGAAATTTTTATCACCACGCAACGATTTAACTAATTGGCCCCAAATTAAAAATGCGATAATTGAACACTTTTCGGCTGCTAGGGATTTAGAACAATTACCAGTCGAGTTTAATATTAAAATCAATAAATCAGAGAATTTAGTTGAATACGGACATAGGATTAGAACTTCTTTAGGAAAACTAATAGCAAAATTAAACTTATCACAACTAACAAATAAACCTATTAGACAAAAAATTCTTATTGCCAACGCTTTAGATAGATTTTTAGTTACAATCTCGTATCAAATAGAACAAGCTATCACATATGCTCAAGATGAATAAAATTTTGTACAAAGATCAAATCAATCACACGTAAATTCACTTAATACACACAGTAAAACAATTTCGCGACAAACCCAAACAAATCCAGTTTTAAAAAATATTTCTAATTATAAAAACTTAAATCAACCACCCCAACCACAAATTAATCCATTTTTAACAAATGCTTCTAATCATAAATTTTCAAATCAAACTTATCTACCCCAATTCCAACAAAACCAATTTCAATTTAAACAATTTCATAAACCACCTTCAAATGTGTTTAAACCTAACCAAAACATTGACTTACCAAAACCCACGACAATTTCAGGAATTTTAAGTATAAATAATTATTTTCACAAAATTAATTCCAAATCCGTAAATTTTAACGAAGAAACTAATCAGTATTACGCCCCTGTCAATTTAGAACAATTTAACCAAATTAACCCCGAACTAATTAAAAATGACGAACTAATTAACGAATATGACGAAACTGAACCAGAGGTAAATTTTTTACAAACTTTCTTAAAAACCGAATCAAGCTGACACAACCTACCCTACATTAAATTAAATAACCTACCTTTTAAAAATTTTAATCAATACAGGTAGCGAAATTAGTATAATTGAATTTAGAATCATTTCAAAATATTACCTAAATTCTACTAAACCAGTAAATATAAAAATACATACCGCTAATGGAATTACTACAATGAAAACATTGGAAACCGTACCATGTTTTGATGGATTTAAAACTTCAGGAAATTTTAAATTTATTGTCTTTATTTTCATAAATTTTTCGACGTATTATGTACCCGTGATTTAAAGAAATTAAAATTTAATATTGATTTACAAAATAATCAACTTACGCGAGTAGATAATAACAATTTTACATTATATTATGACAAACCGGTAAAAATTAACATTCCACCCAGGACTAAATAAATTATGACATTATCAAACGCTAAACCTAATTAAGACATTTTTATACGCGAAAACGAAATCGACGAAGTAAAAATAACTGAAGGAATATACAACGTATACAATGGAAACGTAAACTTAGTGTTAGAAAATTCAACAAACTCATACAAAGAAATACATCTTAGCTACTTAAATGAAGATACAATTGACCCAAATGACGTACAATCATTTTGCTTCTCGCAAGAACCACCATTAAAGGATCTAAACAATTTAATCAGAATGAACCACATGAATTCCGAAGAACGACGAATGGTAATTAAACTTTGTAAAAAATACATCGGCATATTTGAAACACCAGAAGAAAAATTAACGGCAACACCCCTAGTCAAACACAAAATAAACACAAAAGACAAAGAACCCATTTTTTTAAGATCCTATAAGACACCTTTTATAAATAAAGAAAAAATCAGAAGACACGTAGATGAAATGTTAGACCTAGGAATAATCTAATCAAGTATCTCACCCTGGGGATTTCCAATACATTTAGTTAACAAGAAGACGGACGCATCATAAAAAAAACTAGAATGGTAATAGACTACAGACAATTAAATGCCAAAACAATAGTCCTAAACTTTTTTGTATCGTAGACTGCTTGCCATGTTTTTCGTCTTTGGGTAGACCCCCTACTTACCTGATATCGATTTTTTTGTAAATTTCTAACTGTAGTGAAATTTAGTGTTAAAAACTTAAAGTAAAAAACATTTATTAATTGAATTTAAATTATAACAACTCAAAATAAAATTTTGTATCTGTTATATAAAATATACGTAACATAAAATAAACTAAGCAATAAGTAAATGCTTTTAGTGAGAAGGATGAACCTGATGCTTTAATAATAAATTATCAACATTTGGCGTCAATTTTGTAAGGTTTAGTCTTAAATCTCCTCGGCTAATGATGTTCAGTCTGTTTCTTTTTTTCGTTAGGAGATTGGTAACAGCGTTGAATCGTCTTTCCACTAAGTATGACGATGGAAAGAAAATTAAAAATTTTCTCGCTATATTCCATAATACGGGATAAGTAACGGGTATGTTGTTTTGCAGCCAGAATTGCTGATATCCGTTTTTAAATTGAAGCTTAAGTTCTTCGTTTGTAGTACAGCCATAGTCATTGGAAATGTCCCTAATATGAGCAATTACTCACGTTCAAACACAATCTCATAATATTAATCGTATTTATATCTGTAAATATATCCTAAGGTTATGGTTTTTTCTTTGTCGTATAAATACAAAAAGGTGATTACCATTACTTAATTTTGTATGTATTAGTCAAATCATACGAAAAGGCTTATAAATATTACTCTCAAATAAACTTTTTATAAGCGTATTCATGTATATTAAAGACAATAAATTTAAAATTTCCTGAAGTTTTAAATCCATCAAGACATGGTATGGTTGCCAAAGTTTTCATTGTAGTAATTCCATTAGCGGTATGTATTTTTATATTTACTGGTTTAGTAGAATTTGAAATGATTCTAAAGTCAATTATACTAATTTCGCTACCTGTACTGATTAAAATTTTTAAAGGTGGGTTATTTAATTTAATGTAGGGTAAGTTGTGTCAGCTTGATTCGGTTTTTAAGAAAGTTTGTAAAAAATTTACCTCTGGTTCAGTTTCGTCATATTCGTTAATTAGTTCGTCATTTTTTCGGGGCTAATTTGGTTAAATTGTTCTAAATTGACAGGGGCGTAATACTGATTAGTTTCTTCGTTAAAATTTACGGATTTGGAATTAATTTCGTGAAAATAATTTTTTATACTTAAAATTCTTGAAATTGTCGTGGGTTTTGGTAAGTCAATGTTTTGGTTAGGTTTAAACACATTTGAAGGTGGTTTATGAAATTGTTTAAATTGAAATTGGTTTTGTTGGAATTGGGGTCGATAAGTTTGATTTGAAAATTTATGGTTAGAAGCATTTGTTAAAAATGGATTAATTTGTGGTTCGGGTGGTTGATTTAAGTTTTTATAATTAGAAATATTTTTTAAAACTGGATTTGTTTGGGTTTGTCTGAAATTGTTTTATTGTTTGCATTAAATGAATTTACGTGTGATTGATTTGATCTTTGTACAAAATTTTATTCATCTTGAGCATATATGATAGCTTGTTCTATTTGATACGAAATTGTAACTAAAAATCTATCTAAAGCGTTGGCAATAAGAAATTTTTGTCTAATAGGTTTATTTGTTAGCTGTGATAAGTTTAATTTTGCTATTAGTTTTTCTAAAGAAGTTCTTATCCTATGTCCGCATTCAACTAAATTCTCTGATTTATTGATTTTGATATTATTAAACTCGACTGGTAACACTGGTCTGCATGAAAATCGGCCCTGATACCATTCTTGACGATTCTTATGTAAAATGACCTCCTGAATCCAAAAATGAGGTCCGTTTTTACCAATCACCCACCTAGTTTAGGGGAACCTCATTTTTATTTTATTTTTTACATTTTTTTTAGAATTTTAACTTATAGCCGTTAAACATTCCAAAGCAGGTAATAAAATTTATACCAAAGTATATGGCAAAAGTTTTGCTATAAAATGTATATAGAAACAACAATAAAATACAAATATATAAAAACATTAAAAAAATATTAATAAACCGTTAAGAAGATTTACTGCACGACGCTGGCGATCTCAATACCACATGCAGGTTTGAACAGGAATTTTTGACAGGCTTGAACTTGCATTACTCTTCTCATTATAGTATATTACATTGTTTGCTTAACTGCTTCGATCAGTACAACTATAGCTGTTGCAGAGTTAACTTGTCGACGTTTTAAACGTGCTGGATTTTGTGTTCATTTTTGTTCATTTGTGTAAAACAGTAAAACTACTTTTACTCCGGATTTTTTCAAGTAACTAAGTGTGATTTGTGGTTAATGTCGGGCGTTGAATTACTATTTAATTATGCCACGCGAGTGTAAAAATCATCCCGATAGCTTTGCTATGTCTGCAGAGAATTAACTTTAAAAGCGCAACAAAAACCCTCTTCTCCGCTTGTTAAAACAGCTTGTAAATTGTACTTTGATTGTCAAGTTGACGACCAGGACAAGACTTGGGCTCCATCAGTTTGCTGTACGACTTGTTACAGTAGTTTGACCAAATGGCTCAAAGGTACCCGTAAATCAATGCCATTTGCTGTGCCCATGGTTTGGCGTGAACCTCGCTGTCATCTTACAGATTGTTACTTTTTTATAACTTTCACCGTCGGGTTTTCGAGCAAAAGTAAGCATATAGTTTAGTATACGAATATTCCGTCAGCTCTAAGATTTGTTCCGTATAACAATACTTCTCCCATCCCAGAGCCCCCAAACACTTATACTCTAGAGCCGGAAATTGATTTAAAAGACTCTGAGCCACAACGTGGGGCTTCGAATGATACGTTCAATGATGATGAAGAGTATTCCGCAGATTTAGTTTCTTGGCAACCTCACCTCCTCGCTCAATCGGAATTAAATGATCTTGTCAGGCATTTGCAGTTACCCAAGACTAAATCTCAGCTTCTAAGATCGCGACTTCAACAGTGGAATCTCTTAGAAAAGAGAGTAAAAATATCTTCTTACAGGGCCAGACAAACAACCTTGAAATGTTTTTTCTCAGAAGATAAAGGTTTAGTGTTCTGCCCTAATGCAAATTTATTGATGACAGAGCTACAGATGCCATGTGACCCAAACAAATAGAGACTGTTTATAAACTCATCAAAAACAAGCTTAAAATTTGTCCTGTTGGCAAATGGGAATGACTTCCCATCAGTTCCAGTTGCACACTCTGTTGATATGAAGGAAACGTACGAAAACATCTTCAGAATCCTTGATAAAATTAGTTATCATGATTATAAGTGGAAACTTTGCGCTGACTTAAAAGTTGTGGCTCTACTCACCGGCCTGCAATCAGAATTTACAAAATATTGCTGTTTCCTTTGTGAATGGGATAGCCGAGCCCGAGATAAACATTACATCGTACGGAACTGGCCTCTGCGAGAAAATCTTATTCCTGGTCAGAAAAATGTCGCTCACAATCGTTTGGTTCCAAAGGAAAATATTTACTTACCACCTTTACACATCTAACTTGGATTGATCAAACAGTTTGTGAAAGCAGTGGACAAGACAGGTGGCGCATTTCAATTTTTGAAAACCAAATTTCATCGTCTTAGCGAAGCTAAAATCAAAGAAGGCGTTTTTGTTGGTCTCCAGATTAGACAAGTCTTCCAAGATTCGACGTTTATTGAACACCTAAATGGAAAAGAAAAACGAGCTAGGCTTGCATTTCAAAACGTTTCTAAGAACTTCCTGAGTAACCACAAAAGTGAAGATTATGTCGCTCACGTCGAGAAACTGCTTTTAGCGTACAAAGACATAGGATGTAACATTTCTCTTAAAATTCACTACCTTCACTCGCATCTGGACTTTTTTCCTGAAAATTTAGGAGCAGTCTAGGATGAACACGGGGAACGGTTCTAACAAGACATCGCTAAGCCGGAAAAGAGATTTTCAGGGAAGTGGAATGCAAGCATGTTGGTGGAGTACTGCTGGTTTTTGAAACGAGAGAGTTGTACCTCAGGGTATAAAAGGAAAGCAAGCACCAAGTAACGATGAACATATTTTTATTAATTACAGTTTATAGCTAAAATAGTTCTTTTTCCCATTTAAATTAAAGTCATGGCTATATATTTATTATTATAATAATTATTATAATTATTATTATCGTTCGATAAATAAATTATAATTAATTTATCGAAAAGTGGTAAAATTAGAGATTTGGGGCTCCCTCAAAAATGGTGAGTGATGGAAGAAAACGGAAGGCATATTTGGATTCAGGACGTCATTTTACATAAGAATCACCCGGAATAGTGTCAGGGCTCGATAAAAAATATTTTTTTGCAGACCAGCGATAATTGTTCTAAATCTCTAGCAGTCGAAAAGTGATCAATTATTGCGTTTTTGATTTGGGGCCAATCAGTTAAATTGTTGCGTAGTGATAAAATTTCTGAAGCTTTACCTCTAGATTTAGAAAATATTGCGGCTCTAATTACGGTTTGTACTTGGGCTATATTTTGGTAACGTGTGTATATATTTTCGCATGTTAAACAAAAAGCGTTTATTTAATTGTCTTTACTATCAAATAACGGTATCGTATTTAATTCTATTTTGAATAATTGATAATTGACAGGTGGGTTTGCCATGTCTTTCGCTTCTAATGTTAACGAGTCTAATGATTCAACTAGATCGTCCGTTTTGGTGTTTTTATTATTTAGTTTTGCAATAGCAATTTCCACTTAATGGAGGATATAACAAAATATTTTAAGGAAGTATTTTGCTTGGCGTTGTCTGTTGACGTATCCTTCGACCAATTCTGCGATGCACCTAGTTGTAGTCACTTCGGCTGCATTGCGAGACTCGCACTTGGTGTTTTTCTTGGGTGTTTTCCTTCAACCGATGCTGCGATGCATCTTGTTGTGGTTGATTTGGGCTACGTTACGAGCTTACACTTGTCGTTGGTTTGAAAGGTTGTTCTTCGTTTACTAAGGAATTGAAATTGGCGTCACTGTTTACGATAAACACTTTTTTTGACCGTGTAAACTTTTCCGTTCCAATTAGTTTTATTTGTATTACCAAATAACTTGTTTTTAAAAAGTTTTATTTTTTATTTGAACAATAATTTTATCTACGTTAGTTATTCTACATTAGTAGCAAAAACGAGTCTTTTGTTTTGATTCACAATTACTATATTTATAAACTATGTTATCTAAAAGGAAATAGTTATATTATTTCTGCAAGTCCTTGAATATAAGTAATAAATACTCATAAAAAACTGCAATGAAAAATTCTTGGTATAGTCTGTAAAATTTAACATTTTCAGTTTCGGATTAGCGCTTTATTTAACACCGACATATATACACTATTGCCGTTTCCTTCTTACATGTAGGATTTCATCAAGTAAAGCGAGCACGTACATTAGTTATCTGAATTGAGAATTACACTACACGTTTAAAAGTATTCGTCATAACAACCATTAGGTTAGAAAGAAATACCAAATAAAGCAACCATGCGCTTTCTTAAACACATTTAAAAATTTTACAAACAAGTTTTGAATGGGATTATTCATTCATCCTTTGATATTGTTAATCTTTTTCCAAGCATTCCTTTTATAGAATGTCAAAATATTATTAATGAACTTCTATTTGAATCTAACCTTTCTGATCATATTTCCGAATTTTTATCTGATTGTCTAAAATTATGTTTAAATCAAAATTTTTTCAATTTTAATAATCAAACTTATATTCAAAAAACAGGTCTGCCCATGGGTAACAATCTTTCACCTATACTGGCTGAAATTTTCGTAACTAACTTAGAAACTAAGAACCTTTTTTTTTGAATAATTTAATTAAAAAACATTTTATTTACTATAAAAGATATGTTAACGATTTGGTTGTATTTAAGGGTAATAATTATGATTTAGACCTTTGTTTTAATATTCTAAATTCATTACATCCTAACATTAAATTCACTTTTGAAAAAGAATCTAATAACGTTCTTAATTTTCTAGACTTATCTTTGAATTGAGTTAATAATTCTGTCAAAATTGGTATTCATCGTAAAAATACTACTACTGATCATGTCATTCCTTTTTCTTCTTTTCATCCTTTTTCACACAAAATGTCATCTTTTAGATTCTTTTTTAATCGTTTATACAAATTAACTCTTGATAAATTTAATTTTAATAAAGACCTTAACATTAATATAATTTAGCAAATAATAACAATTATCCTTTAGATATGATCAAAAAACTTCAAAATAAAATTTTTAATTCCATTAATATTAAAAACATTTCAATTCTTACTCCACTTTCATATAACATTAAAAAGACATATTTTTCTCTTCCTTACATTGGTCGCTCTTCTTTTCAATTTCAAAATTTATTTAAAAAGCATAATATTATTATTTTTCTTTCATCTAAATTTAATTTAAAATCTTTACTTGTCAATAGTAAAGATAAAATTGATATTCTGAATAAATCTGGTGTTTACAAATTAAATTGTGGTAGCTGTAGCTCTTTTTATATTGGACAAACCGGCCGTAAATTTCGAACAAGAATAGCAGAACATTTTTCTTACATTAAAAACAATAATGTTGGTATTAATTTAAATAATAAATCTTCTTTCGCTAATCATATATTAGAATATAACCATTGTTTTGATTATAAAAGTAACTACAAAATTCTTTATATTTGCAATAAAAGTCTAAAATTAAATTTTTTGGAGATAAAAGAAATTGTTAAACATAAAAACTCAGACCCAGATGCATGTTTAAATAAAATTGTTAATTTTGAAAATGATTATGTATCTTTTTCTTAAATAATATTTTTGTTAATTTATTTAAATTATTTTTATATTTATTTAATTTTCTTGTTAATAATATTATTATTTTATATACCTTTCGCGATTAATTTATATTGTCATTTTGTTTAATTTATATGTCGTTTTGACAGAAACTGTTCAATTTTAATTTATTAATTTATTTATTAATTGTAAGTTTATTAAGAATTTTAAGGTTGTGATTTTACTTTAATTGATAATTTTAGAGGCCTGATGATAACCGTTAGGTCGAAACATGTAGCCGCCAATAATTAATAAATAAAAAAACAGTTACGTATATGGGAAAGGCATTAAATCATTTAAAATTAAAATTAAAATTAAAAATTTTGTATTATTGTTTTTTATATGATATGTTTTTTTATTTAATTATATTATTAAAATAAATTACAGCATCAACTGTAATTATAAATGTATGCTTATTTATTAACATTTTATTAACGCAAAAGTGAGTAATACCTAAATAATTATTATTAAAATAAAAATAATATTAATGAAGATGAAAATGTAATTATGAAAAAAGAATGTGACTAGGTGAACAAAAATTTAAATAAAATACAATATATTAGCACTAATATTTATTCTTACAGCGGAAAATTCTGTTTGATAGTATCATTTATATTTAAACGAAATTATAAGTATAAAAGTTTCACTTTATTTATAAATAATTTTGCACATACAGCGAAATATTAATAGTACCTATGTAAAATTGTGTTTATATAATCAGTAATTAGATTATTATTTACAATTTACCTTAATTTTATACGTTCAAAATTTTACTATCAATAAATACTGGTAATACTATTAGAATGTTAGAATAAATATTAGGTGGTGAGTAAATTCATGGTCATTTGACACGACTTGAGCAAATGTTCTTCTATTTATGTCTAGAATTGGCGCGTGGATAACAGTTGTTTGTGGTTGTGGTACACGCTCTCTGGAGTATGGTTATGCAAATTTGTTTTGTTTCAGCTTCTGACAGACTTGACATCTTTTATAGTTTGCGAGGTGTAAACCGATACATAGTACACGTTTGGGCTAGGTTTTGTTTGTTTTTGTACACCTGTTGATCAAGTAGTTTGCACCACTTAGCCTGATTTGTGCAAAATTTTTTAGTGTGTTACGTGCGAAATTTTTATAACGTAATACCCTGTATATCGAATTAAAATTAGATTCTGGTTTTGACGCCCTCTGCCGATCGTTCTGGTCACTGACAGGTTGCGGATTTCATTTTGAAGCTGTCAACTACGTGAGACGGTCTGTGTCGTGACCTAATTCCAAAGTTTTTAAGTACATCCACTGTGATGGACAGGAAATTATAAGTTAATTACATATTTAACGTAATTTATTCGGCACATTAGGATTTCCTTGTAATTTGTTTATTAATTTGATAGCTGTTTTTTGTCACGCTTTGATCACATGTTCGATTTAATACAAGAACAATGAAGAATTAATACTATTGATAAATACCGTCACCAAACGCTTAAGATTTTAGAAGGCATATTATCCACAACGAAAACAAAGTTTTGACCAACATTTACCTTTGAGATGTTATTTCTTATACACCAGTCAATTGCGTTACCACCCACCTGTTCGTAATCGCAAATAACAGCATTCGATACAACGGGTTTTTATATCTCATTTCATTTTTTATTATTAACGATTTTGTAGCTTCCTATCTTTGTGAGTTATTGTGTGACACGATTTGCTATTCAATATCTATTCCGGGTTACCACCGGGGAAAACGTTTTCTTCGCTCAAGTAGGTATTGGATTTTGGGTAAGTCTATTTAATTATTTTTCTTCGCTGTCAGAAAAGTCACTCACTGAACTTTTGTTTATGTTAATTTCCGTAATTACGTTTATTGTTACAATACCATTAAGATAATTTCATTAATCATTTTGTGTGTATCGCATGATGTGTACAAACAATATTTATTACAAAATTTTCTTTGCTATTCGCTTTGACTTAACCTATGTATTATGTGTTGCTGATACTTCTGGCATTTATGAATTGAGAAATTAAATATACTCCTGTTAATCTTCTACGTTATTAAATTAAAGTTTTTATACCTGTTAATCTTTCTTTTATGGTAACATACCTTTCTCTTTTATGTGTGGTTATCCGAACACCAGAGTAACAAGGATTACGAACCTAAAAATTTGTTACAAGTTTAGACCGCCTGTCTTGATCGAGGCAGAAATGTTAATTATAAATGATCTGGCGCCCTTAATTATTATTCACTGGAACGTCCCTTATCTCCGACTGTGTGAGTTGGTCGTGCAAGGTTTGTAAGACCTAAAGCTTGTAACAAATGTAACCATATCTTTGGCAGGTTGCGCATTGTGGAATCTCCCGCTTCTGGTAAAGTGGTTTTATCGTTACTTGTGTACAACATCATTTAAAGCTGTGCGTAAGGCACGGAGTATGTTAGCTGACACTAAAAAGATTCAGTGTTGACACTTCTAATTATTATATTATTATAATTGTATGAATGATAGAATGTAGTTATTGCGAAGCCAAATTCAAACTCGATTGATAAGTGTTTTTTTTTTAAACTAAAGCCAAAAACAATTTTTGTCTTATAATATTAAAACTGTTAATTTTTTGTTTGATAGAAAGTATTTACAGTAGTTATTTGTGTTATCAGTTTAAAATTGCTATATTCTGCGTGTAAGAGCTAACCTCGGCCCATAAAATTCCAGAGACTGTAAACAAGTTTTGCGTTTTCTTTTATAAAACCTTGTTAAAAACAACTATTTACTAATTTATCTAAAATTTCATTTATGTTTAATAAAAGTTCTTATCTTGTTTTTTAGTATAGTAAATTTATCCACACATGGAATTTCTGAATACACAAATTTCGGGTGATAAGGCGAAGCACTAACACACATATCATTTTGATCCGCAACAAAAACGAATAATTTTTCACAAAATTTATAAAACTTAGAAAAGTTACAAACAAACTTCTTCTTCAGAAAAAAAACTGAAACTGAAGATATAGGATCCTGACAAGCCTTTACGTCGTTCGGGTCAATAGTTCGTAACGGTTCCGATTCATTAGTTTTCCGGAACATGTTTTTCCATATTGGCGCTGGATCGATTCCATTATCCCTATTAAAATTGTCGTACTTCTGGATCAAATCCAAAAGTGTAAATATGGAAGGCGGTTCAAAACCCGAAAAAAAAACTATTTGTTAAAAAATCATGGCCGCGAAAGCCTCAAAAATAAAAAAACTCCTTCATATGTTTTTCTTTCTATTTATGTAACATTTATGTGAAAATATAGGTTAACAGTCATAATGTGTTGAGTTATTGGTATTTCACTATTTCGATATTTCCGTGGGATACACACGTATCCCGCGCGACTAAACCTGTAGCGAAAGCTAGCGCAAGTGCAAAATTCAATCCAATTAGATACGAACTGCAAAAAACATGTAAAGGAAAATTAAATAAAAAATAAAAATTTATTCGTTAGTTTAATGCTATGAGTGAATAATTCAAATCTAATCAACGTGTCAATTATTCTGAGTACCGAATAAAAGTTTATTCATCGTTTGAATGTTTTGAATTGACATATCAAAAAATATTTTTAATTAAAAAGTTATTTATTTTAACAAGGAAAAAAAAACAAGATAGTACAGAAAATTTAGTCAACAATTATAAAAAAAACAAAAAAGGTGTTAAAAAAACTTTTCTAATAATAATAATTTTAAATAATATGTTAATCACAACATTAAAAAAATTAATGTGTAATTTTTGACAGGTATAAGTAAATACTGAATCAATTCCTTTTTTGTAATTCTATAGAAATTTGAGCAAACAGTTTATGGTAAGCATACTTTTTTATGTACAATTACAATAAAAATACGTATAATTTTCCAAAAGAAGCAATAAATAAACGATTACAAGAGCTTGAAAAATTATAAATTTGACTAATTCTTTTTAGTTTTCATTAACAACAATAAAAATAAAGTGACCGCTAGGTTTTATTTTAAACAGTTTTATTTACAATTATTAACAAAAACAGTGAATTTGAAAAATTTGTTTGAAAAAATCCCGATCAGTCGAACCGAATTAATTGATCGAAGGATTTACAGTAAGTATTTTCTTAAAACCACTTTCTTTTAGTACAATACAATTTTCATATAAAAATTTTTCCTTAAAAAAATTTATTCAAAAACAGTTTACTTTTCTTATCGAGGAGATAATAAAACAAAAAACCATTTACTTTTACCAACGAAATTAAACAAATAATGTTATAATATAAAAGCAAAACTTAAAATATTATGTATCAGTAAAAGTTAAAATGATACTTCGTATGAAATGTAAGTACCTATTTCATAGTCTTGTCGGTCATTTCATAAATAATCCTATACTTTTTCAGTTCATGTAAGCAATACTTTTTTGTTATAATAACAGTAGGATTTCCTTATAATTTTCAAAGTTGCGGGTCACAAATGAATGATTGTTGCTAAAATCGAAAACTTCATAATACTTTAGGAGAGCGTCGTTGTATTTATAACTTCTCAACATATAAATATCTTTGATTTGATACACTACATTACAGTAAGAATAAAAAAAAGTTAAATTTTTGTTCCTAGTAAGATTGAATTAAATAAATTAAAAAACTAAATATTTCATAGATCGTTAAATGTTAATAAATTCTTTACGTTTTCCATAAATACAAATAAGATTTAAAAAATTGTATTCTAGAAAATATCTAAATTATTTTTAAATTACCAGCAATAAGTCACTTAAAATAAAAAACAAATTAAATTTTATTATTACAAACCAATTTACAATTAAATAAAAATTTAACATAAAAATACAATACATTGATAAATCAAGTATTCATAAATGAGTGTAATTTAAAATGTATATATTACAGTACTACTTTTTATGTGGAGTGGTGTTACGGTTCTGGGCGTCGATATGCAATCAGGACTAAGCGCCAGAAAAATTTTACCTTTCCTTAATACTACAACTACAACGACAACTAGTACCACTACAACTACAACAACAACCACTCCAACTACAACAACGGTTAAAACAACAACAACAACGCCTACAACAACAACGACACCTACCACAACAACGACGCCTACAACTACAACGACGCCAACAACCACAACAACGCCTACAACTACAACGAAGCCTACAACAACAACGACGCCTACCACAACAACGACGCCTACAACTACAACGACTCCTACAACCACAACAACGCCTACAACTACAACGACGCCTACAACTACAACGACTCCTACAACCACAACAACGCCTACAACTACAACGACGCCTACAACAACAACAACAACGCCTACAACAACAACGACGCCTACAACAACCACGACGCCTACAACAACAACGACGCCTACAACTACAACGACGCCTACAACTACAACAACTCCTACAACAACAACGACTCCTACAACAACAACGACGCCTACAACAACAACGACGCCTACGACAACAACGACGCCTACAACAACAACGACGCCTACAACAACAACGACACCTACAACAACAACCACGCCTACAACTACAACAACACCAACAACGACACCCACTACTACAACGACTCCTACAACCACAACAACGCCTACAACTACAACAACGCCTACAACAACAACGACGCCTACAACAACTACGACACCTACAACAACCACGACGCCTACAACAACAACGACGCCTACAACAACAACGACGCCTACAACTACAACAACACCTACGACAACAACGACGCCTACAACAACAACGACGCCTACAACAACAACGACACCTACAACGACAACGACGCCCACAACTACAACAACACCAACAACGACACCCACTACTACAACGACTCCTACAACCACAACAACGCCTACAACTACAACGACGCCTACAACAACAACGACGCCTACAACAACAACGACGCCTACAACAACAACGACGCCTACAACAACAACGACGCCTACAACAACAACGACGCCTACAACAACAACGACGCCTACAACAACAACGACGCCTACAACGACAACAACGCCCACAACTACAACAACACCAACAACAACACCCACTACTACAACCACTCCTACAACCACACCAACAACGACCACTACGACGTTGCCAACAACTACCACAACAGTACCAACTACCACAATTCCTTTACCAACTACTACAATGCCTCCACTAACTACGACATTACCTCCGCCACCAACTACGACTTTACCTCCGCCTCCGACAACAAAATTACCACCGCCTCCGACAACAACGTGTCCTTTCTTAGTTCCTACATCTACAACAGTGGAACCAACTACAACAATACTTCCACCACCTACAACGACAATACCACCGCCTCCGACAACAACATCACCACCGCCAGTAACTACAACTTCATCTCCGCCTCTAACAACAACATTACCACCGCCTCCGACAACAACATGTCCTTTCTTAGTTCCTACATCTACAACAGTGGAACCAACTACAACATTACTTCCACCACCTACAACGACAATACCACCGCCTCCGACAACAACATCACCACCGCCAGTAACTACAACTTCATCTCCGCCTCTAACAACAACATTACCACCGCCTCCGACAACAACGTGTCCTTTCTTAGTTCCTACATCTACAACAGTGGAACCAACTACAACATTACTTCCACCACCTACAACGACAATACCACCGCCTCCGACAACAACATCACCACCGCCAGTAACTACAACTTCATCTCCGCCTCTAACAACAACATTACCACCGCCTCCGACAACAACGTGTCCTTTCTTAGTTCCTACATCTACAACAGTGGAACCAACTACAACATTACTTCCACCACCTACAACCACAATACCACCGCCTCCGACAACAACATCACCAACGTCACTAACTACAACTTCATCTCCGCCTATAACAACAACATTACCACCGCCTCCGACAACAACATGTCCTTTCTTAGTTCCTACATCTACAACAGTGGAACCAACTACAACATTACTTCCACCACCTACAACGACAATACCACCGCCTCCGACAACAACATTACCACCGCCACTAACTACAACTTTGTCTCCGCCTCTAACAACAACATTACTACCGCCTCCGACAACAACATTACCACCGCCTCCGACAACAACGTTACCACCACCACCAACTACGACATTACCTCCGCCACCAACTACAACTTTACCTCCGCTTCTGACAACAACATTACCACCGCCTCCGACAACAACAATACCACCACCACCAACTACGACATTACCTCCTCCACCAACTACAACTTTACCTTCGCCTCCGACAACAACATTACCACCGCCTCCGACAACAACATTACCACCGCCTCCGACAACAACATTCCCACCGCTTCCGACAACAACCCTACCCCCCCCTCCGACAACAACATTACCACCGCTTCCGACAACAACATTAACACCACCACCACCAACTACAACATTACCTCCGCCTCCGACAACAACATTACTACCGCCTTCGACAACAACATTACCACCGCTTCCGACAACAACGTTACCACCACCACCAACTACGACATTACTTCCGCCACCAACTACAACTTTACCTCCGCCTCCGACAACAACATTACCACCGCCTCCGACAACAACATTACCACCGCCTTCGACAACAACGTTAACACCACCAACTACAACATTACCTCCGCCTCCGACAACAACATTACTACCGCCTTTGACAACAACATTACCACCGCTTCCGACAACAACATTACCACCGCTTCCGACAACAACATTACCACCGCCTCCGACAACAACATTACCACCGCCTCCGACAACAACGTTAACACCACCACCACCAACTACAACATCACCTCCGCCTACGACAACAACATTACTACCGCCTTCGACCACAACATTACCACCGCTTCCGACAACAACGTTACCACCACCACCAACTACGACATTACTTCCGCCACCAACTACAACTTTACCTCCGCCTCCGACAACAACATTACCACCGCCTCTGACAACAACTTTACCTCCGCCTCCGACAACAACATTACCACCGCCTCCGACAACAACGTTAACACCACCAACTACAACATTACCTCCGCCTCCGACAACAACATTACTACCGCCTTCGACAACAACATTACCACCGCTTCCGACAACAACGTTACCACCACCACCAACTACGACATTACTTCCGCCACCAACTACAACTTTACCTCCGCCTCCGACAACAACATTACCACCGCCTCCGACAACAACATTACCACCGCTTCCGACAACAACATTACCACCGCCTCCAACAACAACATTACCACCGCCACCGACAACAACGTTAATACCACCAACTACAACATTACCTCCGCCTCCTACAACAACATTACTACCGCCTTCGACAACAACATTACCACCGCCTTCGACAACAACATTACCACCGCCTCCGACAACAACGTCAACACCACCACCACCAACTACAACATTACCTCCGCCTCCGACAACAACATTACTACCGCCTTCGACAACAACATTACCACCGCTTCCGACAACAACGTTACCACCACCACCAACTACGACATTACCTCCTCCACCAACTACAACTTTACCTCCGCTTCTGACAACAACATTACCACCGCCTCCGACAACAACATTACCACCGCCTCCGACAACAACATTACCACCGCTTCCGACAACAACATTACCACCGCCTCCGACAACAACATTACCACCGCCTCCGACAACAACATTACCACCGCCTCCGACAACAACGTTAACACCACCAACTACAACATTACCTCCGCCTCCGACAACAACATTACTATCGCCTTCGACAACAACATTACCACCGCCTCCGACAACAACGTTACCACCACCACTAACTACGACATTACCTCCGCCACCAACTACAACTTTACCTCCGCTTCCGACAACAACATTACCACCGCCTCCGACAACAACGTTACCACCACCACCAACTACGACATTACCTCCGCCACCAACTACAACTTTACCTCCGCCTCCGACAACAACATTACCACCGCCTCCGTCAACATCATTACCACCGCCTCCGACAACAACATTACCACCGCTTCCGACAACAACATTACCACCGCTTCCGACAACAACATTACCACCGCCTCCGACAACAACGTTAACCCCACCACCAGAAACTACAACATTACCTCCGCCTCCGACAACAACATTACTACCGCTTCCGACAACAACATTACCACCGCTTCCGACAACAACGTTACCACCATCCCCAACTACGACATTACCTCTGCCACCAACTACAACTTTACCTCCGCCTCCGACAACAACATTACCACCGCTTCCGACAACAACATTACTACCGCCTCCGACAACAACGTTACCACCACCACCAACTACGACATTACCTCCTTCACCAACTACAACTTTACCTCCGCTTCTGACAACAACACTACCGCCGCCTCCGACAACAACATTACCACCGCCTCCGACAACAACAATACCACCACCACCAACTACGACATTAACTCCGCCACCAACTACAACTTTACCTCCGCCTTCGACAACAACATTACCACCGCCTCCGACAACAACGTGTCCTTTCTTAGTTCCTACATCTACAACAGTGGAACCAACTACAACATTACTTCCACCACCTACAACGACAATACCACCGCCTCCGACAACAACATCACCACCGCCACTAACTACAACTTCATCTCCGCCTCTAACAACAACATTACCACCGCCTCCGACAACAACGTTACCACCACCACCAACTACGACATTACCTCCGCCACCAACTACAACTTTACCTCCGCCTCCGACAACAACACTACCGCCGCCTCCGACAACAACATTACCACCGCCTCCGACAACAACAATACCACCACCACCAACTACGACATTAACTCCGCCACCAACTACAACTTTACCTCCGCCTCCGACAACAACATTACCACCGCCTCCGACAACAACGTGTCCTTTCTTAGTTCCTACATCTACAACAGTGGAACCAACTACAACATTACTTCCACCACCTACAACGACAATACCACCGCCTCCGACAACAACATCACCACCGCCACTAACTACAACTTCATCTCCGCCTCTAACAACAACATTACCACCGCCTCCGACAACAACGTGTCCTTTCTTAGTTCCTACATCTACAACAGTGGAACCAACTACAACATTACTTCCACCATCTACAACAACAATACCACCGCCACCAACTACAACTTTATCTCCGCGTCCGACAACAACATTACCACCGCCTCCGTCAACAACATTACCACCGCCTCCGACAACAACAAAACCACCGCCTCCGACAACAACGTTACCACCACCACCAAGTACGACATTACCTCCGCCAACAACTACAACTTTACCTCCGCCTCCGACAACAACATCACCAACGCCTCCGACAACAAAATTGCCACCGCCTTCGACAACAACGTTACCACCACCACAAACTACGACATTACCTCCGCCACCAACTACAACATCGCCGCCTCAGCTTACATCACCAGCACCGAATGTAACATTACCTTCATCCCCATCAACGACGATGTCTGTACCGACGCCACCTGTATGTCCCTTAAAAGATCCATTAACATATTCGGTGTTATTTCCTCATCAGACGTGTTGTGATAAATTTTATCTTTGTAGTAATGGAGTAGCGTATGCAATGAACTGTCCATCAGGTTTATACTTCAATGCAATTTTAAATGTTTGTGATTATCCTTATAATGTCACGTGTCTATTGCCTAAAGTAAAATGTCTTAATGCAACAAATGCAAACACAACAGTAACTCCATCACCAACTACAACTTTACGTTCCTCAACAACAACTTTACCTCCTGCACCAACAACAACGGTATCGGTACCGACTAAACCGGTTTGTCCTTTACGTGACCCACTAGGTTATTCAATATTGTTTCCTCATGAAACGTGTTGTAATAAATTTTATCTTTGTAGTAATGGAGTAGCGTATTATATGAGCTGTCCGGGAGTTTTATATTATAATCCAATATTAAAAGCATGTGATTATGCATTTAATGTTAATTGTCCCTCGCCAAAAATTAAGTGTTAGTTCTAACTAATAATGTACAATTTGAAAAAAAAATGTTTTTAAGATGTGTATGTATATATGGTTTTCGAATTATTTTAAAAAAAAATAATACCAAACTAGAACTGTTGTTTGTTGTAAAACTTTTACAAATGCAACGTTTTCAAATAATTCACAAGAATTATGTATCATATTTGAACAAAAAAAAAATAATTGTAAAGAATATTACAAAAAAATGGTATGTTCTAATTTTATATTTATTTTTGTGCGTTCTGCAGTGTGTTTATATTATATTGTAGTAAATTAGTTTATTCTATATTATGAGTTTTTTTTGTTTTATTATTTTTTCCATTTATTAGTTTTGAAAATTATTAAACTATCTAAAAAAAACAAAACTTTTGGCATATAGAGACAAAAATTAAATCAACACCGTCAACAGTGAGATACTTTTTATCGTAAGGTAGAAGCTTTTTTGTGTCTTGAAAGTGCAGGGAATTAATTATAAAATATTTTTCTAAACTAAGGTATTTTTTTCTTTGAGTCACGTAATCTTTAATCAGGATAAAGAACTGAAATGCAAAGTAAGTATCTAGTACAAGCGCGTAACTAGTCAGCGTCCCCACGTTGGGCGCCAATTTGTGGCGGGTTACGGTAAGTGATACTCAACATTACGTCCTTTATAAAACGATAAAAATTTAGGACAGCCCTCTTTGTTTGGTCACTCTTACCGGTTCAAGAAACGATAAGACAAACTTTCTAAAAATATTTGTTTTTTACTACTGTCGATCATAAACTAACTTAAGGACATTTTTGTAAAATCGACATAGAGTAGGTAGGTAGATAATTGCAAAAACTATAATCAGACAGTAATTGATAGTAAGATACTTCTAAAAACTAAGATCTTAGATCACACAATGATTGTGTTATTAGAAATTAAAAAACTCTTCAAGCAGATACTTCTACAGAAAGCAACTAACAATTACGAAAAATTCTTATTTTTGGTTTTGTCTTTAAAATTAGAACTGATGTCATCTGTAAATTGATGGTTTTAGATACGGCCTGATATTTTTTATAAACATTTCTAGAGTCTTCAATAACGTTTAAAGACTTTAACTGACGTTTCACAAAACATTTGCACACAGATACAAGCGTTCAAAGTTTATAAATGCTCACACATTTTTTGAAAATTATTATTATTGAAAACAGAAAATCGAACTACAAAACAAACATAAAAAAACAAAAAAAAATCAGATCAAATGCTCAAAATGACCTCCTTCGGCATTAATACAACGACCGCTGCGATCTAAAATGGACCGAGTAGCCGCTCGAAGCACCTGCTGGTTGTTCCGTGTTTGCTGACACACATCCAGGATACGCTGTATTAGTTCAGCTCCGGTATTAACTTTTACCTCGTATACTAAACTTTTCACATGATCCCACAGATAGAAGTCCAAAGGTGTGAGATCGAGCGATCTCGGTGGCCAAGCATGCGGGCTTCCACGCCCAATCCACCTATTGAGGTAAGCAACAATTTAGATATTCGGTCACATGCCGACTAAAATGTGGAGGAGCTCCATCACGTTGCAGAAACATTTGTTGTCTTGTTAGTAAAGGTACTTCTTCCAAAAGCGGTAGAAATTCATTCCGCAAAAAGTTAGCATATGCTTCTCCTGTCAGACGTTCCTCAAAGAAAAAAGGTCCAATAAGTTGATCGTCAATCATGCCACACCATACGTTAACAGAAAATCTGCGCTGAAAGTTAGTTTCTGTTGTGCCATGTGGATTTTTATATGACCACAAATGAGAATTACGTGTATTGTTCACTCCATTTCTAGTAAATTGCGCCTCGTCGCTAAATAAAATGAATGGTACTAATTGTGGATTTACCTGTAGCCAGTGGCAGAAATTCAACCGGACAGCAAAATCTCCAGGTTCCAGATGCTGAACCTGATGTATGTGATAGGGATACAAAAGCCCATCAAGTAATGTTCGCCATACTGACATACGGGGGAGTTCCGTTCGAGAAGAAATTCTTCTAGTACTCAACCCTGGACTCGGATCAACCATCTGTAGAATGTTTTCCTGCTCATTTACATTTAACTGCACAAGACCGTCAGATCTTGTTAAAACTGATGAAAATGAACCATGAGTCCGTACATGTTAAAACACAGAAGAAAAGGTTTGTTGATTTGGCACCCTCCTGTTGGGAAATCTTCGTTCATATTCCCTAACGGCAGATCTCGCATTTCCATCACAAAATCCATAAATGTAAATGATATCAGAATACTCTTCGTTAGGAAAATGAGAAGGCATTTTGAATTTAAATTACACTTCATTTAATAAAATCGACTGTGACATTAGTAGAAAAGAAAGCAATAAATGACATATTGTTCGGCTTTTGTTTCCCAGTTGACTAAGAATAATTAATTTTCAAAAAATGTGTAATCAGTTATAAACTTTGAACGCTTGTATCTGTGTAACTATGGCAAATTGGACCTATGTTTATAGGACGTTTTCTACTTAAATTGACCTAAGAAACATACCATTTCAGTATGTACAGTACCTCGTGGGACACCCTGTATATGACATGGTCTGATTTAGATTTTGAAGAACAAAAATTTAAACAATGGCAAGCTCTTACGTACACGCATATAAAAATTAATTTTCCACAAAGAAATACATGTACATGCCAATTTTCTGAATGATCGGTTGAGCTGTGTAGTAGTTGATATGTCGCAGGGCTACCTGGTGGGAAGTCACAACGAAAAGTTTAGCGCAAAAACCTTTTCCAATTCTATGATGATCGGTTGATTCAAAAAAGTTTTCTTGTAAAATCTGATGCACGATTGTCTCCTCAAATATAATCACAGAAAAAGAATGTGTACCGCGCACGTCAAATGAGGATGCTCCGGGGCATGTCATTTTGTGGAGTAGATCTGTCTCAACAATGTCAGCAGCTGTAAATGCGGCATAGAAAGAAGATTTTGTACCCTTTCTCATTTCATTTCATTTCATTTCAACAGCAAAACAAAATTTTACCTTATTCTTACTCTGGAATTTGACATTTTCTTACTTTTCTCCTACAACTCTCAACATTGCATCCTTGCCAAGATATCCAGCCATGTGACAGTTGACCTTTTCCGCTCCGACAATTCCATTGCTGACAGACATGATAACATCCGTATTAAGGAATAAAGGTTGATGAAACAGTCACACAGCTTCTCTGTATCTGCTTTTTCTCATTTTTACATACTGTTCATTTGTATGTGTATTAGTACAGCAGAAATCTTTGGATGAGCACGGTGTTAGTTATACCACGACCTCGAGTCAAACCTCCGTAGCTTTTTATTAAACAGATAAGTACCTGCTCTACAGTCATATCTGTTCAAACAGCCAACTAATACTTTGCAGAACGTCTAATAGTAAAAAACCCGTTGATGGAAAATCCATCTTGTTTCCTAATTCCAACATATCCTGCAGATAGTGCGCATACTTAGCATAAAACAAGTGGTCTGTAGCATGAAAAAACGACAGCATTTTTTGTGTGGTGTTCAAATGCAAATCCCAGTCTCTCATTCGCTCTACTTGGATGATTTTTTTCATCAATGTCACTATTCTAAATTAGTTTATCCACAATTTTGCAGTTGACCCATTGTTTTTGAGCTTTTACTGCTCAGCATATAAATGGTCTGACATCATCTTCTCAATACTATTTTTAGTAGTCTTAAGACTACGTTGTTTAAATCTGTTTCAAAGTTGGCAAAGATTTCTTTTGCTTTTATGTATAAGGGTTAGTCGAACGTCACAAATCAAAATGTTTGATTAAAAGCTTTGACATTTCTCGTTTGTCATTCGAAGAGATGTAAGTAGGGTGTACTGAAAAAGGGGATAGTTAAGAAGTCCGTCGGGCTTACGAGTCACAAGAACGTCAAAAAATGGAAGAGTACCATTACTTTTGATTTCTATAGTAAATTTGATATGTAAGTGTTGATTATTAAGATGATCAAAAAACTTAGACAATTCAAGATGACCATGAGACCAAACAATAAAGGTGTCGTCCACATACCTAAGCCGTACTTTAGGTTTTAATATTGATGATTCCAAAGCAATAGTTTCAAAGGATTCCATAAAAATGTTAGGTACAACAGGTGATAGAGGAGAACCCATAGCAGCACCAGAAACCTGTTTGTAAAAGAAGAACCAAACTCAAATCCTTGCCATGTTGAAACAGAATCTGTTTGATGATAAGCGAATCCTTAATAGGAACTTTAGTAAAAAGTGAAATAACATCAAATCTCACGAGAAGATCTTGGGGTTCAAGTTTTATAGTTTCTAGACATTGAATAAAATGCTGAGAGTTGAGGATGTGAGAAGAGGTTTTACCTGTAAACTCGTAAAGAATGTTGGACAAGAACTTGGCTAGCTTGTAAGTAGGAGATTGGATAGTACTGACGATAAGTCGAAAAGGAATAGCTTGTTTGTGAATTTTGGGAAGTCCGTATAGACGAGGTGGTTTGGAATATGATGGGGTAAGTCGACGTTTAGTTTCAGGAGGTAGATTGGAAGATTTGATAATTTGACTGACCTCACGTTCAATCCTCGAAGTGGGGTTGTGAGTTAGAAGGGCGTAAGTTTCCTTATACAAAATAAACTTGATTTTCGTAACATAATCAATTTGGTTCAAAACTACAGTAACGTTGCCTTTGTCGGCTGGAAGAACAATAATATCAGGGTTCTTACGAAGACTTTTTAGAGCTGACTCTTCCGACTTAGAAATGTTGGATTTAAGAATTTTAGACGATTCAAGGATTTTGCCAGTGTTAATGCGAATGGGATCTGAGATGTTGCGAGGAAGATGTCTTATAGAAGACTCAACAGCACATAAAATATCTTTTTCAAGAAGGAATGCGTTTGGGAGCAACCGCAGAATTCAAACTCTTAGAGAGCACTGATTCCTGTTCTGAGGTGAGGACCAAACTAGATAAATTGACAACCGTCCTCAAGGAGTTAGTAGTGGACGAAACATTACGATTCTTAAATTCAATAATTGAAACTTTTTGAGATGACCTTCAGTGGCTAGTCGTATTGTAGTATCAGACTGCTGGTAAGTAATGTTGTCAAAGAGTTTCTAATCATTCGGGGATAGAGTGTTGACCAACTCAAAATAAAGATAAAAGAGTTGTTTCGCCTAGTTTGCTTAATTCGTTCGCGTATCAACGCTAAACTTGCACCGTGTATGATGTTTTTAGAAGAACGTGTGTGTGGAACTTGATTTTGAGAAATGCATGAATGATGTTGTGGTCACGACAGCGACTAAGAAAGGTTAAATTGCACAAAAGTTTGACGAGTTTGTGGCGAAGTTTGGAAAATACGGAGGTTTTAGAAGAAATATTTTTTCCGTAGAGATTGTTAATGTAATAGCGAAGGCTTTCACGGCCAGAACCTATACTAACATTAAAATGTTTCCCGGGTTTGGACCGTGTCATTGTTGTTGTAACCGAAGTTGCCAACGTATCTGGGCGTGAAATAAATCGCAAAACTTTTTAATTAATTAATTTAAATTCAATTAATAAATGTATAAAACTTAACATGTGTTTTTACTTTAAGTTTTTAACACTAAACTTCACTACAGTTAGAAATTTACAAAAAATCACTATCAGCTAACATGGCAAAGGGTCTACGACACAAAAAGGTTTAGGAACCTCTGGTTTAGATGATCAAAAAGCTTAGACATTTCAAGATGACCGTAAGACTAAACTATAAGCGTTCGTCAACACACCTAAACCAAACTTTAGGTTTTAATAATAATGATTTCAAAGCAACCGCTTCAAAAGGTTCCATAAAAATGTTAGCTACAACAGGTGATAGAGGAGAATCCATTGCAGCACCAGAAACCGGTTCATAAAATTTGTTATCAAATTGGAAGTAAGTGGAGGATGAACACTTATCAATATGAGGAACTAAATTCAACTCTTTACTACGTTCAGACAGAATCTGTACGATGATAATAAGCGAATCTTTAAGAGAAGCTTTGGTAAAAGTGACATCAAAACTTACAAGAAGATTTTGAGGTTCAAATTTCTATACCTTGAATAAAATGAGAGTTAGGGATGTGGGAAGAGGTTCTACTTGTAAATTCGCGACGAATGGTGGACAAGAACATGGCTAGCTTATAGGAGTTTGGATAGTACTGACGATTGGTTCGAAAGGGAATATCTTGTTTATGAATTTTAAGAAATCCGTATAGACAAGGTGGTAAGTAACGCACGAATGGACAAAAAATTTAAAATACAACTTGAAATAGAAGTGTAGGAAATTTGTTCTTAGCGAGATTTTCCTTGTCGAATAGGATCTGAGATGTGGCCAGGAAGATGTCTTATAGAAGAAAAACAGCAAACTATTCTTAGATTTTTTTACAAAAGCTAGCTTTTTACAGTTCTAACATAATTGCGGACCACTTTTATAAAAAGAAGAAGACACATTAACGATAACTAACATTTGTGAAGAAAGTGCCGCACTGGATGACAATAGCCGAGAATGTTGTTCAACAAGAGGTACAAATTTTTTTCCATTACTAACGTTATTTGAAGAACAAGAAACAAAAATGTCTTTAATTTGCGACGTAACATATACAAAACCAGCTTCCATGTTACGCTTTCTACAAGAGGAAGGCGTGTAAGCTTCATTAACTTGAATGCGATCTTCAATCATACGACCAAATCTAACTAATTCTTTAATTGAAGCAACTAACGATAAACCAAGCTAAGTGTGGTATAGGGGAAAAATATTTCTTAACAAGGTCTATAACTGTTTTTTTTTCAGAAAAAAGCTTATCGAGACGTAAAAACAAATTGCAAATGATTGCAACGGAAATTATAATTGATATGTATCCTAGAATTCTTCGTGTAAAAACTTAACCAAAGGACAAAGTCTTTCCAAAAACTAACTGAACTACAAATTGACCTGACAAAAATCAATGTACCTCTAAAAAAATCAGTAGACTCTAAAAACAACTGACGGTTTGGAACGTTGCGAAAATCTAAACTATATGCGGGACAAGAAAATTTTTGAGTAGACCTCGTAAAACAACATTGCCCAAAAACGCATTTTATAACGTAGTTTGTTATGCAATAATGTATCAACAATCAACTTATAACCTATTGTAAAATTAAGTAACAACGAAATATACAGGCAAGCCATAACTCAAAAAATGACCACACGTTTAGCGCCAAATAATTGTTACCTGCAAAAGATGTTAACGCAAAAATTGGTTTGGATTGGTAACACGAACGAAGTATTTGTTGGATCTCAGTAGAGACGACGGTCGTGGATTATATTCGAAATGACACAGATGATTTGAAATGCATCAATTAAATAGCAAATACTTCAGCATTTAATTCCAAAATTTAAAAAAAATTGTTAACTGACAACGCAAATTTAAAACAAGTGTAAATACGAGAGTGATAAAAAAAGTACATAAGAAAATCCAACGCAGGTTACAAAGTTGGCGACTAAAACAAAAATTCGCAGATATCGCAAATCTTGTAACTATCGGAAGGTGTTGAAAACAAACCCAATATTACATACGTAATATAATGAACAAGATTTATTGGGATTTTCAAAAACAAGAATGCATACATTCCCAGTAAACACAAAATTGATAATGTTTAGTAACAGTTTCAAAACAAAAAATTTATGATTCACTCTTGATTCAAACATAAAAGAAACCTAACTGCAATAAAATAGCTATAAGTCCATCGCTGTTTCACTTATTTGAATCAGTATAGTTTCGGTATTTTAAATTCAAATCTGTTGCAAACTAAATGTTGCATTCGGTTTACGTTTTAAAAGCTTCGTTCTTAAACTGATACTAAATGATCGATACATGTATGATTTTTTTGTTTCAATAATGAACTAAAACAATTCTTTCAATAATATAATAATACATTTTCGAATGCACGTTTCAAATTTTATTGCACAATAAATATTTTTAAATACAATATCACATTGAGTTTTTTACATATTGCAACTTTCCTGGATGTGGTCTTTCCACGGAAGCCTCGAAAACTGCATCAGTTACTGTTGGGTAGCAACTTTTAACCGCATCTGTAACATAGAAATAAATATTTCATTTATATACATACATAATCATAGAGTTACACAAAATTAATTACATTTTTTAATCAAAAACAACACAAACTTAATATAAATATCACTTTAGCAATCATAAGAAAGTTATAAAAACACTGTGAATACCTTTAGCTGTACATAATCGTATAGAAAACTTGAAGAATTGAACTGTAATTATAAATCCTAAAGTATCATCAGATTTACGCAATAATCTACCTTAACGCAACCATGTGTGTTAATTTACATTTTTTTATACAAATTAAAACATAATACATAAAGAACAGAAATGATAATAATATCGATTACATTTATGGATTATAATAAAATGTTTCGACTTACCGTTTATTGTTCCATTTCGTAATTGTACACACAGCATAACTTATCAAACTGCAACCGAACAAGTGAAAAGATATCAATTTGCAGCGCAAGCGTTGACGACAGTAATCAAAAGTATAGCAACGACTAATGCTGACTAATCACAAAGTATTCGTTTTTCCTAGAACGATTCCACTGTTTTGAAAATAATTCAATCTTATTTAATCGATCTTTAAACAATTCTAGTTATTCAAATAATATTCGGTTTTAATAAATCAGTTTTTAGACTCTTTCAATTTATTCACTGTCAGTTACATGTAAATGATATAAAAATGGAACTAACACGAAACAACGTAATGAAACAATTGTTTTAATTTTGTGACTGTAACAGTTTCAATCCGTGTTTACTGGGTAAATAATAAAAAGATTAAAAAAGAAAAAAATTATTCTAGGTGAAAATTAAACGAGAATAGAGTCGTATGATAATTCATCAGTTGTTTGTATTAAACCTTTGTGCATGAAATGGCTGAGAATTGTTTTTCATAACCTCTTCAACGCTGGAAGATGATGAATCAGCAACACCAATGACATATGGAGAATTTTTGGTGATAACAAATAATGAGCGAGACCGCTTATTATCAAGAATTGTTGCGTGCTGATAAAACGTAGTTTCCAGTGACATATCTAAGGAGAAACCCAATCGCGTTATCTTAAAACCATGCCCCTGAACAAATATCATAGCATATAAATGGATCAAAACTCTAAATCCAAACACTTCCGGCTGTTGTTTCCCATTTATATTTTTAGTAGTACCTAATAGTCTAGTGCGAATTGATTGCAAACTGGAGGGTATATCTTTTATAGAAATTTTTTTTAGAGAAGCACACAAATGAGTATTTTGGGCTATTTTTTTCAAATCGTTAACAAAATGCTCAATAAACTGTCATAAATTCGCGGACACAAAATATCTTCAAGGCAAAAAATCACGTTCGCAAAGCTCAAATAGTCGAAAGAAAGGTCGAACCAATTGAGCCGCACGTCCACTAGCTGCCATTTTCTGCTGGCTTAGATACGGTTAAAAATAAATTTTCTCTGGACACGATAAATTTTAAACCCACAGTGGAAATTTCAAAAATTTTGCAGACTTTGATCGAATACGATCGAATTAAATAAACAATTTATATCGCGTGATCCCTATCAATTGTTTTACCACACTATAATTAGTTGACACGCGTTTTTAAAAAACAAAACAAAATGATTACTAGACTTTATCGGAGTTTTATAAAGGTTCACAATACAACAGCTTCTTAGATTATGACACGATTCGAGCTACGTTGCCACATCCTTTGAAATGTAAAGGTTTCGAAGTGGAGATTTCACCTTTGGAAATGTGCATCCACAGTTTAGAAACTGTTTTTTTCAACAGTTTGTCGCGTTTGCGATTCTCTGTCATATCTAAAGAAGATTTAAAGCAAACTAGACTTGCAATAAAAACATTTCGCGACGTGAAATAATTGACATGCATTTTTAATACATTCTATAGGTGTTCTTAGCGTGATCTTTCGGCGCAAAAAATTAAAACTAATCTTACAACAGACCCGTCGATTGCCAAAGACAAAAAAAGGAAATATTAAGTTTGCTCTCTCCGTTTACAACAAAAAAACAAACAAAAAACCTCGTTAAACGATAGAATTAAATTTAAATAGTTAGTCTCGATTTTCTTGCGTTAGACAGTATCTCAATTCATCGTATCTCTCGTACAATAATCAAATAAAAAACTTACAAACGCATATCCAAATAAATTTAACTAATTTCTAACCTTTTGAAAGAAAAACTTTAAAAACTTTTTTTGATTTTGCATCGCGTCAGACTTTTTAAAAGCTTCGTTTAAAACTCTCTTCTTCCTTTGTACGCAATTTTGACTTTATATCCTAAAACGTTTTTTTCTGATTGGGCAAGTTCACGAACGCTCTCAGTACTATATTTGCCAATTGGCTTTTCCTTTTTTTACTCAATCTGTTAAAAGCAGCGTTGTGCCCCTTTCTACCCTTAATATGTTACTACGTCTTGTTATTAGGCGGCGCTGCATGCTACAAATGGAATAGAAGTTCACCGATGCTACTTTTTTTTCCTATTAACATTAAACAAATGCGCTACTGATTATAAAGGAGCATTAAATAGATATACTTTACTTTAACATGATTTTTTTCTCTAATCTTAACAGATTTATAACGCTAATAATAGTAATAATCTTTACAATTGGCTGACTGTTGATAGAATTTCAACATTCAAAATTTACTCAAATTTTATTTTACATACTTTTGTTCTATGCTGATAATTTTACAGTAAAATCGTTTATGACTCAAACTAGTAATTACTGATAGTTTTTATTATAAACTTCGTTTACGCATTTTACAATTTGAATATAAATTATCGGTTTAGTCGGACATATGTGTTTGGGTTTTTTTGCGGGTAAGGGTACCTTTGTCAATATGGTAATATGTGGAGTTGTTTTTCTTGTAAACCATCCTGCATCGAAACCGCCACAATTTTTGTATTAAGATAATTTGCTTAATTTTTTTTAGATTTATTCTGACAGCGGGAGAACAAATCAACGTACTAGACGGCCACCTGAAAACTATGGTAAATTGTTGCTAGTACATGGGTTGAATTATGTTCTCAAACAATCACCCTGATGCTATATCACTCTTTTTATGAATAGCAATGTCGTTATCTAGCCGAATCGTTATTTTTGTAAAATCGGTATGCTGTATAACTTATAACGGTACCATATATCGACTGTTGTTATCCATTCTCGTTATTTTGAACCATAACGATTATGATATAACGGCGGCGTTTTAGTAGCCGTTATAAACATAACGATTCTGATGTGAGTAACAAAATAAAATACAAGAGCAACATTTGTAAACTTTTGTATCAAAAGTACAAATATTTTCTACTACTGCGCTGGTAATCGGTGTCTACCGTCTTGACGACGAGTTCGGTAAACACATAGCTTGAATAATAGATTTTCATTAATCCTTTGTTGTCATAGCAATCTTAAGCCAAATTTTTAAATTTCAATTTATCATTTCCAAATTATCGTAATTGTTTCAATACACTAAAAAATGTATACGTCACACAACCGATAGAAGTTTCATGGCATTGCTACTTAAAAAAACCATAAAATTAAAAAAAAATGACTTTAGCAAACTTAAATCACTTAAGTGTAACTGCAACTTTAGGTAAAAATAATCATTCTTGGAAAATTTATGAGTAGCTATAAAAATAGAATGCACAGAATCAAAAATCTTGCTAAACAATCAAACTATAAAAACGTTGGTTATCATTTACAAACACAAGTTACATGGAAAAAAATACAATATTTAAAATAATACAGACTTCTGTAATTACATCATATTTAAGTACATTTAAATACAAAATTTAATTTTATTAAACAAATGTGAATTGTATGAAGCTTTGCTTATCCACGTTCTTAACAACTTCATAAGAAAAGAGATAAATAATGCAAACAAAGCGAAAATATTATTCGTCGGAATACACGAGTTTTACTTAACAAAATAAAAAAAATGTAAAGATATGTCGCCGTTATCAAAATTATAACTTTATTCCCAGTAAACGAATTAAGTGTTTTATTACAGTAATTTAAATGTTTGTTATATACAAATATAAAAGATTGACGACCTTGAATATTATTTTAAAATCTTTTTTTTTTCATTTTTGCGTTGTATATATCACTTTTGTTAATTTTTTTTTAGTAACAAAACGCTAAATCTACTTTGTGAATGAATATTTAAGTCGACACTGTTTTTGGTAGTAATGACGATTTTTTGAAACCAATTGAGATTAGTTTAATGTTTGGTTTAGATATGCAAACTGTCGTTATACCGCATTTTGTGAAAAATTTTATCATGTTCTTGGAAAATCCAAACTGGTGATAATACACAAAACCAACAAAGTTTTTGCGCTGTTTCTACTTGCACAATTGCTTTTTAGTGATTTTTATACAAAAATCATAATATCCAAGGTTTTAAAAAACGAAATTCAACAAAAACAAAAAAGTAGTAGTTTTTGCGTAATTTGATTTCATTTTCAGTCAAGAGACTAGCTACTAAGCCAAAACCTAAATATTTTTTGTAAATGCGTGACACTAAACAGCATTTTTAGTGAGTGGCAACTTGGTTAAAAAAAATAATTAGTTTTTTCCAGTTTTGACAAATTAGTGGTTAAATAATCACAAGAAAATGTCTGTCTGCATCTAGATTCTAAATAATGTAAATTTTCTCATTGCAAAACAAACAATCGAAAAAAATAGTACAAAATTTTATTGACCACAACCAGTAAAAAAATCAGATTTTGTGATACATCAACTTACATAGTGGCAAAAAAAAAGTTTTCAAACAATTTCCTGGTACTTCATATTTTTGTTAGACTGTAAAACATTTACTTGCTTATCTTATCTTACAATTTCAGAAACAAATGTATGAACCCAAAGCAACCTCAAAAGTCATACGTCTATGACAATGATGATAATTAGTAAACAAAGAATATAACCTTGTTAACCACCAGCACATTTTAGCATATTGAATAGTTTGTTTGATGGCCATTTTTTCTAAGAATGCTAATAAAACTTATTTTTGTGGTAATGAACAATGTTTGTAATAATATAGTTTTAATGAATTATATTAATTATCAAAAACAAAATATAACTTTTGTCATGATGACGTTTTTTATATTTTATAAAAACAACAATTTTGTCATTTTTATTTTTGAGGCTTTGGCGGCCATGATTTTTTAACAAATAATTATTTTCGGGTTTTGAACCGCGTTTCATATTTACACTTTTCACAAAATTTATAAAACTTAGAAAACTTAGAAACTTTGAAAAATTTACAATGTTTGACGTTTCGACAGTCATTTCGCTGTCTTCTTCAGAAAAAACTGAAAGTTTTGGGATTTAGCCAACATTGTTACCTCTTAATTTTATCGTGTGACCGGTGTCTAAAAAGTGTTCCGCAACAGCAGATCTTGTGTTATGTTTCTTTGTATCTGCCTTATGTTCTTTTAATCTGGTAGTTATGTTGCGTCCCGTTTGTCCTACGTAAGCCAGCCCACACGAACAAGGAATGTGGTAGACCCTTAGTTCCTTGAGTGGTGCTTTTGTTTCTTTTGATTTTGAAAAATTGGCAGCTATTTTATTTGTTGCAGTAAACATCACTTTGATATTTTTTTCTCTAAGTATACTGGCTATTTTATCCGTGCAGCCTTTTATGTAAGGAAGGAAGAAAGTTGCCACGGGTTTCTCCTTCTTTAGTTTTTCCGTACTGTGTTTGTTAATTGCTCGATATGCCTGCCTTTTTGAAACCGTTTTTTATTAAGGCGTTTGTTAGGTGACCTAGCTCAGTCTTTAACGTGTTCGGTTCACTGATCGTCTTGGCCCTGTGTACTCAAGTTTTTAGAACTGCAAACTTCTCAGCTGGATGATGTGACTCGGCGTTGGGATATCTGTCAGTACGTGTCGATTTTATATATACGTGATGTCCAAATTTGTTGTCCATATTTTGAGTGACCAGTACGTCCAAGAACAGAATGCTTCTGTTTGTTTCCTTTTCTATGGTGAATTTGATGTTGAAATCTAACTGGTTGATGTGATCCAGAAAGTTGTGTAGTGTTTCTGTTCCATGAGATCGAATTACAAATGTATCGTCCACATAACGTAGTCAGCATTTTGGTTTGAGGGTAGCGGTTTCTAATGCTCTTTCTTCAAAATCCCCCATAAATATATTGGCGATGACTGGAGAAAGTGGTGATCCCATGGCTGCCCCTTCAATTTGTTCGTATACAATATTGTTGAATGAGAAGTACGTGGACTTTAAGCATAACTCAATTAGTCCGTTAAGTTCCTCCTCTCAATTGATGTTGGATTTTGATGCTGTAGATTAAATTTTGCTATCACATCAAAATTTATACCAAAGAAAGAAATAGTGAGTTCATTGGAAAGCACACTCAAAACATATTCAAGAAGAGGTGAGGGTCAAAACAGCCGATACTCTGAAGAAATCTACAGCACCGAAATCCAACATCAATCGAGAGGAAAAAATGCTCTAAGGAAACTTAAAGCCAACAAAGAAATCATTGTATTACCAGCTGATAAAGGAAATGCTTCTGTAATCATGCACACCAACGACTACATGGAAAAAATCGATACATCTAAAGAGACGACTAACTCCTACAGACACCAGGATGCCGCACATTTACGGCCTTCTAAAAATCCACAAACCAAGGGTACCGCTTTGCCCAATTGTGAGTGCTACAGGTTCAGCTACTCATCCTTTGGCTAGATACTTGTGTACCATTTTTTAACCGCTTACGGGAAAAAGCATTCATCACGTAAAGAATTTCCAGCACTTCGTCTCAAGAATTGAAAAAATGAAATTGGAACCAGAAGACATTTTAGTCAGTTTTGATGTGACATCTCTTTTCACAAATGTGTCACTACAAACAGCACTGGAGATCATCAAGACCAAATTACGAAAAGCGGATTTGGATGCTTAAAGACCACGTACTTCTCATTCAACAATATTGTATACGAACAAATTGAAGGGGCAGCTATGGGATCACCACTTTCTTCAGTCATCGCCAATATATTTATAGAGGATTTTGAAGAAAGAGCATTCGAAACCGCTACTCTCAAACCAAATTGCTGGCTACGTTATGTGAACGATACATTTGTAATTTGGTCTCATGGAACAGAAACACTACACAACTTTCTGGATCACATCAACCAGTTAGATTTCAACATCAAATTCACCATGGAAAAGGAAACAAACAGAAGCATTCCGTTTTTGGACGTACTGGTCACTCGAAATATAGACAACAAATTGGGACATCAAGTATATAGAAAACCGACACCTACTGACAGATACCTCAACGCCGAATCACATCATCATCCAGCTCAGAAGTTTGCAGTTCTAAAAACTTTAGTATACAGGGCCAAGGCGATCAGTGAACCGAACACGTTAAAGACCGAGCTAGGTCACTTAACAAACGCCTTAATAAAAATTGGTTTCAGAAAGGCACACATATATCGAGTAATTAAGAAACACAGTAAAAAAACCAAAGAAGGAGAAACCCGTGGCAACTTCCTTCTTTCCTTACATAAAAGGCTGCACGAATAAAGTAGCCAGGATACTTAGAGGAAAAAATATCAAAGTGATCTTTACTGCAACAAATAAAATAGCCGCCAATTTCTCAAAATCAAAAAATAAACAAAAGCACCACTCGAGGAACCATGGGTCTACCACATCCCTTGTTCGTGTAAGCTGGCTTACATAGGACAAACGGGACGCAACATAGCTACCAGATTAAAAGAACATAAGGCGGATACAAAGAGGCAACAATGTTGGTTAAATCCCAAAACTTCTGGCCTAGACTATACAAGGAAGCCATTGAAATCCAGAAGAAGAAGCGACAATTTTAATAGGGATAATGGAATCGATCTAGCGCCAATATGGAAAAACATGTTCCGGAAAACTAATGAATCGAAACCGTCACGAAGCACTGACCCGAAGGGCGTAATATAAAGGCTTGTCAGGATCTTATATCTTCAGTTTCAGTTTTTTCTGAGAAGAAAACGACATGACTGTCGAAACGTCAAACACAGTAAATTTTTTAAAGTTTGTAAGTTTTCACGCGGTTCAAAACCCAAAAATAATTATTTGTTAAAAAACAATTTTATCAGTTTAATAACGAAAATTACTAACAAAAATTAGTAGCCAGTTTTTTTGTGACTCTTCCGAACTGGAAATACTCTAATATGTTATAATTTTATACATAGGTACGTATCGGTAATATACACACAGAAATAGTAACGAGATAGTGTTTGCTACGCCATATCTAAGTTTGATACAGTTTTAATGCTCATTACTTTTATTGTTTTAATACCGAATTAAATTTTGTAGTTATCTTTTTGTTTTTTGCTAGAATTTTTATAATTATACTTAAACCGTTACTTATTCAATTACATCACCTTTGCATAGTTTAGCAAGTGTAGTAGATTTTCCAATGCGCTTTCAGTTAATCGTCACCGACAGCAAGCGTAAAGGTTTACCTTGGCGTTGGTATTTGATCCGTCTTGCCATCCAACAAGCGTAACTGCTTTACGTAGCGCTACTAAAAAACGTTAACGTTTATTGTCACCAACAATTACTATTCTTAGACGTCTATAAAACGAAAAATTTTTTTCAATCCTCACCTGTTTTAATAATTTGATTAATTGCCGTTACTTACTCTCAAGGGAGTTATCTATCTATCTATTGTCCAGATTTTCTGAACTGCACAATTAAAGAAATTTTAACAGGACTCGAAAACTAAAATGTCATTGGTGTAAAACGTATCAAAGCAAAACGTAATAATAAATGGTTATACAGTCCAAACCACATTTTAACATTTAATACTCGAAATATTCCACGAATAATAAACGGAGCATTTTATAAACTTCAAATACGACTGTACATACCATCAGCGTTAAGACGTTTCAGATGCCAAAAATTTGGACACGCAGTTATAAACTAAGAAAATGATCAAGTATGTATTTGTAGCAAACCGCCGCATGAAGGACAATCATGTGAAAATTATGTAAAATGTGTTAATTGCGATGGTCCCCATACCGCTCGCTCCTGCATGTGCTCTAAATATCAAAAGAAAATGTCGATACAAGAAATTAAGATAGCAAAAAAATGTCCTACCACAAACCAATTAAATCTAAGGAAATTTAATAAAAGCACTTATACTATAATTTATGTATAGCACTATCACTTACACGAAGATAAGTCTGCGGATAACTATGTAACACTTATTGTTTGTTTACACTAAAGTCACGTACAAGATTATACACCGTAGATTTATCTTACACACGTTAACTGCTTATTTATTTAGACTTAAATAATATTTTTAACACTGCCGTCTTCGAATTACGGAAAATAACTAACCTACGATTTGTTTGTACCGTATTTATACGTTTCTGCAAACATTCGAGAAGCCTCTACATTCTTTTGTGAACGTTCTAGACGTGGATAAAAAGTATGTGAACGGTCTGTAAATTTACAAAAACTTCGCGAATGTTTCAATATTGTAAAATTCAAAAATCAGTTACCGCTAGAGTTACTCTAGTGAATCAATTAGAAACAAAAATACCAAAAATCCAGCTGCTTATTAATATAAGCAATGACGAATCACACTCATCATCTACTCCTACGACCATAGAAACTGTCGAAGCAAATAGAAAGAGAACACAAACAAATTCTCCTACCATTTCTACAGGAAGCGAAGAAGGGGATTTAAGCTATATTGTCCCTGGATCGAGAAAATAAATAAAAGGGGTGGCCAAAAGGCAAACTCAAGAAAACCAGTCGCTCAGCAAGTTGTGTATAAGTAAATAGAATAAATCTAACTAAACTCCTAGATAAATATTTTATATTTTTTTCATATATATTGTTTAATCAGCATACTCATATTTACAATTTATATATAGGTATTTACTCATTTTGATCAAAACAAACCGTCTAAACAAAACAAAATGGAAGAAATAATTCAATTGAACTGTAATGGCTGTAGACAACATCTCTCCGAATTACAACTGTTAATAAATAAATATGATCCATTTTTCTTATGCATACAAGAAACACATTTCTTCGAAATTATAACACCTATCGATTAGACGTACACACCACTGGCCGCGCAAAGAGCGTAGTTGCGATACTTTTAAAAACGTCCGTTACTAATATACGTATAAACATACAATCGATACCACAAGTAATTGCTGTTCAAGTAAAATTTTCATAAACATTACAATATCAAAACAATAATACAGCAGCTATCAAAACCGTTCATCAGAATGGGTGATTTTAACGCACGTCGGTATAGGGTTCGAAAAGAACCGACTAAAAAGGTCTAACCTTGGAAAACATTTTCCACAAAGAAAACCTAGTCATACTAAACACTGAAGAGAATACACATTTTAACCAATATTTGGGTAGTGAATCAGCAATCGACCTCACCATAGCGACACCATCAATCGCCCCAAATCTTTTTTGGGCACCAATAAATGATCTCTACCACAACGACCCTTACTCAGAAAAATGGATAATTAAGTGAGCTGACTGGAAACTGTACCAAAATACAGTCAAAAATATAGTTCTAAATATCGATGTAAAAGAAGACGTAAAAATATTTACCACCGCAATCATGGAAGCGGCCCAGGCAAACATACCTATGTCCGATCAAATGAAAACTCACAAAAATATGCCATTTTGAAACAACGGTATTAAATCCCCACTTCAATCAAGAAAACACGCTTTCGACGTCTTTAAAAGGTGCCCAGACATTGAAAATTTAATCGAATTTAAAAGTAGAGCAACCGCTCGTAGAAAAATTGTAGAAAGCAAACGTATCTGTTGGCAAACGTTCGTATCCATAATGACAAATTAAACCTCACCAAACAAAGTTTAGAGCAAGATACGTCGTATAAGCAATACAAGATCTCTAAACCAACGTTAGCAATCAACAACAATCTGACGAACGACACTTTAACCGTTGCTGAATAGATACTATAGAAGAAGTGATACAAAATGACTGCACTAAAGTAGCTCTATCTATCTATAAACAACATAACGTTTTATAAAGATTCATGTAGGACGGTAGCTTTTTCGATCGCATACGAAGTGTAGAAATTAGACGGCAAACAAAGATAACAAAACGTGTCGCCACCAAAAAATTTTAAAGAAAGACTCACTGAAAAAAGGACATTGCACATTGGAGACTAAAACAATGTAAGAAGAGCAGCCCCCAAAAAAGTGAACGGAGAACATTAGAGAAATGGCAGGTCAAAACTGGTATTAAAAAGTATATCAAAAAGCTAACAATGAAAAAAAAGAAAAATACCTAATTTGATTTGTTTCATTTCTTTTTTGGTCCTAAATTATACATATATTTTAAAGTACCTAACAGAATGTACAACATTTACTAAAATTTGTTTGAGATAAATTCAAAAATAAAGAAGTTTATAAAATTTTTAGTACTTTTTAGTTTTTTTCTAAATAAACAAACAAACAGAAATTTCGCTTAAGAGCGTATCAAATTACACCAATTTCTACTTAACCGACTAGCAATAGCGAGTTTTTGAAAATGGTCACCCTGTATATATAAAAAAATATGTTTGAACAATTGATACATTTTTCAAGCTTGAATATTCTCTTAAAAGCCTTTGACAACACTTTCTACTCTTTTACTCTACTGTTGGATACTTTTGTTACTAATGGTGTCCCATTAATAGTTGAACGATACCGCAGTTTGTTATCATATTGACAAAAAACTAATGACTTGTTTAAATTTGATTAAAATAGAAGCGACAATTTTTGCGTTTGTGTTAAAATTTGCCATGTAGCACCTAAAATTAGGTCAAAGATTATTTTATCAATTATCAAATATTTTCTCCAAAAAAAACAATGACGACAATATTATGGTATTTAGTTAACATTTGAAAACAAAATTTGCAAATATATATTAAAATGTCCTTGAGTATTTAGCTGGGTTGTAGAACCTACAAAAAACATTAAAAACATGTTGATAACATTATTAACATTCTCTTCAAATAAAGAATGATTTTATAATAATCAAAATAAAGTTTATTATACGTTTTTTTTGTAGGCCAGACACGCAACGCTTGACTTAATGTCGGACGTATGGAGCTAAAGACACATTCTAAGTTTTGATTAAATAAAAGTGCTAACAGTTACTTCTTTTTACTTTTCTATCCATCTATATAAAATTATAAAATAAAAATCTAATATGAACCGAAAAGACTGTCTAAAACTTAAATATTTTGAAGTCTGAACATAATAATGAAGCGCAACGTATTGCTTAGCCTCTCGTACATCCAATTCCGACTTTTACCTCATCGTAGTAAGCATCGACGGGATTTTAAAGGGTTGACTACCAGTGAGCATAGAAATCAATAACACTAAAGTTTTAGTAACTGTCAAAAACATTTTATGAATCTTCAGTACTTTTCCTTTATTTTTTCGATAGCCCAGGTCGGTAGATGTTGATTTAAAGTATAAAATAATTAGAAATAATAACATAACTTTTAGTATACAAATTAAATATTTTTCAGTGCAATAAACGTCATAGTTTGTGTAGTTTTATTTAAATGCGCGGTTAGTCTAGGTTTGCATGCTGTAATAAAACCAGGTACTTTTCTAAACACACTTCAGCAACTGTAAAATAGTGTTAATAATAAGTTCTTACAAGCTATAAGTCTTACGAACCTTGCACGGCCAACTCACAGTAGTCGGAGATAGACAAGGTTCAAAAAATAGAATTTAAAGGGCGCCAGATCTTTCTAAGTAAATACCTGTTTTGATCAAGACAGAAGGTCCAAGCTTGTAACGAAATCAGGTTCGTAATCCTTGTTACACTGGTTTTCGTGTAACCAAAAAAAGAAAAAAGTAAATATGTATAACAACTTTAATTTAATAACGTAGATTATTAACAAGCACCAGAAATTTTGTAGTACATTATTCAATACATAAATGCCGGATGTATCGGCAAAACACAATACATAGGTTTACACATACACATCTATGGTTCACAGCATGCGATACACAAAATAATTAATAAAAATACCTAAACGATACTGAAACGATAATTGAATTGCGTAAGTTACAACAAGCAAAATTTCGTGAGAGACTTTTCGGACAGCGACAAAGTAATTAAATAAAACACCCACATTCCTGTACTTGCCCGAAGAAAACGTTTTTCTCGTTGAGTCGAGCTAGAACATTTATAAATAGCAAATAATGTCAACACAATGACTCACAAAAGCAAAAATCTAGAAAATTGCTTATTAGTGCTAAAAAGTCCCGATTATCGAATGCTGTTGCACACATTAGGTAAAAGTTGATATCGTAATCGACTCACTTATAAAGAGTAGTATCTCGGAGAAAAGTTTTTGTCGAGACTTAGTTTTTAGTTTGAACGTAGGTTTTTCAAAATTATAATTGTCCTATAAAGGTATTTGGTCAATATTAGCCCCTTATCAATCCATAATACATCGAAACATGCCGCCAACACGTGACGGGACGTGCTATCAAATTAACAAAGAAATTACTAAAAAATTCTAAAAATCAATAGGAAAAGCTTACCCTGTAATAAATAAACTACTAGAAATGCGTATTCAAGTTATATTTCATTTTTCATAAACGTCGATGTTAGAATATTAAACAGTTAACTCATCACAAGCACGATGTTACACAAGACTGTTTGACGTCTTGACAAGAAATGAATTAAAACTAAACTCCCTAAAAAGCGTCGCAAATAGAAATCTAACTTTAGTGTAATGAATATACAGGGTATTACATTTACAAATTTATGCACGTAACAAAGTTAATTACTAATTATTAAGGTAAGTCAATTGCAAAGGTCGATAATTTTAGATACAGCAATTGGCGCCTTGCAATATCAAAACGGAACTTTCGGAAGTAATAGCTTGTTACATAACGGGAGTCACCAAGCGAATAGGAAAAATCCTGAAAAAACAGAAGATACGTATACCACAAGGTCAATCCAACAGTAACTTCCCACAGCAAAAGACAAGCAGCAAATAAATCAATTTAAATAAATCGCAATAAAACCTACCTAAATATAAACTTTATAACAAAATGTAATATTGAAATTTATCTAATTAAGGAAAGTATTTACAACTTTCAAGTACAAGTACAAGTCAAGTACATAAACATTGTAATACCCTACGTCGCGTGGTCGCAGAAATGCAATTTGGGTGTAGTTTCTCTGATTCATATGATGACATAAGATTGCGTAATTTTTGAAATGCGTATTACAATTTCTAATTTTTTCGTAATTTTACTCTAATTGTACTCGTATTTGTACATTTCTTTAACCAGAATATCGTAACACATAAACGTAACGTTAGATAATCTTCAAATTTGCCACTATCCAAATCACACTAATTTAGACGTAACTTATTTAATAATAATAGTTTTCGTAAACATCAAACGTCTATAGTAAATTATAACCGTATTTTCGCAGTCTAAAAATCAAAATCAAAAACAATTGTACTTAATTCAAACAAATTTTCGTATCCAATAGCAAAATAACACGTACAGAAATAAATCGTACAAATCAGAAAATGTAATTATAATAAAAAAATGTACGTACAAAAATGTCGTGGTGCGCAAAAAAAAATTGAAACACAAATACCATGTTTATATTATGCGTAAAGAACAAGGATGCTTACCCCTACAAATTACGGATTGTTGCATATTAACAACGAACGCATAATTTGATTACAACCAAAGCAGACCGACAATGTAACAACTAAGGCAGTACAGACCACATTCCAATTTTTAATGTAGGCAGCGGTCACACCTGGACGAAAGCGTTTTGTAACAAACCGTCACTCAAGATGATTTAAAAAGATGGCTTATAAGCGCATGTGCAATGCGTAAATTCATTGCATAGAAGAATTTGCATATGCACTGAATAAAAAAATGTTAATTAACATCACGAATATTCAATCGAAGAAGTGTGCATATTACATTCGCTACTGAGTCAAAAAATAAAAAATATTCTTGCAGACAAGTCGTATAAAGTAATTTCTAAAGATCCTTCTTCATCTGTTGATAGAGCACTTTTCAAACTTATAAAAAAGTCGTCAATTAATGAAACCGATAAAAAAATTTTAACATCTTGTTATGTTAAAAATTAGTATTTCAATTCGCGAGTATGAAACATTTTTCTTCTTCTTCTTCTTCTTCTCTTCTCTTCTACTTTTTCGCCGAAACTGTCAAATTTTAGACAGCACGTTTACTTCACTTCCTGCAAGACCATCTACGAGTTCTGTACTTTTACGCCCGGGGCAACCTTCATCTTTAGATTGTTTCACGCTAATATGCAATTACATTTTTAAGGTTAAAACGGGGTAAGTGGTGTATATTTTTCTTTATTGGAGGTTTAATTTGACTCTGCTAATTGTTTGTAGCGTATATTGGTACCCACTACATGTTTAGCGTTATCACTGAAGATAACTAACAGGTAACTTCGTTGCAAAACTTCCATGACGTCACAGTTTTGATAACACCGTCAAGAATTGGAAATCTGCAGGATTATCCTTCTTTTGAAGATTAACTACGACAAACACTGACGAAATTTATGCTGTTAAGTCGAAGGGAAACGCTGCGCATTTGCGTTCTTAAATGATTGGATGCTAAGGAGACCTTTTACTTGTGTTAACATTTATATGCTTGTTTAGATTGGGTTTAATTTTACTTTTTAGGTAACTCAAGTACGGAGATTAGCTAATGTCCTACTGGATAAAACCTAACTGTGAGGATTACTATTTCAATGTCTTTTCTTCGATTTGTACTTTGGTGGTCATGTCGTTTATGACCGTACGTGCATGTTAAGTTAACACAATTAATACTATTTTTGTGCTTCACGAAGTCATGAGCAGTGCGCGTTGAGTCTCGAAGACTTAAATTGTTTGTTTGTCTACAATTTTAAGATTTGCAAATATAAGTTCAGACGTTATGTTTATGTAAAAGTTTAGACCGACAGGGTCAACTTGTGGTACGGTGTGTTGCTCACTATTAGGCGCAACTATATATATATTCTGTGTTATTACTTTTGTGGTCTTATTTATTCTTTTCCAGCTACTGGTAGAGTTAGACGGTATCTCCCTAACTTAATCTTTCATCGTTTTGGCGTTTTTTTTTAGATTTACGGTATAATTTTACATAATAATGCCTGTAATCCCTCTCCGAAGAAACTATGCTTGCCGTTGCTTTATTTTGTTACAAGAAGACCAGCGTAACAATTTATTCTTGGCAGTCCAACTCGTAGAACCTGATTTTCTCGTAACAACGTAAAGATACCAAAACTTCTTGATTTTACAGATTACCTAAGTGCTGATACATATTCGTTAATAACACTTTTGTCATTTAACAACAAGGTTCTTTTACGCTCAACAAGTTTCTACGTCATTTAAACTCAATTCATCAAAATATTCGTTTTATATACCCATAAAGATAGATATTTAAACGGATTGTCTTATTATCACTCTTTTCAGACATTATCAACAGTGAATTTTTTAGTGTACAGTGCCGTTTCCTTAAGTCAACACCAAAAACTTCCAAAAAAAGAGTTGAATCAAATAACCAAAGCGTTAGTCGCAAACAATTACAATACAAAAAGTATTAAGCGGTTTATTAAGTTTACGTCAGCCAAACGAAGAGTAACAGCAAAATCTGTTTCAACCAGTGTCTATTGCTTAATTACTATATGTCAAAGATACCACGAACCGTATAGAAAAATGCTGTCTAAATACAACATTTTTAGTCGATTCTTTACTCTTTCTAAATTGGGTCAACTCTTAAATCTAGACGTTATTTTTTTTTAATTCGATGGCGTTTATAGCATTTCTTGCTCTTGCGGTTGTGCATACATAGGAGAAACGGGTAGAAACGTGAAAATTCGTACTAAAGAGCATCAAAGGTGTAGTCGTGTTAAACAACCTTTGAAATGGTGGTGGAACACGTACTAGAAACGGATTATCAATTTTTGAAAAGTGTTTCTTTTACCGGAGATTTTTTTATTGATCAGCACCCAATCTATAAAAGTGAGATTTCACGGCGCAATCAATCAGTTTGTTTTGAGCTTTGAAGATGCCGACTGCGGCGTGTGACAAAAACTCAGCTTGTGTGATAATGACAACACTAGAATTATCCAGAATGGAATAAATAATTAAAACTTATCTAATTAAGAAGCGTATTTACAAAGATAAAGTATTGAAGGTCAAGTATATGAGCACTGAAGTTACCTAATTACTGTAAATAGCTATAAAATAAGAAAACGTAAGTACATTTTTACGTCATTGCGTTATCGCAGAGTTGTAATTTACGTGCTGTCCATCTGATGACGTACTACTCTGATTAATTTCTTATTCGTACAAATCTTTAACCAAAATATTATAACCCAAAAGTAACGTATGATAATCTTTAATAGCCACATTAAATAATTAACGTTTTTGTAACCATATCAAAACGTAAACATGTAATAAAATATTCGAAAAGCGACGTTCTGTCTAACATCAAACGTTTATTAAAATCATTTTGTATTGTCGCATTTGAAAAATCAAAATTAAAGACATAGTAAAATGTAAACTAAACAATTTTTTTCATCCAAAAACAAAATCACATGTACAAAAATAAACAACGTACAAATCAGTAAACTTAGTCGTAATAAGAAAATTCCTTACGTAAGAAAGACTAAAAACACAAATACCAAAGTCACGTCATGCGTAAAGATCAAAGAAAAAACGGTTTTTTCCATATTAACAACGAACGCATAATTTGAGCACAACTAAAGCAGACCGCCGACGTAACAAACATTTTAAATTGTAATGTGGTCAGCGGCCACACTTGGACAAAAACGTTTTTTTGCAACGAACCAACGCCCCAAGATAGATTACAAACGCATATGCAATGCGTAAATGCATTGCGCATAAGGATTTGCATATACCGTAAATATAAATGCACGTTACAACAAAAGATATCTATAAGATAAGATGACAGTGCGGAAAGCGCTACGTCGGAACAACAAGAAAAACTGCAAAAAAGAGAATTAGAAAGCATAAAAGAAACATGCAGTTAAATAGAATTGGACAATTAGTAGTGACAAAACACACACATAAAACGAGACATAAAATGTATTTCGAAAACGTAGAATTGATAGCTACTAAAAACTACAAAAAAAGACCAATCAGGAAAGTTATGGAGATAGAAACAAACAAGACCGTCAACAGAGAGGATAGGTATTAAAATTATATCCAACCAACTAATAAATGTTTGGTTTTTGGTGTTCTACTAAAAAAAAGTATTTATTTCTAAATAACAATGCCGTATCTAAAGTTTCCAAGGTTGAACATTTGATTGACAACACAATGAGTTTTCACATTGTCTGTGTGTGTACTTGACAAAGATACTTTTTTTTGCGAATCTTTACGCCAAAATTGCTTGTACAAGAAATCTTTTAAATCAAATCTTAAGACTACAATTTTTTCAATGTTAACTTCGGCTTCGGCATTTAATACCATTGACCAAAAACACAAAAAGCTTTTGTTAGAAAATTGATACTTAACTTTTTTTCTTCACTTCACACGTTTTACTAACGTACGATTAACGGAAACACTTTAAAACTAACTCGTTTGTTAATTGGCGACAAATAATCTCGACAATATTATGTCTCGATTATTAATCGCGATCATTAACAACCTTGTTCGTTAAATAGCTATTAAATACATGTGTCATTGGATAATTACATACACTTTTTCAAACTTGTTAAAGAAAAAAATTTACGTAAATTGTTGGATTTGAACCTCGGTTCGTTACTTATAACGCTTTACGTTCTATTTTAAGATAAGTACTTTAAATCAATATTATAAAAGTAACATACAAGTAGTTTTTATTTATTATATTTATTTTAACTTTAAATTTGAATTAGATCTAGAAACAAGCTTTTTTTATATTACATTTTACTAATAGTTTACACTTAACCCAAATTGTTTTATATTTTTTTAAGTATATGTAAAACTCTTACTCTATATTTTTTATTTACGATAACACTTATTTACATTTTTAGTTTTTGTAAATGCATAACATCTTTGAAAACGTAATTTTTAACATAGTTTTAAGTGGTTTCTGTTCCAATTGCACGTTCTCGTATTTACATCAAAGACAAGGTTATGGTAACAAGTCATAAGGATCTTGTCTTGATGGTTACACATGTAAAACAGATTTGGGCAATCTTCATGAGGAAAGTAAACTACATCGCTATCTTGGGCGTATTCAGGACATTCATCTACAACAGTTACTCCTATTATTATTAGAGTTGCCTAATTTTTATATTTACCTTCAACGGGAGTTTGAGCTTGAGCCGAATAAAATAAAACGACAAAAGCTAAATCTAAAAAACAATAATTTTCGATAATTTTAATAAAATAAATAACTTACGTATAAGTTTATGCATTATATAAGCGCTTGTGTGGGTAAATCAACGTGTACTTTTAAGTAGCAACTTTAGAACTAACTCGTTTCAAAATAATTCAACAGTTTTATTGTAATATTTAATCGTATAATCCCTTTATCTAAATAACTGCGTGACACCATAAAAATTTTTTTTGAAGGTTCTTTTATTATAGTTTAAGATGGGAAATTGAATGTTTTCGCTATAAATACACCAATAAAATGTGTTCTTGAGTGTGTAATAATTGGTTCTGACGTTGCTGAATATAATTGTATAAATTCAAAGAAAAATCATATAATGAATAAATGTCACTCAACTTCTAAATTTAACAAAAGACGTACATAAGTTCTTGCAATTGTCATTAATGCTATTTATTGCTTTATGAATTAAGTAATTTAAAATTTGGCTAAACTAAAAAATAAATTTAAAAAAAAACAAATACTTATATTGTAGTAATGTTGAATATTAGTACTATAATTATTAGAACTATTTATTTTATCACAGTTATTTGCTTAAAATTAATTAATTTTGTGTTACTGCAAAACGATTAATTAACTATATTTACATTGATTACAAAAAATGTTTTGATTTTGATGTCGTTTACAAACTGTTTTGAATTTAATGTACACTCAACTAAACAAAAAACGAGACACGTTAGTTAGTTCGATGGAAATAGTTAACGGTGTAAATTAAGGTTGTTAGGGAATGCAATCGACAATCATTCGTAGACGTTTGTGATGCTATTTAAAAAATTTAAATTATAAACTTTGACAATATCAGAAGGTCAAATTATATATTCACAAAAACTAAAAAATCAATATTTTCTTATTTTTGAATGATTTGTAACAGTAAACTGCATTTTATTTTTATACAAAATATTTTTGTGCGTAAATTTGTGACACAATTTTCTTCTCTGGATAATTCTCGTGTTGTTGTTATCACAGAAGCTGAGCCGTTGTCACACGTCATAGTAAACATCTTCAAAGCCCGTAACAAACTGATCGACTGCGCCGTAAAGTCTCGCATGTATAGACCTGTTTCCAATTTATAAAACTGGTTTCCAAATCTCCGGAAAACTAGAATCTCGGTTAATATTAAAAAAAAATTTAATTATTTTATTGAATACGTGTTTCGCCAACTCCGACTTTGAAGATTGTTTAAGACGACTTCTTAATACAAATTTTCACATTTCTACCCGTTTTTTTATGTATGCATGACCACAAAAACCAGGAAGAATAACGTCTTTCACCGGATTTAAGAGTTGATCCAGTTTAGAAAGAGTAAAAAACCGAGTAACAATGTTGTGTTTAGAGAACATTTTTCCTATACGATTTGTGGTACTTTTGACATATGGTAGATAAGCGATAGACACTAGTTGAGATATAGATTTTGCTGGTACTCTTTGTTTAGCAGACGTTAACTTTGTAATAGACCGCTTAATATCCTGTACACTAAAGAATTCACTACTAATAATTTCTGAGAAGAGAAGGATGAGACAATCCATTTACGTGTCTATCTGTATAGGTAGGTTTTCGATAAACTAAATGAACCATCTTCAATTCATCCAAAAATAGTAAAACGGAGTTCTTTCTAATTCTATAATAAAACAAATATTTTGATAAATTGGGTTTAAAAGACATAGAAACTCGTGTCATCAACGGTTCTGTACTAGCACTTGGGTTTTAGATACAATGTGGATAAAGCTTTTTCTCAAAATTTTCCATAAATATATAAACAACTAACGGTAAAAGCGGAAAATCCATGGCGGCTACTAATAGTTGTCAATAAAATTTTTCTCAAAAAGTAAAATATGCAGAAGTCATTTTCCAATAATAGGTATTCTATAATCATGTTAATTAAATCAACCACGATGACGTGTGACAAAAGCTCAGCTTGTGTGATAACGACAATTCTGAAACTATCCAGAATGGAAAATTGTATTATTCTTGTTATGATGTTTATATTTTATGTATTTTTTGGGTTTCAATATTTATCCAAATTTATTTATAGAAAATTTTTCAATTAATATAAAATCTGAGTGTGCGATAGAATTACAACGACCCAATTTATACATTTGTAAATGTCTCATTCTTTATGTTTTGTATTTAATATTTTGTTTTTATTTAGTAATTGTAACGTGCCTTCTTACGCCACTGATGGTAATAACGTTGAAACTCGTAGGGTTACCAAGGACTGAGGGTAGTCAGTAAATACCTGGCATGATAAAGACATGCTACGCTGTGTAAAAATATACTTATTACGTTTGTTTGACTTTATAAAGTTATGTTGTTTATTGTGTACCCTGACAACTGCATTTGTGTGTTCGTTTGGAACTTTTCGTTATCGCGCAATGCCATTCGGTCTACGAAACGCGCCGACGACGTTCCAAAAACTAATTGATCATTTTCGTCGTGGTTTAGGTGACATACTAATATTAGAAGAAAAACACCGTTTGAATTTGGGAAACACGACAACAGGAATCTTTTCAAAAACTAAAAGAAGCTTTCATCTCGCCAGAAATTCTGCAGCAGAATGTTAGTACCAAACCATACGTTCTGAGATCCGACGCATCCGCGTATGTTTTGGGTGCCGTACTTCTACAAGAAGAAGATTCTAAACAACGGCCTATTGAATATGCCTCAAGACTTCTAACTTCTGCTGAACGCAATTACAGTAGCAAACAAAAAGCTTTATGTATAGTGTGGAGTGTAAACAAGTGTAGAGGATACATAGACAATTCATCCGTTATAGTAACAACGGATCATCAACGTTTAAGATGGTTGTTCAGTTTGAAGTCTTCAACAGGCCGACTTGCTCGGTGGGCAATGTTAATTCAAGGTTATAACCTCAAAATTGAATATCTTCCAGGTAAATGTAACTTTGTAGCCGACATGTTATCATGACCTGTATGCGAGCATGTTGACGATGTGACGAGTTATGACTTTTGTAACGTATCTATTGATATTCCTCATCGAAACGCTTCTGACATTCGTGATGCACAACTTTATGACAAAGATATAGAGAAGATAATTCAAGCTTTTGAGAGTAAATATATAAAGGACTGATCGCGGATACATTATGTCTGAAGGTGTTTTTTATCGTTATACCTCGGGTGATAAAGAAGAAGCTCAGTTAGCGATTCCGGCTCAAGAAAGAAAGCGTCTGTTAGAAGAATACCACAATGTTCCAACTGCTGTTTATTATGGTGCCAAAAGAACACTGCACAGGATAGCAAGAAAATATTATTTTGTTGGTATGCATCGCTATGTGTACGATTATGTGAGTTTGTGTACAGAATGTCAAAGCAGTAAACCATAAACCTGCTGAGATAGTTCAAACACCTATTTTCAATCGCCGATTCGAAGTTCTGGCTATAGACTTATTTGGTCCGTTAACCGAGACTAATCTTGGTGAAAAATGGATTTTTATAGTGGAGGACACTTGTAGTAAATGGGTCGAATTTCTTGCAATAAAACAAGCTACAGCCGATAAATGCGCAGAAGTTCTCGTCAATGAAGTTTTTTTCGATTTGGCATACCTAGACAAATTACTAGTGACAACGGTAGTCAATTTGTTTCTTCAGTAATGCAAAAGGTTTGCCATTGTTTGAACATAAAGCAGAACCTTATTCCTTTTTACCATCCGTCAGCTAATATGGTAAAAGTTGATCATACGTATTGAGCTAAAAAGTTGCTCGTTATACGCTTTGCGATGAATTCAGCTTACTGCGAAACCACCAAGAAAATTGTTGCATACCTAACTTTTGGTCGAGAGTTACGTACTCCTGACGAAGTCCAGCATGATTTAAAAAAACTGGTAGATACAGAAAACTTTATACCGCAAATTACGCCTTTCCTACAAGAAATGGCTTAAACTTGGCAAGACGCCAAAACCGACTACCAATTACAAGAAGATTGATGTAAAGTGTACGCTAATCTCAAACGCCAACCTTCCGTAGAATATCAAGTTAACGACAAAGTGTTGGTCACGACTCGATTATTAAGTAGTAGCGCTAAACAATTATCTTCTAAGTTCTACCCGCGTCGAGATGGACCTTATACTATCTTTAAGAAGATATCCCCAGTATCATATCAACTGGCATCAACTGATAATCTTACCGTGCTTCTTGGTGTATATCATGTATCAGCTTTGACGCAGTACCAAAGCGAAGTAAACCAAGCTTTGCTGATACCAATACGAAAACGTGGTCGACCAAAGAAGAAGAAGACTCGCAAAAGGAATTGATGCCTAAATGAGAAGTTATAGCCATCAAAGGGGAAGAATGTAACGTGCCTTTCTACGCCACTGGTGGTAACAACGTTGAACCCCGTAGGGTTACCAAAGACTGAGGGTAGTCAGTAAATACCTGGCATGATGAAGACATGCTACGCTGTTTAAAAATATACTTATTACGTTTGTTTGCTTTATAAAATTATTTTGTTTATTGTGTACCCTGCTGTTTACCTTATTATCATTACAAATCAACTACGTTTGCAAAGTGTTTAAATTCTGTTCAATAACCGAACCCGCGGCAAGTAGAAGGAACTTTACATTTTTCCTCCTGTTATAGTAATATATTTATATGCGCTGGGCTAGTACTTTTATTTCAATTATAATTTATTATCTACATTTTTTTGTTTTGTTTACCATTTTTTATTTGTTACAAATTGGCGCCCAACGTGGAGTTAAAGAGAATTCTATCGATAATTCAAATTTTTATTTGATTTTTTGTTTGATTATTTGTTGTTTTTCTTTGTTTTATGTTTTATAATTTTATTATGTTTTGTGTTGTACAATATGTTAACATGTAAGATTTATTACTTGTTTAAGCAAAGGTAAAGTACGATTCAATTTAAGTTTACGATATAGTATAAAATATTACGTTTAATTGATCTTGAGTTTGTTTTGCAATTTGTCAAAATGTGAAAGAAGGACAATTATTATAAACGTTTAAAATAATTATGCTAACACGCTTATAAAAACTTATTAACCGTGATTTTGTGTCAAAAAAAAACATATTTGAAGCATTTTATTTTCATACAAAATATTTTTGTGCACTCAAGTACTCAAATCCGACTAGTAACAGTGCCAGTTTAGAACTGTCAAAAAGTAAGCGTGGCGAGTAAAAAAATCAGTAATAAATACAATGTAGAACTAGACTAGCCTGGCACAAATTTTATTTTGAAAATAAAAAAGATTATAATAACGTAAGCGTTTTTGTCACATTATTTTCTCTGCGTTGTAAATTTCTTTTATCCGATGTCCATTGGCAATTTTTGATTATAGCGTATTCCCAAAAATTAAATTTTTAGGAATCGGTTACATTACCGTTTCTTTAAGGATGTAGCATAAAAGTCGCAAACTTTTACTGACGGCTTGATGCTGTGTTCACTAGCTAGCGTTGTGGGTGTTTTCTCGAGAAGTGTGTTATTTTCTTTTTCTTGTTTTTAGTCAAATACAAATAAAACGTTTGCACACTAGAAAATAAAGGTAAGCGACTTTCGGCTTAGACCGCGTCGTAGTTAAACACCCAGATTTTTTAGGTTTGGTCCTAGTCTCTCCTTGAGAGCCAAAACAAGAAGTAGAACTTGGCCTTTGCCGTATTGTCGTTTGTTAACACAAACAAACTGGTGTTTCGTAGGACATTGCAGCTTGATTTTGTAGTGACATTTACTACTCTAAAGATGCAAGCTGCAAAATCTTGGGAAACGTCAGTTTGTTTAGTTTGACAAACGACAATAAGGCAAAACCAAGTTCTATTTCTTGTTATAGCTCTCAAAGAGAGACTAGGAACAAGCCTAAAAAGTCTAGGTGTTTAACTACGACGCGGTTTAAGCCGAATGTTGTTTATAATCATAAACATAATCGCAAATGCTTGAGATTTTATAGGATTATTTTAATTTTAAATATTTTGAAGGTCTTGCGCTTTAAAACTTTGTGCAGTCTTGAGTATAGTATGGGCATATTCTCAATTCAAGAAAGACAAAAATTTTGCGTGCAATATGGTTTCTATAAGACTTGCTAGATCCTGTATAAGACGTCACTGTTTACAAACATTTCTTCATACGCAAGCTCGGCAAATATGTTATCAACTTTTTGCCATAGTAGGTTCTGTTCGGAACAACCACGTCATCACAGCTAGCTGCAATGCCGGCGAGTGAACGTTGTTGAGAAAACTATATAAAAGAAAAAAATAGGCGCCACTCTTTATACTGACAAGATCCTCAGCTCGGATACACCAAGAGTAAGTTCTAAAACAATAACAAAGATATTAGATAAGAGCAAAAAAGACAATTAGTGAGAAAACATAACAAGCGTATATAATTATTTCAAACAATAACACTCGGTGTTATCTTGTTATTACAAACACTGATATACTAGTACTTCACTTGATTTAATAACAAACAAAACACAAGAACTACCGTTACATAAGTTTACACGATTACCCAATCTCAACACAACAAAACCAAATTTTAATAAACCTATAACGCAAAATTAACTTTTATTGTTTACATGCAGTCGCAAACATATTAGTAATTACAAAAAATGATAAATAGCAACGTTTAAATGAGTACAAATTGGAAAACTTACTCTACCAAAGTTTTTTAAAACACGTAGTTAATGGGCAGGTACATCTAGAACTTGCAATATACAAACTTGTATTGAATTTGCCTTCTAGTGCAGCGACCGCTTGTGTGTGCTGAATTAATGTACGTATCAAATACTTTCATAGTAGTAGTTTCCGGTAGAATATAATGACGTCTTTGACGTTAAAAGTGCTTGTTGGCTTTTTGTGGTTTTTCTGGTTTTGCGAACGTCTCCAAGTCAATAACAATTGGCTTATCCCTACCGGATGTTGGCGACCAGCAAAGCAATTTAAACTTTACTGACTGCTGTTTTCAACAGTTCTTGTGCAAACATAAAAAATCAAATTCTTCTGAACCTAAAACTTTTTCTGATTAGAACTTTTTTTAAAGTATCAACTAAAGCAGACGATATCTTTTTTGGTACCTCATTATGTGTCGTCAAATTTTCTAATTTGCGTTCTTTAATTATGTCTTTTATTTTGGTTTTTTTTAAGCATTTCTAGAATTATTTTGTTGGAGGCGTGATCAACTTAAAAAATTCTAAGAATTTGTCTATATAGCTGCATCGCAAAAGTTTCAAGTGTTTTAGTAAAAGCTTTGGTAATCTTACTTTGGAATGTAAATAAAATCCTTTTAAATAGATTTCCCATTTTATTAAAAGTTGCTCTTTATTATATTTATTTATTATTAGCACCTCTATCAGTTTATTGTGCTAGACCTTATCGAAGGCTTTCTGATAATCTATCAGACAGACGTACACATCATCTGAGTGTTATTTTACGGAATGTAAGTAACCTTTCTTTGGTACTGATTTCTATTATGTGCTACGGAAAAACCTTTTCTAGGTATTAGTCGATTGGATTAATTACGACACGTTTAAAGTAAGGATACAATTACAAAAATTGTCACGCCACCTTTTTACCTTTTTTCAGCGAGTTTGGTGCGATGGCTATGTTGTTTTTGTACTCCGTTGTTTCCGGGATATGTAGCCTAAAAAGTCCACTTTGATTTATGTAATTTTCTGATTGATTCTAATAAGAAAAAATTCACACCTGTTTCTGAAATACTAGTATAGTATTACTTTGTTAATTTAGTTACACATCACTTAGTACAGCGTATACCTTCATGCATTTACATTCATTACTTTAATCGTGTCAGTCTATTACGTATTACTTAGTATTGTATTATTTTGCTTTTATGTAATCGGTTTCAATGGTATTCACTAACCGTCAGCCTATAACTTATTTTATGTAATTATAACTTAGATTATACTGACTCATATTTACTTTCATTTGCAAATTTTATATCATTTGTAACTTTATGCATTGTCGTTGAGTACGTTGACGTGACATCCGTCAAGTTTCTTTGATGATTTGAACTCAGTCATAGCCAAAGGCAGAATAATTTGCCATACATAAGCTTATCCACCGCGCACATTTTTGTTCTCAAATTGAATTAAAGGTTGTAGTGAAAGTCACTACTGTTAACCAAGAATTATTGGTGGGCTAAGTTTTTGTACTCATATTTTACTTTTTTGCGATTTATTATGATCATTTTCGATTGTTGACTTATTTTGCGATTTTTTTAGTATAAGGTATTATGCAACCTTTATTGGTTTAAAAAATGCCACATCAAACGGTTGACAAATATGTGTAGAATAAGGCACTAAGCAATGGTACGTTATTGTTTTTGCATAAACGGATGACGGCATTATTAAAGTAAAAAGCTAAATTGTCACTTATCAACACTTTTTTTCTTTAAGGCGTTTAGTACGATGCAGAAAAACACATTTAAACCAGACAAAAAGTTTATCCAGCCAGGTGAGATACAATTAAAGCGACAGCTTTGAGCACACATGACTTACTGCAGCATGGCTTTCTTTTAAGACCGTTTTTTCTGTGTTGTAGACTTTTGTAAATAACATACGATAGTTATAGAGTCCTGTCGGTGACCCTGTTAATCACTATGGTAATGGCACTTTTTGGGTGAATGGAAATTGTTTCTTTATATTTGGTACTGCGTATATATATGCCATTCCCTTTCCGGGTTTGTCACTAACGTTGGTCTTATTTTAATTGAATATGTTTCTTAGTTGCACATTTTGTAATGAATTAGTCAAGTTATCAAAATACTTAGTAATAGTATTTTAATACACGTTTGCTCTTGCTCTACTTATATTTGCTGATGTACTTTGTGCCGCAATTGTTTTGAGTCGCCCCGGTAAACTGTAAACCCAGTCTTTTCCCGGCATATTATTTTAGAGTTGAACAACTGTATGAACTTACTTGTCTAAATAACATTTTGCAAACATTATTTTCATTCCAGATAGAAGAAACCTTCAATCTGCACATTTTGCTACTGCATTTAGATTCAACATTAGAGAACACACTTTGACTTCCAACTTTTTTTTTCTGTCGTCCAAGATAGCGGTTGTTTATGATAGCAAAAGCTATTTTATATTGCTTTGACGCTGTCTTTATAGAAAAATTTCCATTAATGACAAACCTTCTTCTCGCTGTTTGGAGGTGCAATTTCTATATTGGCAACAGCCAGCCGTTTGTTGGTACTCACATAATATCTGAAAAATAGAAGCAGTTAATAATAAAGCGACTTTAATCAGTATATCGATCACGCCATACCATTGACATCGCACGACACATCCCTGGTAGCACAACCAGATTGGATCGAGATAAGCTATCAATATTGGTGCAACATTAAAATGTAACACTTTTATATATAGTATATATATTGGCAATAATCCGTATTCTACATTAGCAACCAATACTTGATGACCAATGTGTTTTCTACGTTGGTGACCTACACATTGTAAACCAACATCTATTTTAAATTGAAAATTGATTGTACATTGATAACTTATATTACTTCTGCATTGGTAACCGACATCTATTCTACATTGGCGACGTGTATTAGTTTTACATTGAGAACCAACTTCTATTCTTTATTCGCAACCTGTATTTGTCCTACACTGATCACCAACAATTGTTCTAGATTCAAAAGCAATCTTTATTTGATACTAAATACATTAGTTGTTAGTAATAAATTTTATAATAATTTAGTAACGTATATATTCTTTATTGTTTACAAAAAATATTGAAAATTTTTTTACATGTATTAAAACTATTATTTTCAGCAGTGAATTAGATAAAAATAAGAAACAAAAATTATAGTTAATTAAATTAAAAATAAATCTTTAGTTATCGTACAAAAAACAATAATACATAAAACAAACGAAAAAATTATAATAATTTTTCTTCGGCGCAGCGGTTGCCATGAACATCAGTGATAAGATTTTCGAATATTTGTGTCTTGCACTTATTGGAATCGGCGTTCAACTGCAACTTTTAAAAAAATGAATACTAACTATATTATTTGTCATTAATGGAAATTTTAAAAAACAACAATTTTTTTCTTTAGTAATTCCGTTTATTAAGTATTGATCATATAAATTATTCAAATTGAACCTTACGTACGTTTCGCTTTTAAGCTTATTCATAGGTTCATTAATGTTACATTTTAGAATCTACAATTTTTAATTTTTAATCAAACATTTTAATATTAAATTAAATAATTTACAATAATAATAACATTACAACTTAATTGTGCAGTGAAGGTTATTGGAATAACCAGCTTATTACAAAAATTTACCAAATATATTGATTTTAAAGTATATTTACAGCTTACCCAAAATAACTGTAAATTTTTATTGTACTACAAAATGATAATTTATTCTTTCTTCTAAAACTCGAGTATAAAGCTATCGCCTGGAGTTTTTTCGTATCGCTATAAAAAAAAATCAAAATTTCGTTCTAAAATTGGTAATTGCAACTTACCAATGTTATATTTTTTTTTGGTTCTTCTAAATCTTTAAGATCTTGATTCGTTACTTTTCATGGGCAGTTTGCTACATACAATAGCTTGAAACTGAAAATTTCTGTAATAATTTAGTTATTAAATTTGATATATTAAGTATGTACTGGGATTTGTTTATTTTAAGACAATGAATTTGATGGATCAGCATTATTATAATGTTGTTTATAGAGTTAAATTACTATTTTAAACTAAAAAATGTTTTTATCTAAATTTGAGTAAACCCAAATGAAAAACTGCAAGGATGGCAAATCATACAATGAAAACAGATATTTAATGTTATAATAAAAAAATTTGCTTACGTTAAATTCAAGTACCTGCTGCAAACACAAATTAGTGGCATAAAGAAAAGTGCGTATTAGACGAATGGTACGAAAATACAATAAAACTATTTACAAAGGATTAGTAAAACTGCGAACAAAACTTGTTGACCTTGAGCAAACAATTTTTCGTAAACGTAAAAATACAAAAGTAAAACGAAAAAAATCCAATGTTTTAAGTATTTAATCAACAAAATACAACTATGTAAACATTGACTTTTATTTGATTGCATTATAAATTATAATTAAATAACGTTTTAAACTTTTTATTGTAAAATTTGGTTGACTATGTCATATGTATATACTTTGAGTTTGAGTCAGATCCTTTCACATCTACTGAAATAATAAGTTGTAACAAAAAATTAATTTGAGCAGAATGTTTACAGATTACTATTTAATATTCTACAATATCTTTAATTGTCTTTTATTCGATGTTTCTACACGTTGCATTTGTGCAATTATTTAATCTTTATTTACTTGAAGACAAATCTTTACCCTTACCGTTATAAACAGGTATACTTACGTAAATCTTTGTAAAAATAAATTTATTTAAAAATGTACCATTTACAAGTTTTAGGTATGCACAAAGTGTTACGTTTTTTAAAAAAATAAATAAATAAAAGTTATGGTTTTAAAAGTATGCTTCAACAAGTAATAAATCGCCTAACTATTATGATGATGATAAACCACTTTTAAACAGTATTTATCAAAAAAAATATTTTTATTAATTTAAGCAATACAGGGTGTCCTCGAAATACGAGCATTATTTTTAATAGGACGTGGTTAAAGTCAAGTACAATCGATTTACAAAAAAAATTATAATAAAAGTTTAAAAGTAATGGATTTAGGAGTTTTCTAAATTTAATGGAGAAATTGTTTAACTGACTATACACCTACACATTTTAAGCAACCTTGGTCATATGTCTTATCAGATGATGGATAAGCACAATTGCAATTTCGTAGATTTGAGATCATTGGTACAGATTTGGTCAATAGATTCATTGTTCAGTTTTGTCACGTAATCGTATACTTCGTTTCCGAGTTTGTCTTTATTTGTTGTTCGATGTTTGGTATTATTTTTTATTGTTTGTTAATTGTTATTTGCTATTTAATATTATTTTTTATTTATCATATTGTGATCAATATTACAGTTCAATTCTCGAATCAAGAGTTAATAGACATGGTTTTAATTAATGGTGAAGTGCTTCAAAACGCAGCAGAAGCTTCACGTATTTACATTGAACGTTTTCCTAGAAGAAGATCCAGTACCTTGAACATTTGTAAATGTTGTTCAACGTGTACGTGATACTGGCGATCTAAGGTTAAAACGGGGTCGGAATTCAGAATTATGGAAGCCAAAGAAGAAATATTGGATCTTGTAAATAACAATCCCACTTTTAGTGTTTGTAGAATCGCACGGGAAGTAAATGTATCTAGAAACGCATTATGGCAAAAGGTTTTTTGTAATTGGTTACGTGAGCAATGCGCTATAAATATACACTTTTTGAGTACAGTTTTAGTAATAGGCGAAACAACGTTTAGTAGAAATGAAATGTCTAACTTCTATAAAGGCCCATTCACAACCACTTGACTCTCGGCACAATTTGAAATCAAAGTGTAAATTTCGTGCTAAGCGTACGGCGATTCAGAAATCCATTCACAAAAATTGGCTCTTGGCTTAAGCGAACTTCAACTTTCACTTCAGCGTGGAACTGTGCAAATCTCAAATTTTCACTTCAAGTCTAGTTGAATTGAAAATTTCGCATGCGCAGTTCGACGATAAACAAGGCGTAAATTTTGTTTATACTTAACCGTGTTCTGTTACTTAACATATAAATTTACGAAATTTATTTTATTGTGTTTTTACCTTTTATCATAACTTTTTTAATGATGAATGACGATGACAAAAAGAAGATAGCATTATTAGCTGCTCTAGCTTGTTCACTAGCGTATAAGAGACAACACATTGATGGAAATTTGATTTGAATCGGGCTTTTAGTGTCGACACTGTAAGTAGGAAATTTATAACTGTTAATAATATATATGTACCTAAACATACATACCTGGCAATTTCATGGATTGTGAAATCGATTGCCAGCAATTTTCTTTTCGTAAAAGGGATTTGTATCTTGGTGCCGTTTTATCGTACAGGGGAGCACAACTACTTATAAGTTCTAGTAACAATTGGTCGTTAATCTTAATATTATGTTCATGTTCGCCCATTATTGATGTACAGCTCGTAGACCGTTTTTTATAATTTTATTATTTTAAACAAGTAACGAAATAACTTGACACGTTTGTAGAATAGCTCTGCAAAATTGTCGATAACATGGAACAATGAAAACCTCTCTTATCTATGAATGAAACATCAAAACCTAACCAAAGAATTAACTAAAAAATATTCTTTGACGGTTGAAAATACAGTAATACACTATTGTCTTAGCAGATGGCGTCATTCACAAATTCAATGTCTAAGTTAAAGTTGGCGTGATTGTAAATTGCATAAAATTTTATCTTGGCACAATTCATACTTTGACTTAAAAGTGTGCCGAGAATGAAGTGGTTGTAAATGGGCCTTAACAACGTTTGGAGTTCTGAGAATTCACATGCGACAAGAAGGGTTTATTTTCAACATCAATTTTCGATAAATCTATGGGCAGGTATTGTCGGCGGTTAATTGATTGACCCTTTTGTGTTACCAGAACCTATGACAGGTCAATCGTTTTTATTATTTTTGCAAAATAATTTGCCTGAACTATTAGAAGTTGTGCCGTTGAATGTACGTCAACACATGTGGTTCCTTCATGATGGTTCGGGTACATCTAAGCCCCATTGATTTTTACTTATGGAGTCATTTGAAAAATACTGTGTATGCCATAGAAATTAACACTACAAGAATTACGAGAACAAATAGAAAATGCCACGGAAATAATTCGTTTTACAGAATGAACTACGGAATTGCACCAATTTGTAGTTACGTCGAGTGATACTGTGTATCCAGGAAGGTGGGCAGTACTTTGAACGTTTTTTATAAAACTCGAAGTTGAAATTTTAACAGTATCAAATAAGAACAATATTAAAGTATTATTATTTGAAAGTATTTGTAAATATTATTGTAGAAATTAAACAGCATTAATTTATTGCAGTAGTAGTCATTAGTTAATTACATGTAGTTTAATTGCACCAACAACGTTTTTAAAATAATTAATGTCATTGTACGTTAATCAAACTGCTCACACTTTAAACGAAACAGGTTATTTGTCATACAAATTACGGAATCTGTACTATCATCCTTTTAATGCTGACACTTCTGGTTTTTTATTGACGCCAAGACGACTTAAGTTCATAGTACTAAGCAAACAAAAATGCAAAGAATAAACATATGAACCGGTGGTTCTCTCTTAAATTCTTAAAAATTGCAGCTTCATTATTTTCAAAATTTTATTATAATTTTTTTTTGTAAATCGATTGTTCTTGACTTGAACCACGTCCTGTTAAAATAAATGGTCGTATTTCGAGGACACCCTGTATAATTAATATGTACCTAAGTATAATTGATGCGACCCTTTTAAGCACCAAATATTCAAAATAAGCTAAACTCAACACATCAAGAATATTGACTAAAGATTCGATCTAATAATAATCAATAATAAGTATGTATAGTATATAGTATAGTAATCAAGTTTTTTTCAACAATATGAGACAATAAAAGTTTGCAAATATTTTATTAAGATCGGTTTTACACACACAATCCATATTACGCTACCTAAATAAATTTAATGTAAGTTCTATGCTGCTTTACAATATTTAAAAACAATAGGTTGTCAATATTGTATCTAATTTAATTTTACGTGGTCATTTAATATTAGAAAGAATCATAATAACGAGACATTTAAAAAAAATTAATAAAGAAAAAAAAATGAAATAAATAACTGAATTAAAACAAAAAAATAAAATAAATAAATAAATAAGTAATAACAAAAGGGGAAAAGGGATGAATAAAAGAGAGAGAGAGGAAGAGGAAAAAGAAAGGCAACAAATATTTGAAAGAGGAAAGAAAACAATAAGATCACAAGGCATTAAAAAGATATCGGAGGAGAGCGAAGGAAAAACCTCAAGAACAGAAAGAGGAAGGAAAGAAATGGAGGAGCTAAAAGAATTAATGAGAGAAATGATGAAACAGATGGAAGAAAATATGCAAGGAATAAGACAAGAAATCAAAGAAATGAAAAAGAAATGGGAGAAAGAGAAAAGAAGTGGGATAAAGAAAAAGAGAAACTGGTGGAGAGAATAGAAAAACTGGAGAAAAAAGCGGAAGACGAGAAAAGATGGAAAAGAAAGAATAATATCGTGATAAAGGGGTGGAGAAGTGAAAAACCACAAGAAGATTTAGCAGTGATGCTGGAAGAAAAATTAAATGTAAAAGTAGAGGTGAAAAAGTGACAGTAATAAACAAAGAGAAGGAAAATGAGATGGTGGTGGCGGAAATCGGAGGATGGGAGGAAAAACAGAAGGTAATGGCGGAGAAGAAGAAATTAAAGAATACAAGAATATATATAAGTCACGATTTGACATGGGAGGAAAGAAGAGTGCAAAGAGAAATAATGAACATAGCGGTGGAAAAAAGAGCGGAAGGAAAAAGAGTATGGGTAGGGCACAGAAAAATGGAGATAGACGGAGACAGATACATATGGAACGACAAGGATAGGGGACTGTGCAGAGAAAGAGGAGAGAAATTGGGGAACCAAAAGGCAAAAAATTAAATGGCAAAGGGGGGTAGTAAAGGAGAGAAAGTTGACGAAATGACAAAGAAAAGGAATAATGAGAGATGGAAATGAAAAAGAAAAAGAAGGGAGAAAAAAAGAAAGTAAGGAAGAAGCACGGAGGGAGGTGAGTGAGCTGAGAGTATTGTTTTGGAACGTAGCGGGAATAAAAAACAAGGAACATGATTTCTGGAAGTACATCAAGGAACAGGATGTAGTGGGATTACAGGAAACATGGATGGAAGAAAAAGAATGGGAGTGGTGGGAAAAAGAGTTGCCGGAGGAATTTGAGTGGGTGGTGCAACATGCAGAAAGAGAAAAGAAAAAAGGGAGAGCAAAGGGGGGTATAATAACGGGAATAAGAAAAAAATGGTTGAACCAGGAAAAGAAAGAGAAAGTGCAACAGAGAAGGGGAGTTGTAGAAAGGAACATACAGTGGGGAAAAACAAAAATAAAAGTAGTGACGGTTTATAGCAGTAGAATGAAAGAGACAAGGAAAAACATAGAAGAGATGATAAAAGAGAGGGAAGAAGGATTGATAATAGTAGGAGGAAACTTCAACGCAAGAATAGGGGTAAAGGGGGGAATACAAGAAAGAAAAGGGACGGGAAAGAGACAAACAAAGAACAAGGTGATAAATAAAGAGGGAGAAGAACTGCTGGAATTGTGCAACGAAAAAGGGTGGGAAATAATGAACGGGAACAGAGAAGAAGATGGAAAGGGGGAATTTACGTACATAGGAGGAAGGGGAGAATCAATAATAGATTTTGTAATGACAAATGAACAGGCCATAGAAAAGGTAAAGACATTTAAGGTGGGAGAAAGAGTAGAGTCAGACCATCAACCACTGGAATTGACAATGGAAGAAAGGGAAAGAGAAGAGAGAGAGGAAGAAGAGAAGTACATAACTAAAAAAAAGTGGACAGAAGAGAGTATAAAAAGATATAAAGAGAGAATAGGGAAAACGGTATGGAGAGGGAAGGAATTACAAGAAAGTGTAGAGGAAATGAGAAAGATGATGGAGAAAGCAACAGAAAGAGTCAGATTTAGAAAATGGAAGGGGGAAAAAACTGGATGGAAGAAATGGTGGGATAAGGAATGCAAGGAAGCAAAGAAAAACGCAAGAAGAGCATTAAGACAGTGGAAAAAAAGGAAAGAAAGAAAAAGAAGAATACAAAGAAGCAGTAAAAATATACAAAAAAACATGCGACAGAAAAAGGAGGAAAGCAAAAAGAAACAAGAGGAGCAGGTTAAAGGAATAAAAACGGAAGAAGATGTATGGAAGTACCTAAAGAAGCAGAGGAAAAAAAACAGGACGAAGGGAATAAAAATTAAAGAATGGGAGATATATTTTCGGAACATGTTGGGAGGGGAAGAACAAAAGCAGGAAAAAAAAAGAAAAGACGCGGTAGTAAAACAAGAAGAAGTAGATAGGGATAGAATAAGGGAAGAAGAAGTAATAGGGGGGATAAAGAAGATGAAAAAAGGAAAGGCGACAGGAGAAGATGGGATAAAAGGAGAAGAGTGGATATAGGGGGGAGAAAATGTAGCAAAAAGGATGACGGAAATACTAAACAAAATATGGAAAGGGGAATGATTCCCAGAGAGATGGAGAGAGGGAATAATATGTCCAATACATAAAAAGGCGAAAAATAAAGTCGAGAATTATAGAGGGGTAATATTATTGAGCTCGGCATACAAATTGTACGCGACAATACTGCAAGAAAGATTACAGAAGGAAATAGAGGAAAGAAGTTTGGTACCAGACGGACAAGCGGGATTCAGAAAAGGAAGAAGGGCGATAGACAACATATATATAATGAAACACCTAGCAAATAAAAACTAGAAAAAGAGGGAAAATGGTAGCACTATTCGAAGACCTAAAAGCTGCTTTTGACAAAGTGAATAGGGAAAAGCTGTGGGAATATATGAAAAGAAAAAAATCAATGAAAGATTAATACAAAGAATAGAGGAAATATACGAAGAAACGAGAAGCAGGGTTAAAGTGAATGGGGAAGAGAGTGAGAAATTCATAACAAAGAGAGGGTTGAGGCAGGGATGTCCACTGAGCCCAAGCCTGTTCTCGGTATATACGGGGGATCTGGAAGAGACAATGAGAGGACAACAGACAGGAGGGATAGTGGTAGGGAAAGCTAAAGTATGGTCGTTGGCGTATGCGGATGACATAGTGCTGGTGGCTAAGGAGGAAAAGGAAATGAAAGAGATGATGAAAACGCTAGAAAAATAAGAAAATGAAAGAATAGAAATGGAAGTAAACACGGAGAAAACAAAGATAATGATATTTAGAAAAGGAGGGGGAAAAGAAAAAGAGAGGAGTGGAGATGGAGTGATGAGAAAGTGCAACAAGTGAAGGAATTTACATACCTGGGCTACACGTTGAAACGGAATAATAAAGAGGGAGAACACATAAAGGAAAGAGTGAAGAAAGGAAACAGGCTAATAGGACAAGTCTGGGGTATGGGGGAAAGAGTATTCAAGATAGATATAAAAAAAAGAAAATTGCTGTTCGAAAAATTAATAAAGGGGGTGGTAATGTATGAAGCGGAAATATGGGACTGGAAGGAGTGGAGGGAGGTAGAGGGGCTACAGGAAAAATACTGGAGATGGGTGTTAGGATTGGACAGGGATACACCGGGGTATATTGTGAAGGAGGAGGTACAGATAGAAAAAATAAGGGTAGAGACAGGAAAAAGAACAATAAAATACGAGGAAGAAATGAGGGAAAGAACAGATTGCAAAATACTGCAAGAATGTTGGAAAGAGATAAAGGGAGGGAAAGTGAAGTACGGGCAGGAGGGCAGAGAAGAGTATTACAAAAGAAACGGGTACGCGAGTGAAGAAGTGGAGAGATTAAGAGAAGATGGGGTAGGGACAAGGGAAGAAATAATAAGGAGAGATAGAGACATCGAAAAACAAGAAAGATGGACAAAGATAAAAGAGAACAGATATAATAGGAATTATAAAGATATCAAGGGTGAAGGGGTGCCGGAATATTTAAAAGATAGAGAGATTAAAAGCAACAAAAGGAAAAAAATGGTGGCAAGGTTCAGATGTGGCAACGAGGAGTTAGGGAACAAATATTGGAAAGAAGAACCAGAAAAGTTGTGTAAGCTATGTGGAGAAGAAACAGAAGACCTCAACCACATGAGAAAGAAATGCAGGGAACTAAGAGAAGAAGTGATGAAAATAGTGGAAATCTTAGATGAAAACGGAAAAGGAGCGGAATGGATGGAGGAAGTATGGAGCAGGAGGAAAAAGTTAAGGGGGGAGAAGGGATAAGAAAATGTAGTATATATGTATAGACAACACGATCAAATTTGTAAGCCAAATGGCAACGAATAAAGTTAAACTTATATATACAATATTTAAAAACAATAGGTTGTCAATATTGTATCTAATTTAATTTTACGTGGTCATTCAATATTGGTTATCCTTTATAAATTTAACGTCTATTTACATTTAACGTTTTTTTAAACATTCTACGTTGCATAACAATGCATCTAAAAAATAAAATAAAAAAAGTATTTTTAAATTTTTTTTGTGTTGATGTATTTATTAAAAATCATAGTGTTAAAAAATAACTAGAACGTACCTTGCTTAGAATTCTAGTAATTATAAAGCTGGTTCTTCCATTATTTGAAAGCAAAAGCGTTTTGGTGCCAAATTTTAGCCATGTTTATGGTTTTTATAACTCAAAATTGGCATAATGAATTGGTATGGGTTAAGTACCTAAAAGCAATGATAAAACGTGATAAATATATATATCAATAACTTTTCTATAAAATGCTGAATTGTAAAAGAATTATCAGAAAGCTAAAACCGTAAAAATTGTAAAAAAATTTGCTACAAATACATATTTAAAGACAATTTATGGCTAAACCTAAAACGATATGGTTAAGTTTAATATTGAGAAAAACAAACTATTTTGTGTTATTTATTATTTTAGTAAAAAAATGTGTTTCTAAAAAGAAATGTTGAAGTTGAAATTTTTTTTTCCAAAATATCTATACTCAATCAATCAAAATAACTAAACTTACAAAATAAAATATTAAATCCTTTGAATTGTTTCATTAAAACTTGTATAACAGTTACAAAACGTTTATGTTAATCTTTAACAAATATAAAAATGTAAAGCTTTATTTACCACGACTGTAACATGACGTACATTCTGAGTGTTTGTAGTACGTTATTTAATCTCATTCCAAACGAATCTTTTAGCTGATGCTTTCAAATTTACTTTAGTTTAGTCACAAGTTTAAAAATTAAAAATTATATGATAAATATATTTTTAACAAAAAAGTTGGGCTTAAATTTTATTAGTAAAACAAGACGAATTTCACAATTTAGGATCATTTATTTATCTATGATTTACGTTTTATGTTATTTTTTCAAAACGTATAATATATCAAAACTAATAAAAAAAAATTTATTGTTTAAGAAAAAAATTTACACGTTTGTACAGATAAAAATAAACTACTCAGAAAAATCCCTCAGTAATTAAATTGAAGATTAAGAAAAAAAGATACACGTAGATAGAAGCTTGTATATTAACATAATTTATTAGTATTCAAACAATTACGAGCAAAATAAAATTTAATTAAACATACGTCTCATTGTTCATTAAGATAAGAATATACAATAAAACCAAAAATTTAAGTTAACGTCTAAAAAGCAAAAATGTAAATATTGTATAACTACTAAACCTACAACTATGAAAAAACGTTAAAAAGTTGTAAAAAACATTAATTATAATCAATCACTTCATTTTTAATTTGCTTTTAGTTTGTTCTATGGCATCAACGTTACACGTGTAACACATCAACTTATAATCACAACGTTACGATTAGTGGTAATTAATACAGATTTTGCATTTTAAACACACAAAAAATATAAATACGTAATTTTTTTATTCAATAAATTGCTTTATAGTATCTTTAATATTTAGGTAAACTACGGTAGTTTGACAAAATTATAACAAGGTTGATGGCAGATTAAAACACTTTTATCTAGAACTTTATGGAAAAATGTTTTTGGTTTAATGACATCATTTTGTTGACGTGGCGGCTTAGGAAACAGTCTGTCTAAAAAACTATAATTTTCTACGTAATTTGTTTAGACAGATTGAGGACTACTGACAAAGAACTTACATTGCGTAAAAACATTGACAAAAAACTTTTGTGCACTGTTTCTTTCCATAAATCTCAAATACATAACAATAGTTACATCATAAATAATTTTAATGTGTACTACTTGTATAAGGACAACCTTTCTAAACCATCAACGCAAATTTTTTTGTTTTAAAATTCAAGAAAATATATTTAAATAAATTTAAAACTATACCAATGTTTTTTGTACAAAATTTGAATAATTATAAAGTAAGCAAGATTACAATTTTCTTCGAATAACAACAACAAAATATTTTTTGTCTACAAAATTGTAGAACAAAAATAAGTACATGCAAGTAAATAAATAATGTTACCGTATAAAAGCAAAACCTACATCAACAAAGTCAAACGAAAATGATTGTTACTATAAAATGTAAGTATGTTGTTGTGTAACATAATATGTAAACAATTTTGTTTTAGTGTTAGTTTTACTTGCAAGTGGCGTTGTAGCTATTAGGGTTGACCCTATACCAGGTAACACAAATAATAACTGATGTTTAAGAAAAATACTAATTGATTCTGTTTTAGCTATATTGTTTCCCGGCCTTACAACAACAACTTCTGCAACTACGACTCCTACAACAACCACAACAGCAACCACTACAACAACATCTACAACGCCTACGACGACAACAACAACGCCTACAACTACGACGACACCAACTACTACAACAACGCCTACAACCACTACGACACCAACAACTACTACGACGCCTACAACTACTACAACAACATCAACAACGACAACTACACCTACAACAACAACAACTCCTACAACAACCACAACCACATCTACAACTACTACAACACCTACAACAACGTCTACAACTACTACAGCGCCAGCTTCTACAACCACGCTAGCAACTACAACAACGCTTGTAACAACGACTACACCCCCTCCGCCAGTATGTCCAGTTCCCGACCCAATATTTTTTACGGTGCTGTTTCCTCATCCAATATGTTGCAATTTATACTATGCTTGTAGTAATGGAATAGCGTATCTTATGAGGTGTGCAATGTATTTGTACTTTAATCCTCTTTACAATTCTTGCGATTTTTCATTTAATGTTAATTGTCAACCACCAAAAATGTATTGTCCGTAACTTGTTGTAAATGTTACTTAGCTATGAAAAATGTTGCGCAAACTTAAAATAAACTTATAGACCAAGATAAAGTTAAAAACAATTTCTTGTTATCAATCTTTTACGTGTTCTTTTTGAACTGTAAGTACATTTGTTTTCGTTTGTGAGTTGTTTTATTATAATATGCGAAATATTGTAACCGCCAGAATAAAGAGTAACGAAAATTTAAAACCGATTTATTTTCTTTAATTTAAATGTTTATAATATTTACTATTAGGTCGCATGACTTCATAGTCACCGCAAAAATATTTGTATTTGTTGTTTAGAATTTCTCTTGTTTTTTAAATCTATTTAACACTACATATAAAAACCATTAAATGTAAATACCTAAAAACTGCATTTGTTGCCTGCTTGATTGAGAATGGAGACGCGTCGTCCTAGTTTTCTTAATTCCCATCAGTCGGCAAACTTCTTGAAACCGCTCAGACTCAAAGTTAGGGCTTTGATCGGAGTGTAATTCTAACGGAACTCCAAACCGGCAAAAAAACTCTTTTACTAATACGTCTGCAACTGTAGCTGCTTCTTGATTTATTATGGCGTAAACCTCCGTCCATTTCGTAAAATAATTTATCGCCACCAGGATGTATTTACTTCCCGAATTGGATTCTGGAAACGTTTCTGCGATGTCAATCGCTAGTCTTTCCAAAGGGCTTCTTACTTTGTATTGCTTCATGGGTGCTTTCCGCATTCTCGCTGGACCATTTCCTAATGAGGAGTAGTCTTATTTTAGAATCGTTTTCTTGTTCGCGACGCAACTGCTTAAGTGTTCACTCTTCGTCAACCATAGCAGTTCTCCGGAAGCATTCGACTTTTCCTTCAAGTCGCGAACAATTACTGCAGTCTGCGGGACATGGTCTTATGGACAAGGCATCACCGTTCCGATGACTGCTTCCGGCACGGTGTTTTCTGTTATAGTCATCTTTCCTTGTCTTTTTAGGTTACGGAACTGCAGTAGCCGTTTTAAAGCGGCGTGGTCCGTTCTTAGTAAAAGTTTTGGTCTTTACAAATATTTGTAGAAATGTTTTATGAACTCGACGACTGCTAACAGCTCCATCCTAGTCACGCAATAATTCCTTTCTGGTCTGGACAAAACTTTGCTTAAATACGCGATAACTTTTTCTTGTCCATCTTGAACCTACAAAAGGACCGTTCTTATGGTCAGATTGCTTGCGTTCGCATCCAAAACAAATTTTCTATTTTCTCTAGGATAACTCAAAATCGGCGAAGTGACTAGGGCCTGTTTTAGTTGATGGAAAGTATTTTCGCAGTTTTCATTCCATCTAAATTCTGCTTTTTCTTTGGTCAATTTCGTCAAAGGTATGGCAATATTGGCAAATTCGGGTACAAATCGTGTATAATAGACGCACAGCCCAAAGAAACTTTGGACTTGTTGTTTGTCGATTGGTCTTGGCCATGCTTGCACTGCTGGGATTTTGTCTGGGTCACGCTTAACTCCATCTTTTGATACGACGTGGCCAAAGTATTTCACTTCTTTCTTAAGTACGTGGCACTTCTTTTTTACGTCGACTCTTAGGTAGCTTTTTAGATAGAGAGCGTGTTAACAAAAGATACAAAAAAAATAATCATTTAGAAAAATTGCCAAAGCTCCAAACTTCCGAAGTCAGGGATGCCAAATAGTTGATTTTAAGACTAAACTACTAAAGTCTTATCTGGTATAATTAACTGATTCAATCTCAAAAGATAGTTATAATTCTATATTCAAAAACAAAACAATTAGGTCAAATTCAGTAATGTTGCTTAAAACTAAGCATAGAAATTTTTATTGTTTACTTAATTAAACTTGAAACTAAGAGACTACCAGTATTTCTTTACATATAGTAAGAAAAACAATTTTGAGTTGAGCTAATTTAAATATTTGCGGTAAGCATATTCAACTTTTATATTAATTACAGAAAGTGAAAGTTGATTATCTTTTACATATCTAATTAAACAAATACGAATAGCACATTTAATTAGAAAATATTAATATTTAGTATCTAATAATTTAGGTTCAAATGTAAAGTTATTTAGTAAAAGGAAGAACCAAGTTCGTTGATAGATCAGTTTTTAATCAACAAAAAGAATGTAGATAAATATATGTAACTCACGCATAGGGATCAACTTTCACGTTGATGGCATCCAACGGAATGCAAAGCTAATGTTGACGGATAACCTTGAAAAAATTTCCCATAAAGAATCGATGACCAAGGTATTTTCTTCAAGAAAATCAATTTGGATCATTGGCAGTTATGTGTTATTCATATACAAAAATTGAAGGCATACCTGTATTATTCACACAGACTTTTTAAATAAAGATATTGTAGATATAAGGTAAAATAAAAATTACATGGCTTCAAAATTAAGTTCCATAAGCGCACTACTCAAAGGCTTAGTACCAAATGAATTTCAAGGCCGACTTCGCGGTAAAAAGTAGCAACTCCGCAAAAACAAAAATAAAGGAAGGGTAACACGCAACATTTAGTTAAATTATTACAGATAATTAAAAATCAAATAATAACAGTAACGAAAACGTTACATCTTTAGGCTCAGTTTGAGGTTTGCCTCACGTAGTCGCTGGAACACTTCTCGTAAAATGTTCAAGCGTTCTTCAAACAACCTTCCAACTACGATCACGTGATCTAGGTAAACCAAGCTTGTCTTCCAAGACAGTCCGCGCAAGATAGTTTTCATCAAATGCTCAAACGTCGCAGAAGCGTTACGCAAGCCGACGGACATCACAGTAAACTGCCATAAACCAGTTCTAAAGTGAAATATGTTTTTTCACGATCTTTGGGTTTCAACTCTACCTGCCAGTAACCACTCTTTAAATCTAACGTGGAAAACCACTGGAATCTTGACAGGGTATTTAACGTATCGTCATTTCTTAATAAAAGATAGTCGTCGTTTTCACTCAATAAGAATTGCACGGCTGCCTTCTCTGACAAATGAAAGAGAATTTTTCATTGTTGATCTTTAGGACATTGTTTTCCATTTTCAAATGGAACTCATACTTCTTTATAACGTCCATTCACAGAATAGCTTTTTCTGTGATGTTGGCTACCAGTACTTGATGGTCGAGTACTCCATTTCCCAAACCAATTGTTACTTTGACTTGTCCGTGAGTAGGTTTTTCTTCGCCTGGCGCAGTACGAAGTCGTACTGTAACTGGTAATGTCTTTTCTTTTCTAATACCATGTCAGGACAAATGATGGTTTTCGTCGCTCTCGTGTCAACTAGTAACTTAACATTTCTTCCATTGATCTTGCTATCAAGATAAATGCTTTGTAACCGCTTCCTAGGCGATGCCATTTAAATCTCCAAGGCATGACTCGTTGAAGTCGACTTTCGCCCCATTTGGCCGACCTGTTCTAGTTTTCCGGACGTTTATTTGGTCTTCTTTTGGGCTTAGTACAACGTCGTCGTACGTGGTCCACTTTTTCGCAGTTCCAGCACGTCACTTCTCTTTCTCGAGCTACTTGTTCCCAAAATACACGTCGCACTATGTCTTCAATGCTTTCTTCTGTGTGCGAATGTATTTCGGTAGCACAACGGAGTTTATTTATGCTTTGGTGCGACGCTTGTTTCGCCGCTTCAAACTCCAAAACATGAGTCAAAGCGTCATCAAACGTTTTCGGTTGAGCTATTTAAAGAGTCTGTTGCGTTTCGTTGTCTAGGAAACTGTTTACAAAGGTTTGAATAGCCAGCTGCTTTAAGAAAGTATCTGGTGCTGTAGGATACGCAAGCCGTGTTAATCAGCCTCAAACTCTTGAAGACTTTTGTCAGCTTTTAGAACTCAATTTTTAATTTGAGCTTGATATACTTGTTAAAGATGAGCATCGACATATCTCATTTCTAAACGTCAAATTAAAAGTTCATAATTTTCTTGTAGGTGGCCAGGAACAGTTTGTAAAATTCCAAGCGTTTCTCCACGTAAGGGCACTATTAAAGACGTTGCTTTCTGCTTGTCGCTCCAACTATTAGCTGTAGCTGCGGCTTTAAACTGCTTTTAGTAAGTTGACCATAGAGCTTTACCATCAGATTTCAGAGGTACAACTTTGAACTTGTGAGTAGTTTCTTTCTGATGGTCCATTATTCAATTTTTACTTGTGACGCTTTCTTCCATTTTCTGCAAATTTTTGTGAAATTTTTTTTCCGTTTTACTAAAATTTTTTTTCTATTTTTCTATTTATCGATTTTTAACCATTTTTTATTGGTTTAAGAAATTCAAACAGTTTTGCATCTGTTTTGGTTTGATAAGGAGTTACCGGCATACGTTATATATATATAACAGGTATAAAAAGTTTAGATACACTACTTTAACGATCTGAAATAGCTATGATTACACTTTATAAATTAACACGCGTATCACGAACTAAACAGTTATTTACGCAATCAATGTTTTTATTACAGGAACGATATTAAATTACTTATTGATATTTACACTAAAATCGCGAGCTAAGCAATTGTTTATTTATTGGATTTGATACCACGCACCTGACACCACTGTAACGATTATTATTTAAAAACTAATTTATGTATACTAAAAATATGTACACGTTTATAACTAACCAAACTAATTAAATTTAAGGATATTTAATAAAAACACTTACACTTATATAACACTATCACTCACACGAATATAAAATCCGCGGATAACCTTAGTTTACCACTTATTGTTTACCTTTAAAGTCACGTACAAGGTTATGTTTTGTAAATATATCTCAAACACACGCGTTAATCATTTATTTATTTAGACTTGAATAATCTTCTTAACACTGCCGTCTTCACATTACTGGGATAACTGCCCTATAATTTGTTTGGCGAATCGTTTGCGAATGTTCCACATCTTTTGGTGAACGTTCTGGAAAATGGATAGAACAACTTCGAGAAGACTCTGAAATTTGAGAATAATTTTTCGAACGTTTCAATAGTATCATTTCTGAGGTTTTCTTTGTTCGGTTATGTATTACTACGTTGGAGTGAAGTATACTTAAAAATAGTACATTTTCAGTTTGTCTGGCTTGGTAATTAGTAATAATACTCTTATCAGCTGCTAAAACGGTTGTTGAATATATTTCCGCTTTTTGTTTTTTTTTACAAAACTTATAATTTTTCTTCCGGGACAATTCATTGCTTCCACTAACGTAGTAATTTCTTTTGCCATCGGTTTTGGTAACGACAAGCTTGTAAAAAAGAGTCAGTAGTAACATTCCTGCTTCTATTCAGATACGTTTCGATTAATTTTAGAACAACGGGCTCGACCAGACGTCGATTTGTAGGCTGCGCGTCATCTATCCCTAGACCAAAAAATCTATTTACTATATTTAGAACTTCAATCAACATCAAACCAAAACTTTATAGTAAACTTATTTAGTTTGTTATTGATTAAAACGACATCTTGCTTTTGACAGCAGCAGCTTTTCATCAATAGTAATATTTTCTTCAGGTGCGTAGCAGCTTTTGCAATTGGATATATACTATTCGCAAACTTTTAATACTTCAAAAAATTGTCATTCTTCAAACGCTCACGCTCACTTCTAGTATTTGAAGCCACATCGTTTCATTAAAAAAAGACAGTTTCTCACACTTTTGACTATAAGCTATTGACTTCTAAATTACAAGAACCATAGTAAGTAAAACTGCTATAAGTTTTAAAATAGATTTGGTTCAAATATTATCTTCTAGCTGTTTCCTAACCTTGATTACAATGCAGTTTTAATTATGTTTATATAATTGTCAATAATTAAATGGAATGCAATAAGTGGAAAAACTGTTACACTCTGTTTTGGAAAAGAATTTGGCCCAGGAATAACACAAATTATATTCCGTTGTTGTGCACGTTCAACATTTTGCTTATTAAAAAATTAATAGGTACCTGGCGCTAGTGGCACTTAAGATTATAAATGCTAAAAAGAGAGTGCAGTTTAATGATGTATGCCAAGTAAAGTATTTGGTAACGTAGACATAGCCCATTAACAGGCAAGAGTTTGCAGTTAGGTGACAACGGTTGTAGGTAGATATCAATTTGAAAGAAGCATCAAAAGTGCGGAAGTAAATATCGTTTTCGTTCTGAAGAAATATTACAGATTAAAAATTTACAAAGGACGTTTCTTGTAGTGAAACGAATAATAATTCAATATATAAAGTAGAAACAATAATGAAAGCTTATTCATTTGGTGTTTGACGTCAAAGGTGTACACATGTCGTAGAAGAAAAGTATCTTTTTACGCACGGGTAAACAGTAAAAAACAATTTCTACAGAAATAGGCAATAAAAAACAAAATTTTACCTTTGATACCATTGATTGCCGCCTTAGAAGCATTGGGTTTTTTAGAAGATGGCGCTGCTGCGATAAACAAGTCTGTTAACGACGCAAAAGAAAAACAAAATAATCTAAAGCGGCTGGCATTGGATTTTACATAAAACCATATAAAAGCAAATGAAGATTACTTATAAATAGTTATTCAAAAAACAAATTTAATTGTTTGACTTTAGTACAATGTGCAAACGTGCAGAAGTCACTTTAAAGTCAAACGTATTTATTTATTACTTCATGCAACATTTACAATTGTACAACATTGTTAACAAGTTTTGTACATTTGATACATTTAAACGGCATCGGTAATTATGTATTAGTATTGCAATGGACGTCGTAGCATAAACATGGTAGTGTAGTGATAACTCAATAAAGTTATTTATAATTACCTCCTGCAACAAAAACCATGTGTGCAAAGGTCAACTTAAAGACAATTGCATTTTTAATTACCTCTTACAACAATAAAAATTGTGTGCGAGAGTCACGTTAAAGTCAATTGCATTTCTCATTACCTCCTGCAACAATACCAAGTGTGCGGAGTTTGTGTGCAAAAGTCACCTTGACATCAATTGCATTTCTAATTATCTACTGCAACAATAACAATTGTACAGACTTTACCCTTATTTACAACCTCAGTAACAACAACGCAACCTTCGCACCTATTTTCCGATTCTCCAACGTTCAAAAACAACGTTAAGGTCGCAGTGACCTTTATTGTTTTAGGAAGAGGTAGAATAATTGGCAAATACCTACTACTAAAAGCTACACGTACATAACATTAAATCTGTTGGCTTAAATTTTACATTTTAAAAGAAGAAATTTTCATTGGTAAAGATAACACAATTAAAATATCTCGATGCTTACGTAGATAATAGAAAATTAGGATAGGAAATACAATACTATACAATTTTTTTTGTTTTAAAGTATTCCGGTACGTTGGCTTTCCAATACAATGATTATTGTATTAATTAATCAAAAGTTTCAATATCTTCAATCAACGTGAGTGCAACACTCTTTTCACTACGTCGTAGATTGTGATGTCATTATAGAAATTTTTTTCAAGATGAACAAACAGGTGTCAATATATCCACATTAATGGAATACGTGTGGGTACCTAAAATTGCTAATGAAAATTACGAGAAAATCAAATTAACTCACAAAAATAAAAATTAATTCTTACTCCAAAAAGACTTTTACATAAGCAACAAAAGTACTACACATATTGATAACGTAACTGAGTATGAATATTTATAAACGAAAGCTTCACTGAGCGCGTACGTTATATGATCATGTACAAATCGTACTACAGTTACCGGAAAAAAATTTTTTTTCTTTGAATAACTCCATCAAATAAATAGTCAACACTTTAAATGTAGCGAAAAGTGAATGTTCTAGAACAAAACTTATACGATACTAAAATCATATCAAAACCTTTTTAACATAACCATGGTAATGTTTTTGATGCTTTTTATATTTGATTTTAGATGATGTTTGTATGGTTTTGTATTTTCGTTCACTGCATCGTAGGAGTTATAGTATGGAGAACTATTGTTTTTGATAATTAATCATCTTTGGTCTTTATCAGAGGCAACATGAACGCCCAACGATACAAAATCCATTGCTTAAACAATGCAATCCACGGCTACGTGTAGCCATGGTTACGTTATATCACTTTAAACGTAATCAAAACAATTTGCTACTATGGCCATCACGATTTCCAGATCTTTGACCAATTGAGAATGTCTGGCACAGTATGGGTAAGCAATTGAAAATTTTACCCAATCTCCTACAAAGCATAACGGCACTTTGTAACGCCATACAAGAATATACTTTCCAAAAAAATCATATCATTAGGACTACGCTCAGACGTGTCAATAAATACATAGCGCGGCATAAAAACTCAACTTAGTACTAATTTTTCTCAGGTTCTATCTGCCCGATTTCATTAAAATTTTTATTCTTTTCGTATCTTAACGTAATAAACGTGAATAAAACAGAATGTTTTTGAAACAAACAAATTATTACTATGTGTATAGTATACTATTTACAAGTACTTTAATTTTGTAAACCGAAAAAATAAGTATAACAAAATCACGGTCGGTAAATAATTACTGAGATACCTGTTTAAAAAAATTTTTGTTTTGGTAAAAACAATGATAATTGCGAGATGTGTTACAAAAACAAGTGTACTTTTTGTTTGTATTGTACGTTCTAGTTTTAAAATTAAACGTTATTAACAAAATTCGTGTAATATCGTCTTGAAGTTATTTTTCTGAATAGTTGATTATTTAGTTTGAGTAACGGCGTTGTTTTTGTTCAGATAATAGTTTAAAAAATAAATAAAAATAATTCCAAATTTTGAAACTTTTTGAGTAGTTGTGCACCAAAAATTTAACGCACGGTTAGAAAGAATATTTTACGTTTCAAAACGTTTCCAAAAACTCAAGGTTAAACAAATTTTCTGGGTAATTGTTAATTGCTTGAACTATACGTAAGCACACAAGATTAAAGTTTTCTAAGAATAACAACAAAAAATGTTTATTTTTAATTAACGAGATAATAAAAAAGAGAAGAATAGGTTTATGCAATTAAATAAATAAGGTTAAAATATAAAAGCAAAATCAACATACAAAATCTGATATTTGAAAATGATTCTCCTTGTAAACTGTAAGTACTTTATCGTGTAGTATAAAATTCTAAAGTTTTTGTTGTAGTATTGGTTTTTTTAACAAGCGGCGCTGTAGCTTTTGATTTTAATTTTCTGCCAGGTAATCAAAACGATAATTCTATTGTCTTAGACGATTACTAACTAAATTTACGTTTTAGCTGTGTTGTTTCCTGGCCTTACACCAGCTACAACTACAACAACGCTAGCACCAACCACAACGCCTCCAGCAACCACAACACCTACAACAACCACAACGCCTACAACAACCACAACGCCTACAACAACCACAACGCCTACAACAACCACAACGCCTACAACCACCACAACGCCTACAACAACCACAACGCCTACAACCACCACAACGCCTACAACAACCACAACGCCTACAACCACCACAACGCCTACAACAACCACAACGCCTACAACCACCACAACGCCTACAACAACCACAACGCCTACAACCACCACAACGCCTACAACAACCACAACTCCTACAACAACCACAACACCACCTCCAACAACAATACCGCCTGCAACTACCACGACGGCAATACCCACTACTACAAATGCCCCGACAACTACGCCAATACCAGAACCACCAGTATGCTCAACACCTGATCCACTACTGTATTCGGTGTATTTTCCTCATTCCATATGTTGTAATAAATATTACATTTGCGGTAACGGAGTAGCGCATATTATGAAATGTCCACCATCGTTGTACTTTAATACTGTTTATAATGTTTGCGATTATCCATATAATGTTGATTGTACATCGCCCAGAATGAATTGCACCGTGTAATGATTTTTCTGTACTTTAAAAAAAATCACCAAACGGTTACAAAACCTTGGAATTTTAAGCAATTTATATGTTGTTTTATTAATATTAAATAATTTAGATTTAGATAATGTGATTAGCGATTTTTCTTGTCGACAGTCTTTTTAACAAAAAAAAAATTTGTGTTTTTGTAAACCAAAATTAATAAAAATCTGTTTGTTGCTTCAAGGTGATAAATGTGCTATTTTGCATGTAGTTAATTTTTTGTAAATGCTCGAGTCAGTATTAAAAAATTTTAAACGTTTTTGAAAATCATTTCTTACTCTACATCGTTGTCTGATTAACTTTAAAAAAATATAGTGTTGTTTTTGTTAAAAAAAATTGTCACATTTCAATCTGAAGTGGTAATCATGTTTATATCCGATTCGATGACAATATTACAGTATTCCAATAACAAAGGCTTTCACGGCTGGAATCTATACTGAGATAAGAATGTCTTCCGATGAAGCCCCTTACGAAAGTGGGCAAAACGTTGGCAACTTCGGTTACAACAACAATGACACGGTCCAAACCTGGAAGACTTTTTTATCTTAGTAATGTGTTTTCCACTTCAGAAAACACCACTAAAGCAAATTTTAATGTACTGGTTAACTCTAGGATGCACCATATGGTCCTAGCAGGCCCGGAATTTTTTTAATATATATAATCTTATATAGAAACCGCAAGACGCGTCTAGAAACTGACAAATTAGCGATAATATTTATGTGTGGAGTCATTAAACAGTGTAAGACGTGTTTTATACCTAAGAAAAACGTAACCATTGATGAACAGCTTGTTAGTTATAAAGATGCAGATTTACATATGTTACGGACGAAATTTTCATTGTGTACGCCTATGTATTTTGACGTGAAATTAGCTTACGGTTTGGACCCCGCCTACCGATCTTTTACGCGTGACTGTCATTTACGACAAATTCTTTAACTTGAAAACTGCATAAAATGGCCGGTGAACTGGTGATTGAAATTTTCTAAACTCATCCACCGTAATGGGGACCAATTTATAAGGGTATTACGCTTATAATACGTTTGAGTCGTCACCGGGTAAGATAATAGCTGTCATTTATTAAAACTCTGTTGTAATTTCTCGTAATTTGATAGCCGTTCCGCTACGTGCGGGCATGTGTTCCTAGTCGTTAACTATTGATGAAGAATCAATTTCGAATAATAATTTCGTCGGATAAATATACTCTGAGGCATACTACATATGGCAAAAATTTAATGTACCGAAGCTAACTACGATTGTCGAGATTCTACTCAGGCGGTAGATACCTGCGTAACCACCGTTTTCGTCGGGGTATAACAGCACACGACGACCGGGTTCGGCCTTATGTACTTGTGTTAAATATAACTAATCACTTTGTAGATTTCACTTTCGTGAGGAATTAGTTTGACACGACTTGCTATTTGAGAGTGCTTACAGGATTGCTTGCCGAGGAAAGTACTTTCTTCGTACGAGTGGAAGTTCCTGTGTTTGTGGTAAGTGTTTTATGTATCTTATTTCGTTGTCAACGTGGTCACTCACGAAACTTTCGCTAATAGTAATTCCGTAATGATTAACGTAATTGGATTACCATTTAATTAGTAAATTTGCTTATGTTACGTATGCTGTGTACTACCCATAATTATTATAATAATTTAATATTAATGCCGTAATTGTTTTCACTGTTTGATTATCAGTAAGGTAGTATTATTACTTCTTTTGTACGTTTCGTATACGGTGTCTCACCGATAACTGTTAGGACAGTTTAATGTTAATGCCATAATTATTATCACTGTTTTATTGTCAGTAATGCCATATTACTAATTATTTAAACGATATTTACTACGAACTATTCTTCGCTATCTATTTCACTGTAATTTACTTATGTACTGGGTGTTGCCGATACTACTGGCATTTCTGTAATGAGAATTCGATATACCTGTGATAATCATCAACGATTCTAGATTAAAATTGATATTGTGGTTACTTGTTCTTTTATGACAACATACCTGTCTCTTTGGATCGTCGTTATCTAATAACAAACGTTGGCTACTCGAACAGCCGAGTATAAGGATTACGAACCTAACATCTTGTTACAAGTGTGAACCGTTCTGTCCTGAGCAAGATAGAAAAGTGACTTTGGATAAGCTCTGGCGCCCTCAAGCATATTTACTGTCTCTATGAACCCCCCTACTCCGGACTATTGTGAGTTAGCCGTGCAGGTTCGTAAAATACCAAAAGCTTGTAACACAAAGTATATGTTCAGCAAACCTACGAAATATGATTTAAAAGATATTTTTAATGTGTGAATGCAGCTCCAGAGTTGCTATCGAGGGCGTCATTTATGTAGGACAGCAATCTGCATTAGTCACTACAGTCTCTACAAATATACTTGGTGATGTCAGTGCAAACTGGTTTTTTGCATATTACGCAAATAAATGACTATTTTCTGTCTATAGCATATGGACATCAAACACATCTTATTCTTTTAGTTAAATAAATGTCAATTATTGGTAGTATTCCTTTTATTACAATCTTAGCAACTCAAACCATAGTATTCTTTAATTGTCGTTGTATGCTTAGATTATTATATCGTCTGATTATCACTGGTCTGCATGAAAATCAGCGCTGAGACCATTCTTGACGATTCTTATGTAAAATGACCTCCTGAATCCAAAAATGACCCATCATCCTCCTATTTTGGGAGGACCCCATTTTTATTTTATTTTTTGCATTTTTTTTTAGAAATTTAACTTATAGCCGTTAAACATCCCAAGGCAGGTAATAAAATTTATAACAAAGTATATGTCAAAAGTTTTGCTATAAAATGTATATAGAAACAACAATAAAATACAAATATATAAGAAGAGTAAAAAAATATCAATAAACAGTTAGGAAGATTCACTGCACGACGCTGGCGATCTCAATACCACATGCAGGTTTAAACAGGAATTATTGACAGGCTTGAACTTGCATTACTCTTCTCATTATAGTATATTACATTGTTCGCTTAACTGCTTCGATCAGTACATCTATAGCTGTTGAAGAGTTAACTTGTCGACGTTTTAAACGTGCTGAATTTTGTGTTCATTTTTGTTCATTTGTGTAAAACAGTAAAACTACTTTTACTCCGGATTTTTTCAAGTGACTAAGTGTGATCTGTGGTTAATGTCGGGCGTTGAATTACTGTTTAATTATGCCACGCGAGTGTAAAAATCATCCCGATAGCTTCTGCTATGTCTGCGGAGAATTAACTTTAAAAGCCCAACGAAAACCCCTTTCTCCGCTTGTTAAAACAGCTTATAAATTGTACTCCGATTGTCAAGTTGGCGACCAGGACAAGACTTGGGCTCCATCAGTTTGCTGTACGACTTGTTACAGTAGTTTGACCAAATGGCTCAAAGGTACCCGTAAATCAATGCCATTTGCTGTGCTCATGGTTTGGCGTAAACCTCGCTGTCATCTTACAGATTGTTACTTTTCTAAGACTTCCACCGTCGGGTTTTCGAGCAAAAGTAAGCATACAATTCAGTATCCTAATATTCCGTTAACTCTAAGACCTGTTCCTCATAACGATACTTTGCCAATCTCAGAGCCCCCAAACACATACTCTAGAGCCGGAAATTTATTTAAAAGACTCTGAGCCACAACCTGAGCCTTCGGATGATACGTTCAAAGATGATGAAGAGTATTCCGCAGATTTAGTTTCTCGGCTACCTCACCTCCTCACTCAATCGGAATTAAATAATTTTGTCAGGGATTTGCAGTTACCCAAGACTAAATCTCAGCTCCTAGGATCGCGACTTTAACAGTGGAATCTCTTAGAAAAGGGAGTAAAAATATCTTCCTACAGGACCAAACAAGCAACCCTGAAATGTTTTTTCTGAGAAGATAAAGGTTTAATCCCAGAGCCCCCAAACACATACTCTAGAGCCGGAAATTGATTTAAAAGACTATGAGCCACAACCTGGGGCTTCGGATGATACGTTCAATGATGATGAAGAGTATTCCGCAGATTTAGTTTCTCGGCAACCTCACCTCCTCACTCAATCGGAATTAAATGATCTCTTAGAAAAGGGAGTAAAAATATCTTCCTACAGGACCAGACAAGCAACCCTAAAATGTTTTTTCTGAAAAGATAAAGGTTTAATGTTCTGCCCTAATGCAAATTTATTGATGACCGAGCTACAGATGCCATGTGACCCAGACAAATGGAGACTGTTTATAGACTCATCAAAAACAACCTTAAAAGTTGTCCTGTTGGCAAATGGGAATGACTTCCCATCAGTTCCAGTTGCATACTCTGTTGATATGAAGGAAACGTACGGAAACATTTTCAGAATCCTTGATAAAATTAGTTATCATGATTATAAGTGGAAACTTTGCGCTGACTTAAAAGTTGTTGTTCTACTCAGGGGCCTGCAATCAGGATTCACAAAATATTGCTACTTCCTTTGTGAATGGGATAACCGAGCCTGAAATAAACATTACATCGTACGGGACTGGCCTCTGCGAGAAAATCTTATTCCTGGTCAGAAAAATGTCGCCCACAATCCTTTGGTTCCGAAGGAAAATATTTACTTACCACTTTACACATCAAACTTGGATTGATCAAGCAGTTTGTGAAAGCAGTGGACAAGACAGGTGGCGCATTTCAATGTTTGAAAACTAAATTTCCTTGTCTTAGCGAAGCTAAAATCAAAGAAGGCGTTTTTGTTGGTCCCCAGATTAGACAACTCTTCCAAGATTCGACGTTTATTGAACACCTAAATCGAAAAGAAAAACGAGCTTGGCTTGCATTTCAAAACGTTTGTAAGACCTTTCTGTGTAACCACAAAAGTCAATATTATGTCGCTCACGTCGAGAAACCGCTTTTAGCGTACAAGGACATAGGATGTAACATGTCTCTTAAAGTTCACTTCCTTCACTCGCATCTGGACTTTTTCCCTGAAAATTTAGGAGCAGTCTCGGATGAACACGCCATCAAGACATCGCTAAGCTGGAGAAGAGATTTTTAGGGAAATGGAATGCAAACATGTTGGCGGAGTACTGCTGGTTTTTGAAACGAGAGAGCTGTACCTCAGGGTATAAAAAGAAAGCAAGCACCAAGTAACGATGAATATCTTTTTATTTATTACTGTTTATAGCTAAAATGGTTTTTTTCCCATTTAAATTAAATTCATCTCCATATATTTATTATTATAATAATTATTATCGTTTGATAAATAAATTATAATGAATTTATCGAAAAGTGGTAAAATTAGAGATTTGGAGCTCCCTCAAAAATGGAGGGTAATGGAAGAAAACGGAAGACATATTTAGATTCAGGACGTCATTTTACACCAAAATCACCCGGAATAGTGTCAGGGCTCGATAAAAAATATTTTTTTGCAGACCAGTGAAATAATTATTTGTGGTAGAAACAGTGCTTTTTTTAATTCAAATTTAGTAATTTCAGAAGTATTTGAGTAAGATGTAAAAATTGCATAAGAATTGGATGAGCATATGCTCACAATTCTATAAAAAATCGCCATGGTCTATCGGTTCATGCGCTTGCCTGGCGAATTTATTGAACAAAACCGTTTCTTTTTCTTTCTGCATATATGAAAACATGGTAAAATTTGCTGTAAATTCAAATAAAGACGAACCAACGTTGCGATCATTTTTCCATAAAAACGCAGACCTTTCTTCTTCTTATTTTTGGAGATAGTACTTACGAAATTAGTACCTACTTTCTTCAGCTTTTTAGCAATTTTTAATGAAGAGAATCAATTGTGGCCAGTAACGTTTCGTTTAGGTACATAATTTTTAGTAATGGTGATTAAATCCTTCAAAGTACGAGAGGGCGATCGATTACACTACTTTATGTAATTTTTCAAGGCGACGTTTCGCGGAACAAGTGTCCACTTTCTCAGGCCACTGTATTTGATAAAACAACAAATTAATACAACGTATACAACAAAGGTAAATTTAAACAATACTTAAAGCATATAATATACAATTGCTATTATCTTTTAGGATGAATAAATGAATAAAGGTAACACTACGGTTATAATACAAAGAGACGAGTATGAAGATAAGATTTATAAGTTACTTAACGACGAAAACACTTACAAAAAAACTAACTTAGATCCTACAATCAAATTTCAGAACAAAAATAATAACTTAGCCAAAAATCTATTTAACAAAGGACGCATTGACCTAATTACTTACAAAAAAATAGTCACTTACACAAGTATACCACCCAAATTTTATGGATTAATTAAAACGCATAAAGACGATAGTCCTGTTAGACCCATTGTGTCGTGCATAGGTGCTCCTAGTTACCATCTATCTAAATTTATTTCGAACATCATTAACAACATTTATTCTAAAACGAAAGACAAAACTAAGTTATATGACAAACACAATGTTATATACAGAATCGAGTGCATGGGATGCAACAAATGTTACATAGGGCAAACAAAACAAAAAACTATCAATCGGATTAAAAATCATCAATATGATTGCAAAAACAAAAAAGCAGAAACGGCTCTTGCTTTGCATTATATTGATACTGGCCACAATTTCGATTTTTGTAACCTTATCATCTTAGATGTGGAACCCAAATATAATAAAAGATTGATATCTGAGATGATTTTTATCACAAAACATAATAACAACTTAAATTTTAATACAGATACTAACAATCTTAGTACTGTTTATAATAACTTAATCAATAAAATGTCACGACCTCGACTTTTATCTATTACCTTTCAGTGCCAACATTTTTGGTTAGTTTGTTTTTGGTCTTTGCGATGTTTGTGAGTTCTTCCAAATATTGTTTGTTTTTTAAATCAATTATAATTTATGTTTAGTGTCATTTATTATTATTTGTAACATTGACTGTGTTTGTCGAATTTATCGCTACTTGTTTTGAAAGTTTTTTGTGAGTAGTTTTTTATTTTTTTATGTTTTTCTTACATCATAGTTTTTTATTCATCCTAAAAGATAATAACAATTGTATAGTATTAGCTTTAAGTATTGTTTAAATTTACCTTTGTTGTATATTTGAACTCTCTTTCTACACGTACATTTAGCTAGAAAATACGTATATAATGTATAATATGTAGACAATGTAGATAATGACGTAAGTAATGTAGAATAAGTGCCATTTTAAAAAACCCAACCTGCCAACAGCTGTTGAAGTTAGAATTTGACATTTGCTGATTTAAATTAGTATTACTGTGAACCGAATAGCAAGATTTAAGTCTTTACCAAAATCAAAACAAAACACCCAAAAAACAGTACTGAAGTTTCAAATTTGAATAAAAGTAGGTTCAAGCATTTCCATCAAGATATCGATGAAAACAGTGATTGATGTAAAAATGCGGCTTTATATTCATATTATAATTGAAGACCTCGGGGGAAAATAGTAACAAGCCACAACATAAGTAAAAGTAAGATAATAATATGATTTAATATCTTGAGACCGTACTTGGGCAACAGATGGCGCCACAGTTATCAGTTACGTTCTTCGGTTAAGAGTGAATGTTGTCTGATGTCGACGGAAGAACGGAATAAGCCACACATTTTTATCAAATTATACAAGACCTCAATGCATTAGAAAAAAAGTATGCAGCTCCAGTTCCTATTAATGCAAAAAAGTTGGCAAACTTGAGGGTTTTGCTTCCATATATTCCTGAAGTTTATTGATGGTGATTCTGAATCCGATTAGCTAGTGTTTTTTTATCGTTGAAAACAAAGTACCTAATTTCTGTTTTGATTTTGTGTTGACATTTTGGTTTCAATAAATATTTTCATCCAACATTCGTTTCATTCTGTGGTAAAAAATTAACAAGTATAATATTTTGCAAAAAGGTAACGAGCCACATTTTTTTTCAAAGTTTCATCTTTTTTCAGAATCCGTCACGATTTTTTTTATTGCGGAAACGGAATCAAACCATTTGGTCATATAAACAAGAAAAAAAGAATTGATAGGTATATCTTAATTGTCCAAATTTCAGGATTTAATGGAAAACGTTTATCCCGTTTTTCTCGAAACGATTGAAATGTGGCTTATTACTATTTTCCCCCGAGGTCTTCAATTCAGTTTTACCACATTGTAATTATAGCCATTGTATTTTATCTTGTTTGTATATGTACATTTAAAGCTTTATTAGTGTGTATCAAGCAGATTCGACACTTAGTTTTAGTAATGACCAATCTTTTATTTATTTATTATATTTTAAATTTTATTATTGTCGAATGGAAATAATTACGAATGCAAAAAATGGTTTATTAAAATACAATGCAATATAAAAGAATAATAGAATCCCGTTGGGACTTGGGATTTTTGATAGCAATAACCGAATGATAATAGTAACCAAAATTCAAAAAAAAAACAAATGAAGGTTTATTGGTTAGAAAGCGGTAACTACATACAGCGCGTATCTGATTAACAGTTGATAATTTAGAAGATGAAATCATAGCATCAATAACCATAAAATGTCAAAATACTAAAATAAATAACACTGAAAAAATAAAGCTAAACAAGCAAAACAAGTATTAATAGAGTTCAATAATAAAATTTTCACTCTAAACAAGCTTATCTAAAGCGTATTGTAAAAATTCAGCTAAAAACTTCATGCATATGTTATTGTTCATATATAAGTAACACACGTGAGAAGAAAATTGATAACATAAACCGAAATTATAATTACTATAAACGGTGTTTTTTCTATGCAATATTAACCGATTAATATTATCTATGATTTTAAGAAGCGGCGTGCACTGTATATATTGTAACAAATTTTATTATTATTAAAACTAATTTATTTAAACTACCTGCTAAAAATATCTACACGTTTAAACTAACCGAACTAATTAAATCTAATAATATTTAATAAAAACACTTACAGTATAATTTATATATATCGCTATTACTGACACGTAGATAAGATAAAGTCACACACTTGTTTAACACTTGTTTACGTTAAAGCCACGTACCAGATTATTTATCTCACACGCGTTAACGATTTATTTATTTAGATTTGAATTATCTTCTTAACACTAACGTCTTCACATTACGGAAATAACTGACCTCGGATTTGTTTGCACAGTATTTATACACTTTGACAAAACGTTCCCGTATGTTTCACATCCTTTGGTAAACGTTCTAGAAGGGCATCACAGTAAACTGCCACAAACCAGTTCTGATCGTAAAAGCTGCTTTTTTACGATTCATGAGTTGTAATTCTACCTGCCAGTAACCACTCTTTAAATCTAACGTAGAAAACTACTGGGATTCTGACAGAGTGTCTAGCGTATCATCAATTCTGGGTAAAGGGTAGCTGTCCTTTTTGGTCAAGTCGTTTAGCTGCCTGTAGTCTACGCAAAACCTCGTTGATCTATCCTTCTTTTTTACGAGTACCACTGGGGATTTCCATGGGCTACTTAAATGTTCAATCACGCCTTCTCTCTCCATATCCGTAATTATTTGTTCGGCTTCTACTCTTTTCGCCAAAGAAAGTTTGCGTGGATGTTGTCGTATCGGCCGAGCGTCTCCCGTATTAATTTTATGTTTCATCACGTTGGTTAGTTAGCGCGAACATATCTTGATATTTTTGGATCAACACTTTAACTTTAGCCAGCTGGTCGTGGCTGAGGTTTTGGCATTTGGTGGAAAGAATGTCCAATAGATGCTGTGGACACTTCTTCGGCGACGTATCTTTGTTCGACTTTACGCATCTCACAATTTGTGATACTGGCGTGTATTGACCTACTACAGTCTATTTTTTAACGTTACAGGACCTGAGTTGATGTTTAAGATCCTTACTGGCATCGTGTTCTTTACTCGCACTAAAGTTTCGCCAACGAGTAGTCCCTTTTCAACTAAACCGCCCTCCATTGGTTCAATCGCGCCTATGTAACCTTTCCAGAGATTTCCATCCAGGCGTGCCATCACCACACATTTCGTCTTTGCATGCAGAATCACGTCTTCACTCAATAAGACTCGCACGGCTGCCTTCTCTGACGAATGAAAAGGAATTTTTTCATTGTCGATCTTCTGGACATCGTTCTACATATCCAAATGGAACCCATACTTCTTTATCACGTCCATTCCCAGGATAACTTCCTCCGTGATGTCGGCTACCAGTACTTGATGGTCGAGTACTACATTTCCCAAACCAATGGTTACTTTGACACGTCCGTGAGTAGGTATTTCTTCGCTCGTCGCCGTTTGTAGTCGTACTGTTACTGGTGATGTCTTCTCGTTTTTTCATAAGATGTCAGTACAAATGATAGTTTTCGTCGCTCCCGTGTAATTTTCTGAACATGGCTCGTTGAGGTCGATTGTTGCCCCATTCGGTCGACCTGTTCTAGTTTTTCGGACGCTCTTCTGGTTTCCTTTTGAGCTTAGTACATCGTCGTCGTACGTGGCCCACTTCTCCGCAGTTTCTTCTCTTTCTTCTTCTCCGCTTTCTTCTGAATGCGAAGATATTTCTGCAGCACAACGGAGCTTATGGCTGCTTCGGTGCGACGCTTGTTTCGCCGCCTCAAACTTCAAAGCATGGGTTAAAGCGCCACCCAACGTCTTCGGTAAAGCTAACCGAAGATTCTGCTGCGTTTCGTTTAGATTTTTCAAGGACTTGAAAAAACTACCAGTGACATACTAGTTAGTTTTGACGTAGAATCGCTATTCACCAATGTATCAGTGGAAGAAACATTAGAGATCATTAGACAACAACTAGTGCCACGAGGTTTACAAGAAGATTTGATCTACTTGGCCAGACTTAAAGTCAACCTACTTCCTGTGGAATGTTAAGTTCAATGAAGAAACAAACGGCGCAAGCATGGGATTACCACTGTCACCAGGAATAGCCAACATCATGAAAACTTTCGAACAAGAAGCTATTAACTCAAGCGACCAAAAACCGAAATGCTGGTACAGATACGTGCACGACACTTTTGTCGTATGGCCTCATAGACGGGAAGAATTACAAAGCTTTCTTCAACATATTAATAGACACCACAACCGTATCAAATTTACCATGGAGATCGAAAAGAACAAAACGCTGCCCTTTCTAGACGTTCTGGTAACGCGCACAAACAACAACAGGTTAAGTCATAGCGTATACCGCAAGAAAACACATACAGACCGGTATCTACACGCATCCTCTCATCACCATCCACAACAGAAGAGATCCCTCATCAACACACTTCTAAGAAGAGCGGAGAAAATTAGTGACGAAGAACACAAGCCGGAGGAAATCAAACACATAAAAGACGCTCTTATAAAAAATGGCTACAACAAAAAAAATTAATAAGACCACATAAGAAGAAGGAGAAGCAAGCTGAGGTTGCTGCGGAGACACCGTCATGCTTACTTACCATACGTTGCCGGAATCACTGACAGACTAAAGAGGGTTCTAGGAAAAAAACGTCACTACACATTATAACAATAAAGATCAACTCCCAACACTACACACCAAAGGTATATACAAATTAGAGTGTATGTGCGGCAAGAGTTGCATTGGCCAAACAGGGAAGACCATTCAGTCCAGGGTTAAAGAATATCAACAAGACGCTCAACTCAAACGCACGGACAAATCTGCAGTAGCGGAACATCTATATAAGAATGAAGATCACCGGATTGATTACGGGAACGTAAAGGTATTAGCACAAAGCAGACACTATCACCAGCGAATAATACTCGAATCACTGGAAATAATGAAAAATCCTAACAACTTCAACTGTGAGGTTGGATACCGATTAAGCAACACATGGAGATCTACGCTGCGTGATGAACATGCAGGAAGTCATCAGACGTCTATGAACGCAAATCAACAGATCAGAACAAAACAGATCTTTTGAAGAAGCTGACATCATGATCAGCGAAACATTAAGAGAAAGTTTTGTGACGCGGCAACACCCGAAAAACAGTGCTACATTAAACAACGGCCGTAAAAGTTTGCATTCTACAATTCACAAAGTTGTTATCTATTTTCCAGAACGTTCACCGAAAGACATAGAGAACATTCACAAAAGATTGCCAAAATGTATAAATGCGGTACAAAGAATTATAGGTCAGTTGTTCCAGTAATTCGAATACGGCAGTGTTAAGAAGATTATTTCAGTTTAAATAAATAAATGATTAACGCGTGTTATAAATAAATATGCGGAGTATAACCTTGTACGTGACTTTAAAGTAAACAATAAGTGTTAGACTAAAGTTATCGGCGTACTTTATCTTCGTGTAAGTGATAGTGCTATATATGTAATATTCTTAGATTTAATTAGTTTGGTTAGTTATAAACGTGTACATATTTTTAGTTCAAATAAATTAGTTTTAATAATAAACGTTACAGTGGTATTAGATGTGGGGTATCCAATAGAATCGGGTAAATCAGTAAGTTGTTCTTGATTTTAGTATAAAAATCATTAAGTAATTTAATGTCACATCCCGTAATAAAAACGTTGATTGCGTAAATATTCAAACTTTAGTTCGCGATTCGCGTTTTCTTTATAGCGTGGAATTCTAACTATTTCAGTTTGTTTAAGTAGTGTATTTAAACTGTTTAGTTATGTTAGTGTTGAAAGTTATGTCGGTAACTCATTATCAGACGAAAATAGATAACAACTTTGTGAATCTTCTTGAACTTAAGAAAGAATAATTTTTCGAAAGTTTCACTACGCCCCGCTTAGGACTGTTCTGTCCCAGAACAGGAGACTGGATGTGACACCGGTAAAAAAAATCGGGGCAATAGCGGCAGCTTTCTCTATTTCAGCAACTTCCTTGACCATAAAAGTAACAGTCAATGGACTTTTCTTGACCCGATATTTTTCTTGGTTGGTAACTACAGACCAACACTTGAACATGTTTCGAACTGTTCTCTAATTCAGTTGATCTAAGCTATAATTAAGCTTGGGTACTGCCAAATTCTTAGCATGACGGAACTCCATTTCTCTCTTGAGATTCTATAATGTTCGCCACAGATTTTTCGCCGAGGACAACAAGACCTGTTCTAAATACAAAAAGATTACGCCATTGCACATTGCGTGAGCGAGGATCTTGACATGTCCAGAGTGGTTGCAGTTTTGACAGCTAGCTGAACTACGAAGACAGCAAACGGCAGTCAAAAAAGTTTTAAAACTACTTGGTGACAGACGCTTCATTTTCTATCTAAGAAATACTCACGTACCAAGCCGTTATACAAAAGTCTGTGGCGAACATTATGGAATCTCAAGAGAGAAATGGAGTTCCACCATGTTAAAAAATTGGCAGTACTCAAGCTTTCTTGTGGCTTAGATCAACTAAATCATTTTTTCTCCTCTTCTCTTAACTGTTTCCTCTTTCTCCATACTTCTTTCATCTACTTCGCCTCTTTTCCGTTTTCTTTTAAAATTTCCTCTATTCTTTTAACCTCTTCTCTTAACTCTTCGCATTCATTTTTCATGTGTTTACGGTCCTCCGTCTCTTCTCCACATAGTCTGCACATCTTTTTCCCCTCTTTTTTCCAGTATTTGTTTACTATACTATACTATTTTTTTCTTCTTGTTGCTTTTATTTTCTTTTAGATATTCTGGAACTCCTTCTTTTTTGATATTCTTATAATTCACATTTGTCCGTTTTTCCTGTTTTTCTGTTTCTATCTCTCATTCCTATTTGTTCTCTTACCCTCACTCCCTCTTCCTTTAATCTCTCTACTTCTTCTCTTTCGTATCTGTTTCTCTTATAATATTTTTCTCTGACATCTTGTCTTCCTCCTTTTATCTCTTTTTAGCATTTCTGTAGTATTTTGCACTCGGTTCTTTTTCTCAGTTCTTTCTCGTTTTTTTGTAGCCCTTGTTACGTGCAAAATTTTTCTAACGGAATACCCTGTATATGATTAAAAGTTAGATTCCGGTTTTGACGCCCTCTGCCGATCTTTTCTTGTGACTGTCATTTTACGACGAAATCGTTAAGCTGTCAACTGCACAAAATGGCCTGTGAGGCTTAAAAATAATTCGAATGACATCCTTATTAATGGAAATCAAATTATAATTCCATTGCGTCCGTAAAATAATTAAGTCGTCACAGGGTAAGATAGTTACTTCCGTTTTATTAGAATTCTGTTGTAATTTCTCGTTAATTTGATAGCCGTTCCACCACGTTCTGGCCCACATGTTCTTATTCAATAAAGTATAACGAGGGATTAATATCACAAATACTTTCATGGAACAAGTATAACGCTATATATAAGACCTACGGTTAAAACTAAATAAACCAAAGACAATCACTTTTCTTCGAGATCCTACTCATGCGACAAACACCTGCGAAACCAACTTTCATTGAATGTGTACAACAGCATTCGACAATCGGGTTATGTTATGTGTACTTTCTTTTAGCAATAATTAACAAATTTTGTAGATCTTGATTTCGTGAGTCATTGTCACACGATTTGCTACTCAAAATTATTTCAGGCTCACTTGCCGAGGAAAACGTTTTCTTCGATCAAGTAGGTACTGGATTGTGGGTAAGTGTATTTAGTTATTTTATCGCTGTCAGAAAGGTCGCTCACGAAACTTTGGCTAGTGTTAATTCCGTAAGTATTATCATTGTTTTAATACCATTAAGGTAGTTTCATTAATTATTTTGTGTGTATCGCATGCTGTGTACAACCAATATTTACTACGAGATTTTCTTCATTGTTTGCTTCGACTGAACTTACAGATGTAGTAGTGTGTGTTGCCGATACTGCTGGCATTTAAGCACTGAGAATTAGATATACTTGTGTTAATCATCGACGTTGCTAAATTAAAGTTTCTATATTTGTTAATTATACTTATTAGTTCTTCGAACGTTGATGAGTGGAGAAATTATATATATTCTTGTTAATCTTCTACGTTAATACATTAAAGTTGTTATACTTGGTTATATTTCTTTTATGGCAACGTGCCTTTCTCTTTTAATTGTCGTTACCTATTAACAAATTTTGGCTACTCGAACATCAGAGTGACAAGGATTACGAACCTCAAATTTAGTTACAAGTTTGGACCGTTTGTCGTGATCGAGGCACGAGTGTTAATTTGGATTAGATCTGGCGCTCTTAAGCATAATTCCCTTGAACCTCCCCTATCTCCGACTCTGCGAGTTGGCCGTGCAAGGTTCGTAAGACTTTAAACTTGTAACACCCTTTTTTCTGTCTCTATTTTTATTTTTTCTGCCTAAACTTCCTCTCTTATAATATACCCCGATGTTTCCTTGTATAACCCTAATACGCAATCTCAGTATTCTTCTTGTGTCCCTTCTACCTCTTTATACTCTTTCCATCCCTATATGTTCCCTCTATATATCACCACATTTTTTATTAGTTTTTCAGAAAACAGGCTTTTTTTCTATGTCAACTTTAAACAACCTTTTTCCTACACTCGATACTGGTCCTGTTAACCTGTTTTCTTTCCTCACTCTTTTCTTTACGTGTTCCCCCTCTTTATTATACTGCTTCACCGTGTAACCCAGGTATGTAAATTCTTTCACTTGCTGCACTTTCTCCTTCCTCCATTTCCACTCATCTTATTTTCTTTTTCCCTCTTCTTTTCTAAATATAATAATTTTGGTTTTCTCCGTATTTACTTCCATTTTTTTTTCATGTATTTTTCCAGCGTTTTCAACATCTCCATTTCTTTTTCCTCTTTAGTCGCCAACACTATGTTATCTGCATACACCAACGACTACACCTTCACTTTTCCTACTAGTATCCCTCCTACCTGTTGTCTTCTCATTGTCTTCTCCAAATCCCCCGTATACACTGCAAATAGGCTCGGGGTCAGTGGGCAATCCTGTCTCAACCTTCTTTTTGCAACAAATTTCTCGCAGTTCTCCATTCACTTTCACCTTGCTCCTCGTTTTTCGTAAATTTTCTCCATTCTCTCTATTAATCTTTTATTTTTTTCGTTTCTTATGTATTTTCTTAGTTTTTTCCTGTTCACTCTGTAAAAAGCGGCTTTTAAATCTACGAACAGTGCTACCATTTTTCTTATTTTTTTAGTTCTCTATTCGCCAAGTGTTTCAGTATATACATTGTAACGTCCCGTTAGAGTTCATTACATTAAAATTCAATTTTACATTCGTTTATTTTTGCAACTAATATTGCACGTAAATTTATTCAGTTTGGCAACGTCGCGTTGTTTCAACACGACTTGAGTGTAGCTTAAGCTGGCACTTCCGCTTGAGCCACGCTTAGCCGTGCGTGTCGTAGTGATGCGGAGAAGTCAAATTTTCTTGATTATGGCGTAAAAACGCATACAATTTAATTTTTATTTATTTCATCTAATTATTCTATTGAATTCAACATTTTTAGTGATTTCACAATGTTACGCAATGTTTAGACAAAGGAATTTATTTTTAAGGCCGTTGCTATGCAGCGTGAGTACAGCATGTCATTTAAAAAACCATTCTAATTATTTATATTTAGGGTCTTTTATTTTATTTTGGTTTTTACTGGATCTTTCATTTTGGTTTTGTCGTTTAACTACTGGATTTTTCGTTATTGGAGTTTATTATACATTGGTTTTTGCTTACTGTTGTGTTTGGAAATTTACATTCGTTTGGACGAATCTTATCACTTCAAGCAAGTATGTGCTAAAAATAGAAGATATCCGATAACGTTATATTAAACATGGTGAGTCAACTGGAATTAAGTTACTACATTTTACATTCACATTGATTAAATTCTATTATTAAAACTTTTCACTCGATAACAAATCAAACGTTTACGACATTTGCATTTAATATCAATAATTAATAATTAGATGTAAGATTTTATCACTAATTTAAAGGTGGTTGGCGACCTAATATTTTATTTTAAATCCTGTTTTATTTATAATATGATTAATTCAAATATTGTTCTTTGTTCTCTAATGTAAATAGTATATTAAGTTATAGTTAATAAAATAACGGAGTTCACGTCTTTGTATTTATTTTCATTCAAACTCACACCCAGAGGTCCGTGCTTACGATTGCTGCCGTAGTCAAATTATTATTTTTACTTTTATTAATCGTTCTTTATTTGGAATAATTTTTTATTACAACATTTTGTCTTTCACTCCTCTTCTCTTTCTGAATCCCGCTTGTCCGTCTAGTCCAAACTTCTTTCCTCTATTTCCTTCTGTAGTTTTTCTTGTAGCACTGTCGCCTACAATTTGTATCCCGTATTTAATAATGCAACCCCTAAGTAATTCTTCACTTTATTTCTGTCTCTTTTTTGTGTATCGGCAATATTATTACCTCTCTTTATTTCTCCGAGAATCCCCCTTTCCATATTCTGTTCAGTATTTCCGTCATCTTTCTTGTTACATTTTGTTTTTCGTATACCCTTTTTTGTCTTGTATCCCATCTTCTCTTGCCACCGTCCCTTTTTTTACCTTTTTTATTGCCTCTATTCCTCTTCGTTTATTCTATCTTTTTCTTTCAGTTTTATTATATTTCTTTTCTTCACCTTTCTTCTCCTTTCTGATTTTGTTCTTCCTCTCTCAGCTGGTTCCTAAAATATCTCTCCCATTCTTTTAATTGTATTCTTTTTGTTGTCCATTTTCTCTTCCTTTCCATCTTTAGGTATTTCCATACTTTTTCTTCCGTTTTTATTCCTTTGATCCAATCATCTTGTTTTTTTTTTGTTTTCTTCCTTCTTTCTCTCGCATGTTACCGTGATATTGTTTTTTTTTATTATTTAAGCAGGAAGTCAAGAATTAACAAACAAAATATATTAATATGTACTAAATTGTTCTATAGCGTTCACTTTTACAACAATTTTTGTGGCGTTTTACTGCAATACAAACATCTTAATGTTGCAAACTGTACACAAAATATTGTTGTCGCCAATGATTTTAAAATTGGTTTTTATTATTAATCTACTTCTAGAGGAGAACAAATTTATTGGCAATTTAGTTTAGGATCTTCACACACTTCTAGTGAACACGTCAGTGAAAAAAATTAGAATTAGACTAAACTAAATGAAATTTTTTTCTTGAAACCTAAAATAACAACAAATCATTTTATAAACTCAAATTAATAAGTTTCATCTACTGATGGACGATTTTACTTTTAAAATGTTTGTAATACACTAATTTCGAAAATTCCTTTTATAAGCCTGAAATATGAACTTTTAAAAATGTTGTCAGACAATGCTTGTATGCACTGAGCGTTATTATTATGTACAATTCCGAGTGAAAAGTGATGAAGATGTTAGAAGTTTGTTATTAAAATTGTTCTGCTAAAAAACTAACCTTTTTAAACAGCGTTTGTCAAATAAAACAATAAAAAAAGACCAATAATACAATTACGTTTAAAGACAAATTACAAAAATTTAATAAGAATTATATGTATTATTATATATACTTAGTTAACTTTTTATGTAAAATTTCATATAAAGATTTTTTGAGTAGTATTTGCATTTAGATTAGAAGCTTTTGAGTACTTTATTTCTAGATTGCTTTAATGTCCATTGCAAAACAATTAAGACTATATAAATTTTACCTACTAAAAAACTGGGTTTATATGTACACAAGATTAAATTTTTTTGAAAACAACTAAACATTTAATTTTTTGCCAACAAGATAAAAATACAAAATTTACGTATATTATTAAGCAAATAATGTTTTCATATAAAAGCTAATGCCACATATAGACTCCGGAAGTTAAAAAATAAAATGATTTTTACCATGAAATATAAGTACTTTATTTTATGACATAAAGCAATAACATTTTTGTTTTAGTATTCATATTTTTTGCAAGTACCCCTGTGGTCTTTGGCGTTGATCTAATACCAGGTTACACAAATACCTTTTGTTGTTTTAGAAAATTAATAATTTGTATTTTAGCCATATTATTTCCTGGTCTAACAACGCCTACTACTACAACTACACCTTCTACTACTACTACACCTACTACTACAACTACGGCTACTACTACTACTACACCTACTACTACAACTATGCCTACTAATACTACTACACCTACTACTACAACTATGACTACTACTACTACTACTACTACACCTACTACTACAACTACGCCTACTACTACAACTATGCCTACTACTACTACTACACCTACTACTACAACTACGCCTACTACTACAACTACGCCTACTACTACAACTACGCCTACAACGACAACGACCCCAACATCAACACCGTGCCCAGTACTATTACAAACAGCAGCTCCAACTACAACAGATGCTACAACCACAACGACGCCAACAACTACAACGACGCCAACTACAACGACGCCAACAACTACAACGACGTGAACGACGTGAACAACTACAACGACGCCAACAACAACACCTTCAACTCCAGTATGTCCACCATCATCTTCAGCATTATTTGCACATCCTACGTGTTGCAATAAATATTATCAATGTACTAACGAAATATCGACCATTATGGCTTGTATATCAGGTTTGTATTTTAGCCCTCTTTACAATTCTTGCGATTTTTCATTAAATGTTGATTGTACACCACCTAAAACGTCTTGTGCGTAATGTAAAATATTTTTTGTTACAATTATCTATAAACATATTACCTACATTATTTTAATAGTCATTATAAGATAGCTTTTTGTTTTAAATGTTTTAATTTCTATGTAGTAGTGTAACTGTTAAAGATTTTAATTAAATAGATTTCTGGATGTGTACACATCGGTCTTTTACTTCCTCTAAAAAGACATCGGACTTGGTTTATAAGAGAAAATGATTACTAACGCAACATAAAGTTTTTAGTAAACAATTGAAAACGCGCAGCTTCCTTACATTGTTTATTAAAAAGAAGAATGAAAAACAGCACACAGTAATAAAGAAAATGCAGCGATTGTGGCGAAAGCACTAGATCAAGAGTTAGGTTAATACCAAAAAGACTACAGGCCTGCACCAAACAAATAATTACTTTAAATACAGTCATAGTATGTTATAAAAAACGAATCAAACCCTATTCAATAACGTTTATGGATTTTTAAAAAATCTGCAGACCATCATAATTAAAAATTTTCTTCATCTAAAATTCATGCAATCGATGGAACTGACTCTAAACAATACACACTCTAATGGTAACTTTACAAAAAACTTGTTGAACCATTTTTAGTAAAACTGGTTTGAAGCAGGGCGACAAATTGTCACCTCTTTTTTTTTAATTAGAATACGTTATGAGAGAATGCTACAGAAACAACCCAAAAACGTACGAACCTACGAACGCAAATGCCAGCAATGCAGCGAGTACATAAGACAAGTAGGAATGCCCACAAAAAAGATGCATTTCTACTCTAGTTATCAACCCTGTGAGATAATAGTGACTTAATAGAACCAAATTCCAGATTGAAAAAAAGTAACTGATATTTATTAGAGTTGAAGAAATCGCCACCACTTCCGCAATTATCAAAGTCCTAAAAACAAAAATAGTTTATACATTTCGTACTCTTCCCCAGTTTGCAAGTAAGAGTTTCCAAAAAGAATTAACTTCTCTTGGGATACAGTATTGCCTTATTCCCCCGTACACCTTACAGGCCATTCCTGCCAAGCAAATGAACAAAGTTTTGGGAATTAGAATTGCTCAAACGACAGGACATGACCAACGAGAACTGAAACCAACACCTTGAGGAGATTGCATTTGCCGTAAACACGTCGTACCACACATGGACTGGATTCACTCCTCAATTTTAGTGAGCCGCCCTGCATACTTTGCATCAAACACTGGATTGTGATATTCTTCCAAGCGAGCTTTAGTGGGCGGACATAACAGAGCGCTGACCATCGCTCCGACCTTAGCACAGCACCCTAGCATCAATCACAAAAAAACACTTAGTGCTTTTAAATGTTAGCGGTGATATTGGCGCCTCGACCCCCGCTCTGCGCATAGGTCGGAGCCAGTCCCTGGCACCATGGAGTTGAGCTTAGTATTTTTTCGACTCTCGACCATTGCTCACACAATGGTAGACAAAGAAAAATTAATGGGATTTGTATTTGTGAGAGAGGCACAATATTTTTTTATCTGCGAAGCGTTAAATATTGAAACCAAAAACAAAACTTAACTTAAAACTAATAATTACAGATTATTTACATACGTGTTATCAAAGGTAATTTATCACTCTCGAATTGCGCAACTTCTTATTTGGGTGTGGTCATCATGTGATTCATTGAAATGATGCAATATGATGCAATTTCCGTAAATCGTATATTTAATTCTTTTACGAAGATTTGATTGATACTTTGCCTTTCAATCGATAAAATTGATAATCGTAGATCGCAGTTTCCATAATCGCAGATGTATAAAGATCGAAATCGTACTCATATGACTTTCATACTTAAAAACATCGTTTAAGAACGAAACCAAGAATCCAGAAAAAAACTAAAACGTAAATTGCTATGAATTACCAATGCGGATCAAAACAAAAATGACTTACCCCTTCAAGTTATTGGGTTTTATCTTTCTATTTTTCGCAAATTCAATAAACGCAGGTTCGAAATCAACAAACGCAGGTGCTACAACAAAACGCAGAAGCTACAACGAACGCCGGCTTAAATAATTGTCACCATTAAGGCAAAAAATCACAAACACAAATTCAACAAGTGGTCATTCCACTTTTTGCAGCACGCAAAAAAATGTCCGCTTCGCCTCATTGCGAAACGTAAGATGCAGGAGGATGACTTAGTACTTATGCGCACTCGTCAGAATCATGCGCGTACGCAATGAATCAAAAATGTTAACCGAAAACAGAGGTTTTTAATAATGCAAAAATGTGCACGTTACAATATGGAACAAAAGAAACAAATATAATCACGATTGTGTAATTTTAAAGAGATTATAGAAAGAAATTGCAGAGGAATCCAATCTTCCACTAGCGTTTTGTCGATTAGGTGTGTGTTTCATGCCCTCCATGTCAATGATTACATTATGTAGTATACAAGAAGCTTTTATAATTTTGACATCCGTAAAAATTGGTTTATCCAAAATTGCTGTTTGACTCGTAGTATACCAAACGCGCATTCTACCGTACGCCTCACACGAGATAGACGTTTATTAAACATTTCTTTTCCGAGATTTAAATCTTTCTTGATGTAAGGTTGTTACAAGCTTTAGGTCTTACAAACCTTCCACGACCAACTCAGACAGTCGGAGACAGGGGAGGTTCAAAGAAATTATACTTAAGGGCGCCAGATCGATCCTAACTAACACTTCTGCCTCGATCACGACAGACCGTCCAAACTTGTAATTAATTTTGATGTTCGTAATCCTTGTTACTCTGATGCTCGGGTAGCCACCATTAGATAACAGGTAGCGACAAATAAAAGAAAAAGGTATGTTGCCATAAAAGAAAGATTAACAAGAATAACAACTTTAATGTATTAACGTAGAAGATTAACAAGAACATATGTAATTTCTCCACTCATCAATGCTCGAAATATTAATAAGTATGATTAACAAGTATAAAAACTTTAATTTAGCAGCGTAGCAAATTAACAGAAGTAGGTTGAATTTCTCAATTCATAAACATTAGACAAATTGACAAGTATGATTAATAGGTGTAGAAACCTTGAATTAACAACGTAAAAGATTAACCGGAGTATTGTCTAATTTCTCGATTCACAAATGCCAGACATATCGGCAACACACAAAGCATATACTTAAATTACGTCGAGATAGCGAAGTAAATTTTGTAATAAATATTGTCTACTGTCAGCATGCGATACATTACAACTGACACTTGAAATTACCTTATTGGTATGTAAACAATGACGTACTTATAGACACCGACAGTGAGTGACTTTTATGACAACGAATAAAATATAATCAAATTAACTTACCCAATCCAATGCTTGCTTGCGTGAAGAAAACGTTTTCCCACCGGCAGCCTAGAATAATTATTGATAGCAATTCGTGTCACACAATAACTCACGAAAAAGGAAACTACAAAATCAGTATTACTAATTCATTAAATGTGATATAAGAACCCGTTGTATCGAATGCTGTAGGTTGTAATTACGAACAGGTGGTTGATAACGCAATCGATTATTGTCCAAAAATTAGCATCTCCGACACATTGTTCGCAGAGACCTTGTTTTCGTTCAAGTAGTAGGCCCTCCCAAAAGCTTATACGTTCGGTAGCGGTATTTATCAATCGTACTTATGCATCATTATTCCTTATTGAAGCAAACAGGTGATTGCAACGTCGTGGAACCGGCTATCACATTAATACGAAGGAATCTTAATATATTGGAGACAAAATATCTTACCCGGTGCCGAACGAATTGTAATAAATTCGTAATTGCCTTATAAATTCGTATTCATCAGAAGGGACGCTCTTAAAAATTTAGGAATCAGTTCAAGATTTTCGACACCGACCGGTTCACGTAATTGACAGCTTCAAAATAGCCTCGTAGTAACCAACAAGGTCGGCAGAGGGCGTCAAAACCAGAAACTAGTTTTTAAGTCGATACACAGGGTACTCCGTTTTTTTTTTTAAATTTCGCACGTAACAAAGTTTAAGCAAATTTTTCATTAATGGATAAGCTTCATCAGCAATTATAACATACAGCATTTTTAAATTCGAATTAGGAAGTTTACGGTTTTTTTGGAATATTTAGCGAGCCGTGTACCATTTTTTTAAACAATGGAGAAGCTTTAAATGTACCGCCATCGCTTTGTTTTCCGTACCCTCCCACATCAATATTGATAAATCTATAATTTGCATCTACTAATGCTTGAAGTACAATCGAAAAATATCCCTTGTAATTATAAAACATTGAGCCTATAGGACATCGCAAACGGAAGTGTTTTCCATCTAGGGCTCCCAAACAATTTGAGAAATTCCAAATTTTATAAAAATCGTCAGCAATTTTTCTACAGTTCTCTTGCAAGGGAACAGGCATGTGTTCCTCAAAAAGGATGTCCCATAACGATTGTGTAACTTTTATTACAATTTTTCCAACCGTACTCTTCCCCATTCGAAATGAAAAGGCTAAACTTCTGAAGGACAGTCCGGTAGAAAGAAATCTAAAAAAGATGTAAGGTGTTAGAAGGTTAGAAACATATTTTTATAAGTTCTTATTAGATTTCATAAATTTAACAATAAAATCGCGTTTCCTTTTCAGCGGCATCTACAAAATCTAAATAGAAGAGGCTGCTGCAAACATTCACGAAAAAGCAGTCAGAGCAACCAATTAAAAGGTCTGGTGATGGAGTTGAAGACGACAGTAAAACCCCTAATTGGCCGTTTTTCAGTTCGTTATTGTTTTTATAAGATTCATGTGCGCCTCTGGAAACGGAAGCCAATTTCAATAACGACGATAATGTAAGTGGAAACGAAACTAGCGATCAAACTTTTTCTCAAGCTCCATCTTCTGTCTCCGAGTCAGTTGCTTTGTCTACACCAGGGTCACCAAGGAGTTTACCAACCCATTAACGGAAAAACTAGAAGGTCTGCCAAAAAAGACTGCATTACCAATGATTTATGCAACCGGACCTAAATGTTTGTAAATTTTAAAAAAAGTGTTACTATAGAACGTGGTTCAAAATCTAAAATGATTTTTATTTTGATTGATTAATCAACTCTACGAAAATAAAGTCTTCAAACCACACAAAATTGAAGACTTTTAGCATCATACGCTAGTCTAACGTTTTCTCCAAATACGACATCACATTAAAACTAAGACGGTTAAAACCGATGAGTCGGAACAGCGCAATGGAAAAGCTTCTCAGGATCCAACGTCTTCAATTAAAAAAAAACAGCAACGTTACTGTCAAAACTTCACATTTGATTAATTTTCGCTGGAAGTTTGTAAGTTTTGTAAAAATTGTTAATATAAAATGCGGTTCATAGTCCAAAAATCTTTGAGTTTTGAAACATCATAGCTGCGAAAGTCTTAAAATAAGATTTTTTGACACTACGAGAAAAATTTTTTTAAAACTAGACGGAAATTAGAAGACCTAGAAAACCAATGTTTGCATGCTTAACTAACTTTTTTAAAGACATGCAGAAACCAGTACATTGTTCTAAGTTTTTTTTCAAAAACATCACATCAAGACTAGGACAAAAAAACCACAAATCATGCAGTTCTAAGTTTTTTTTCAAAAACATCACATCAAGACTAGGACAAAAAAACCACAAATCATGCAGTTACAAAAGTTGTAAAAAAAATCACTTTTTTCTAATCTGCAATTGGAAATAAACAATATCATCGTCATAAAAAAATAGAATTTGTGAACAAACACAATGAAAAAAAAATTACTATTGGAACATCTGAGGATAGAATCAGCAAGAAGATAATAGAAAAATTGTAGAACGGTGATTACAGAAGTGGGCGAAGACATCAGGAAGCTACATATTACAACAGAAAGTTTAAAACCCAAGACAGATAAACTTAAAATATTAAAAACTGAACACACTACACTACAGACAAAAGTTAATAAACAAAGGATATGAAGAGTAACTCCGGATGTTTGTATCTCGTGTCACGTCGAACAAAAACTTTTCGTGAATGTTTTTTTTTCTTACCGTCATCCGCCATTAGTCCGTGTCGATCGTCATATTTATTTAAATTTTTTTAGATGTGACCGCTGCTGCTTTTCTCGAAGATGACGTTTTGCTTTTTTCGGCTTGGGAGCTTTTGGTTTCTTCGTCAGCATCTTGTTTTTTTTTTTGCTTTCGTCGACGACTTCGGTTGCTGCTGTTACCGATTGTTGTTTTTCCAAACGACTTTATTTGTCTTTTTTGTCGTCGAGCGCGGTCGCCTTTTTCGAGGGGGCCGACACCTTGGCTCACTTGGCGGTCGTAGACGTCGGCGCCCCGATACCACATAATAGTAATTCTTGTTTTATGTTTATTCATTCTTAACTTCAAATATAAAGAGTGTTAGTAGTATTTTGTTCAAAAAAAGGCACAAACTGTTTAGTGTTGTATTTATTAATTATTAATTTTTACAACAGTTATATAATTTTTACCTACAAAAGTTTATATGTTTGAGTTATATGTATACGTACATGAGATTAAATTTTTACTGAGAATAACTAAATATTTATATCTTTTAGCTGACAAGATAACAGAATAAAAAATAGTTTAAGCAATTAAAACATAATCGTTACAATATTAAAACAAAATTTACAGTTAAAATCTGAAATTTAAAAATAAAATTATTCTTGCTGTAAGATTTAAGACCGTATGATGGTAAAAATTTTGTAGGCGGTGCTGGAACTTCTAGCGTAAATCTAATACGAGGGCGACACATCTGTATTTATAAGTCTTGCTTTAGAATGTACTAATTAAATTAGTTTTAGTTATATGGTTTCTTAGATTTACAATACAGACATCAACGAACGCTTAAAACTAAAGGTGCGAACCTACCAAAGATGCGTTGATGAACACAAATTAGACCGCGGTTGTACCATGAATGTCACATTAATGTAATATAAATTTCTATTATATGAGATCCATCATATCGGAATTATTTATCCTAACTATTTACTATGTGGTTTACAGCAATCTCGATGTTAATGTGTACGAACATACCGAAGATGCCAAAATGAGCGCGGTTTAAGTCAGGCTCGCGGTACGGCCCCCTTAACAAACTTTTGTTTTATTATGAGATAGCGCATACCAAAGATGTATTCCTCGCCGTTTATTTCGCGGTCTAGAGCGATGTCGACGCCAAAACAAAATAGTTTTTTTTCATCGCAATAGAACAGTTGGCATTGAAATGACTTGCTTATTGATCGACCTTAGACAAAATAACATTTACTTACTCATTTAAAAAAAATAAATATTGGAACTAAGCAAAGTGCGCTGGTTGTACCGGTTTTCTTTAAACGGTCGTAGCATTTTGATTAATAATTATTTAAGTTAAGTTATTTAATTTAAAAATATAAACAAAATTAAAGTACATGTTAAACTTGACAATAAAACTCCAATTTTTAAAGATAATCGACATCCGTATGCACGTCAATGTGAGCCGCGGTTGCAAACTAAACCGCGACCAAAACCGCAACCCCGTTTATCTACGCACTTTTAAAACAACAACCAAAACGGCAATCTAAGAGACTAATAAATACATATTATTTCACAACATTTTAACAATAGTTGACAACAAATTAAAGAGTTTGTTTGAAGAAAGAAGACCAACCAATCAAAAAAAATGTTTGCTGAATGTCAACAATTTTGTTACACACAAACTTCTTAAAAAATTAGTATTTGTTTTTAGCCACTCTGAAACTATAGTAAAGTCTGTTTACAAAAAACAGTGGAAAATTTGCAAAATAAGCAATTTTTTCATTTGTTCTAAAAATTTGGACAGTAGCAATGCTCCGCAGAGTTTAAGCTTTGGAATAGTAATAGATTTTACTGGTGCAACTGTACTATTTGCGCATAACACATGAATTTGTTTGTCCTAATTTACAGATCTAACGCATAGACAATCACTGTAACCATAAATTTGTGTTTTAAAAAAACTGAAACAGTTAATAGGACAATATATTTTTAATACAGTGGATCCAAAGTTAGAGCAATTTGAAAAAAACATTGTTCGCTTGGTGATCCTATCGCCATAAAACTTTAATATGAAGTACATCTAGTAGTCAGAACGAAAATACCAGATTATCTCAAGCGTGTTGGTATGCTCATGCTTGTCAAAATCAGAAACAGCAGAATGTAGTTTAGTTTTTGGAACATTGATCAAAATCTTAAAAATATAAAATCTATTTACGTAGACTACAGCCAGCTGAAATCAAAACATTAAATAATTGTCTACACATATATGTATAATGGTCAAAATAAAAGGTTTTGAATTGCTTTTGCTACTAGTGAAATTGCAACAAACTTGACTATTAACGTTGACCACCGCAGATTCAGATACATGCTACCTAAATCGCGTGTTTTAGAAGATGGGAGAACCAATAAGCAAATTTGTATTTCCTAGAACCTAAAACTTTGAATTTGCTAAAAGTATGTTATTTAGTATTTTGTACAGGTTACAATCAATTCTACAACTTGGCAAATGGTCAGTAATCTCGTCTGGTACTAAACAAAAAAAAATCATTTTGTACGATGAATATTAATCACATATAGTAACATTGTGTTTGGAACCTGCTCGTAAAGTAATTCTTGTAACAGTTAAAATTATTATGATTGTAGGCTGGGTAGATAAGTTGAGCCTTTGGCACAAACTCAAACGTGTAAAATTAGCTTGTGACTTTGAATTTAAAATTCATATAAGAGAATGCCGGTTTCACCAGAATCAAAAATTTGTGCAGAAACAGTCGGCAACCATATCTGCACAATGTTTGAAGAAAACGCCAAAACGGTAGAAAGTTCAATAACTGTTTGTATAAAATTATCTACCGCTGACTCCAAGATAGTATCTATAGGTACCGATGAGTCTTCTAAGTGCAACATGATGCGGAACATGAGTTTGCATTTTCGACATGTAAACTTTGATTTGCATTCATTTACCAAATGTTTTTTAGTAAGGCAATTGAGACGAATCTTTAATTATTTTAATTTTGCCAAACGTTCTTTTGAAGACATTTTTTAAAACAAGCTGCATTAGAAAAAAGAGTAAAATTTCTTGCAGAAAACATAACTAAGTTGCTGTGTTACAAATGATTAAATATGACTTTTACATTTATTTGATGATGGTTTGGTGGTTGTAGGCTTCAAAGAAAATTCCACGCATTTTTATAATTTTTTAGAAAATAGGTAATAAACTTATTTCTGTTTAGAAAATGGTGAGTATAACTTACGTGTTTTATATTTAAGTAAAATTTAATACGAAAGCCAGGTCAGTTTGTAAAATAACAATTCCTTACAACATTTTAATTTTGCAGCTAGTAAATTAAAAAAACCTTATTTATGCCAAAACTTAAATCGTTTATTATGTTGTCAAATTGTTTGAACAAATATGATGTTGGTATTTAAACGTTTTTCTTAGAAGTTGCAACAGAATAACATATCGCGACTTAATAATAATAATAAAGCAAATAAATTAATGTTTAAAGAAAGTTTCTTATTAATGGGTATCATTTTGTGATTGGAGCTTTATAAACTATTTGGGGTTAGCAAATTCAACTACCAGTGCTGATGATCCTTAAAAGGGCGAAACGGCCGTACACTGGTTTTCTCTTGTGGTAATTTTTGCAATTTTACTGATATAGTTACTTTTCACTATATTCGTTGGTAGATTCCAATCGTGTTATTATTCGATACGTTTTTCGAATTTTGCGGTTAGCAAATCCAACTACCAACATGCTAAAATCACCATAGCACCAATTTGTTTACATTTTATACGTAGGCTTGTTAACCACGAGATGGCGCCAACCACAATACTTGTATATGTTATTATAACGAAACATTAATCTAAGCTATAGAAATATACCAGTATAATTGTGAAAATACATCAGAGAGTATTTCCCAGCGCTGATGATCCTCAAAAGGGTGAAACAGCCGTACACTGGTTCTCTCTAGTGGTAATTTTTGCAATTTTACTGATATAGTTACTTTTCATTATATTCGTTGGTGGATTGCAATCGTGTTATTATTCGATACGTTTTTCAAATTTCGCGGTTAGCAAATCTATCTACCAACATGCTAAGATCACTATAGCACCAGTTTGTTTACATTTTATACGTGGGCTCGTTAACCACGAGACAGCGCAGCCACAATACTTTTATATGTTAGTCAGGACATAACAGTAGTTTTTAATTGAAAATAAGGAAGTTATTTAAAAAATGTGTAGTAAGAGAAATAGCCAGGTACGTTGCGAGTTTTGGATCTGAAGGACGGTTTGTTAATTAAAGTTTCTAATAAAAAAAAAGAATAAAGACGCGTGCTATGGTGCTGGTGGAGATGATTTACAAGCAATAAAGTAAAAGTCCGCGCGTATTTGCAGTTTTTTGTTTTTAAATGTCTATAAAATCCGGTTCATTACAACTACAATTTTGGTATAATTTCTTAGCGCATTCAACCGAGTTAACTTGATGGTAAAAAATATTTTTTTCCGCGTGCTAAATTTAACTCGTAAGACCTGTAGTTTTAGTTTCCTATATAGGTACAACTAAATATTTTTGTTAGAAAACCTGCCAACGTTTCGTTTCCAATATAACAAGATGTTACTTAACCTCCATCATAATACTGGTATAAAAATTATTGATATTAGGAATTATAGTTACCTAAATTTCTTCAAGATTTTTTTATCGAACAAGTGAGACAAACAGATGTGCAAAAAACATGTGCAAAAAAAAGAAGAAATTAATTCTTCGTATGACACAAATCCAGATAAAATTAGAGTATTTTTGTACTTTTACAAAACATAACCGGAAAACGATCATTATTGAACAAAAACTAATATACGTCACTTTTTGGGGAGTGTATGACTGGGAAACGTTTCAAAGCAATAAAAATGTTTCAAACAAGTATGAATTTGATCCAGAAAATCATCCTTGCTCAAAGTTTTGACCAATTTATAATAATTTAGTTAGAAAATTTGACGATTCGATTGCATCAGAAAAATTTGTTACTATAACAAAAGTTTATTATTTTATAAAGGGTGACTGGGATTAGTGCAATACATTCTAATCTATAACACCATAATCGGCAAAAAACGTAATTATTATGTAGATCAAAAAATTGTTATGTCTATCAGTTGATAATTTATAGTTGGAACGTTCTTTACAATCGTAGTCGAGTAGGGGTAAATATTGCAAGGTTAGTAAAATTTTTTGCCCCAATACGGTGCAGCTTTTGTTTGATATCCGGATGTGTTCGAACGCCATTGTTACTTTAATTGTGGCGCTGGTCGGTGATTTGAAAACAACACTAGCAAAATCATTTCTCAATGTAACGCACGTAAACCTTTAAGGAGCCGCTAGAGATTAAGTTTCTCTGTTGTTTATTCAACCTGGATTTGGATTTTTTACTTTAAGGTATTTATGTTTTAATTACTAATGTGACAAGTCAAATGGAGACAAACGTGAAAATAAACCACTCTTGCGAAATCGTTTTAAAGTGACTTTGTTGGAGTTTGCTATAATCAAAATGGACTTGTTCGGTGCGTCAAATTTAAAAAGCTAATCGTTGCTACATAATAACATTACTTTATTATGTCATTAAAACAACGTATATTGATTGATACCACTTAAATTAAGGTCATTCGTTTGTGTTACTAGATTTACTATTAATGTCATTAATACTTAAATTACTATCACGTTTTTATAAATTTGTTTTGTAAGGAGATTTGGAAGTACACGGCGCATATTATTTGTTTTAAAAAAGGTAATTAAACCAGATTTTTTTAAATTTTGCTTGCACCTTTGATGTCATACAGTACGGTAAAATTTTTTATAACAAATATTTCAACGCGAACGCGTTTCGTCTTTTGAAGTTAAGCGATTGCTGTCAGTCAATGATTTTTTTACGCACGTATGTCAACTTAAGGTCATTTACTTCCAAATCTGCAACAATTGATTTATACTATAAGACTACTTATGATTTTAACGCAAATTATAATGTTAATGTAATTTAGATGCGACTGTTTGTTATCAATGTCTGGAACTTCACTGGTATATCATTTTATTTTTTTTGTTTCTTGTTTCTCTTCTTTGTCTATTAGCTGTGATGCAACACTAGTCTAGAATAAATCGTAATTGAAACTGTTACAACATTTGGTTGTTTTATTTCTTAACGCACAATTGGGATTGCGGGTTTTGGGCATTTCTTTTCTCTGACCCAGACTTTTTGTTTCTTTTTTTTGTCCGAAAAAAGATAGCGCAAAGTGACTCATCGCACAAAGTTGGTTATTTGTTACGGTAAAATTTGATTGAAAACACAATTTATCAAAAACGCAATGGCCTCGGTCTTAGTAGGCAAAATGGGTTGGGTAAGTTAAGATGAGTAAAAATAGGAAGAGTCAGAAAAAGAGAATTAAAATTAGGGCGCCACGTAATTTTTTCAAAAGATAGGGCTGATAATCAGAACTACGAAGGGATTAGCAGCTTTAAGAGTGAGCTGCAAAATAAATAAGCTAACAGTAGGCTTCACTAGGTTGTATTGAAAAACAAATTATAACATATATGCACCCATAGGGGTGTATTGTAATACAAAAATAATTTAAATGTCGGACTATCTACAGAAAATATCTGATTTACCTTTATACAACCGTAAGAAAAATTAAAAATTGAAGTAATTAAAAGATATGACGTAATCAGGTCGATGACGTAATCGCATAAATCAAAAGTTAGTAAAACTGGTAATTGAGTATAACAAGTTTTTTAGTAGTTAAACTTTCAAATAAACCAATGTAGTAAAGGTAGATTTAACTTATCGTTAACTCAACCCCGGACTACAGTTTCTTTTAGCTAAGGCGTTGGCCGGCAGAAAGGAGGGTAGCACTTCACTATGACCGCGAGATGTACCAAATGTTGCACAATAATTTATAAGAATATTGAAAACGGAAGGAACGACGGTCGATGACGTGGAAAAAGCAAAAGTAAAGCATGTAAAATTCTTGAACCAATGTCCAAGCGTCAGAGGTAATTAGTTCTTAACACTGCACTTAAATGCTTTTAAATCCGTAAAAGTTACGCTGAATAATTATTAGGGATAAGCAGATGATCCCAATTAATAATTTATTTATTGATGACCCGAGTAATCCGGTGTAATTACCAATTTTTGGAAATGTGGATCAAACGACTGGCAATCAAGAAAACAGTGAATAACAAAATAAAATCTCTCGGCTCGATTGAAACGAAACACCTTTAGCGCAAACGAAAAAGATTTATGTCTAGACAAATGTATCGTCATGTAGTACAGAAATGTAAATTCCCTATGCGCGTTTAGAAAATCTGTAACGAATCTACGGCGGCTTGCGAGGGTAAAGGGTGGATTATTAAATGTTTACAGATGTGAAGTATTACGTCATCTGACCGTGAACTATCGTTTAAGTTAAAATTTCTTCAGAGTAAATTAAATTCAGAGTATTTAAATTACGCGGAGCGTAACATACTAACAGCTTGACCCACGACCATCTTCGACGTAATTTAGCTAAACAGAAAGTCGACGGTTTCTTTTAATTTTTTTACACTTTTACAATTAGTGCGTTACATACTGTTAAGAATATTGTTCTCAACAGAGAATTTGAAGATCTTCTAATATCGTTGCATATTCTTATGACTTTTATGAGACCGTTGTTTACTAAAATTTACTATTTGACAAATCACGAAAAAAAGTACTAATTAATCCATGGTGGATGTAAAAGATGCAAGTTGTGTTAGATTGCAACCTTTTTTCTTCTTCTTCTTCTTCTTTAAGATCTGGTTATATAAAACACTTTCTTGTTTTTTGTCTGAAAGTAATTGAAACCTTAGTTAAAAAATATAAAACTACCACTACTTCAAAAATTGGACGGTAATGAAACGTCCTAACACTAGTGAGATGATCACCAAGACATTTTCTAACACTTGTGCCACTAAATAAATGCAAAGAAAAAACAAGCAGTGTTTCGTCTGCTCAAGGAAGAAAAATAAAAACGTGTCATTCCGTATTTTGAAATTTATGATATTATCGTAAATTTTGATTAAAAATTTATTTTTTAAATATGTTTTTATACTTTTTATGTTTCTTTTGCGTTGTCCAAGGTAACTTGGTCAAATTGGGATCTGTATAGATCGCACTTACCATTTTAGTTGCTCTAGCCGGAAAGAATCTTGACGCCAAGTCGATCTTACTACTTACCTGTTTAACGTTGCGTCTAATGCACTCAAAAAAAAGATAATACTTGCATATTTTGTTATTGCAAATTGATTTTTTTTACTCTATCTATATTTGAAACTAATGCGATAGTAACCGCACAAGCTTAGATGACTTTATATTTAAATTATGTAATATAGTGCAAAGAATATTTGTACAAATTTTCTAAATTATGTTTTCATAAATTATTCTGTACAGTAATGGCTGACTGGCCTGTACAGAAACGAGATTGGTCATAAGAAATGCACAACGTTGCCTAATCACTAATCAATATACTTGTTAATCGTAGAAAAAGTTAAAACTAGTGGAGATTTTTTATTCTTTTGGCATTTATTAGTATTACGACGCATTGATGTGTTACTACACCTACAAACAACAGTAGTTTTTTATATTGTTTAGATATTACTTAGAACGTAATCCCATGATCAATGGTATGGTAAAATAAAAAACTATAAATTGCTACGGTTGTCTGTCGGTGTAGTTTTTCAAAATTACACCGACATTACTTTTAAAGTATTTTATAGTTGAGATTTTGAAGACAATACTTGTCAATGTATTATTGGTTTTCGTTGTCATTAAATCTAATGTTTGTTTTTTAATATTCCTAACTCCTACTACTACTGAAACGAAGGTCTCTGCGTATCTAGTTTTCTTATTTTTAGCTTAATTAAATATGTTTTACAATTACATCACGTTTTTTGGCAAAAACATAAAATGCTAAGATTGTATATGTACACAAGATTAAGTTTTTTCTAGAAATAACTAAACATATATTTTTTTTACTGACACGACATAAAATAAAAAATGTTATATGCAAAAAAAACAAATAAAAAAAACAATATAAAAGCTAATCTTACATTTAAAATATGTTAGTTGGAAGCAAAATGACTATTTGTGTAAAACGTAAGCACTTTGTCAATTATTACATAATACCCTAAAATTTTTGTTTTAAGTTTTGGTTTTTTTTGTAAGCGGCGTTACGGTTTTTTGGACAAATCCAATAGCAGGTAACACGTACAACAACAATCGCTTTAAAAAACTGTTATTTACATTTATTTTAGCTATGTTGTTCCCTGCACTTACAACTACAACAACATCTACTACTACAACAACCCCTACAACTACTACTACGCCTACAACAACAACGTCTACAACCACGACGACACCAACAACTACAACGACCCCAACAACTACAACGACCCCAACAACTACGACACCAACGACGACACCGGCAACACCAGTATGTCCACCATCGTTACCAGCATTCTTGGAGCATCCTACATGTTGCAATAAATATTACAGTTGTACTAATGGAGTATCGACTCTTAAAACTTGTGTCGCAGGTTTATATTTTAACCCTCTTTATAATTCATGCGATTTTACATTTAATGTTGTCTGTACCCCACCTAAAACGTCTTGTCCGTAATGCCTCATAAAATTTACTTACATATATAGTTTTACACATGCGTAACAATAAAATATAATTTAATAATTTGTAATTATATAAAATGTTATTAATTATTATTATAAATATAAAACAGTGAATTTTAGAATTAAATAATATGCGCTGAAACATACATTTTTTTTTAAATAAATAAATTTAATTTTTGAAATGAAGCTTCTTTTTCAATGGTAAATATATATAATATAACATATTTTTTTAGGTTATGTTGTCGTAAAACCACTTTGAAGTGATATGTAAACGTTTGTATTGACTTCCTAGCATGCTATAATTTTTTTGAAGTTTTTCTATTCCATTTCATTAAGATATAACCAAAATATGGCAAATTGAGCTTATATTGCCATATCGACTAACCTCTATATTTGTGCGCCTTGGTATTGCTTTCCCATTTAGTAAATCAGTAAAAATGATTAATTTTACGTATTTTGCTTTTCCTTCAAGATGTGGAATTTTTTCTAAAAAATCGTCGCATACAGGATTCGAACCTAGATTATATTTATGCATTCATTTTAAATTGTAAATAAAATATCTAATAAACTGTTAATGTTAGAATTTTTTTTATTGAAATAGATTGTTAGGAAGAATTATCTCTATAAGAAACTGAAAAAGTCACTCCAATAATTTACATACGTAGAAAGTTATATAAGAAAAAATGTTCAAAAAGTGTAATAAAAAATACAACACTGATTGAATGGGAATAAAGAACGTTTAAAATACATTAATTAAAAGCAAAATAATTTGAGCACGGCAAGCAATCGTAAGCACAGACCTCAAGGTAATGGGTTGAATGGAAATAATTACAAAGATGTGAACTCCTTAAATTTATTAATTATACTTAATTGACTATTTACATTAGAAAACAATGAACAATATTTGAATTAAACATATTAGAATAAAACAGTATTTAAAATAAAATATTTGGACGCCAATCACATTAAGTGATGAATAAAAAGCGTAAAATCTTACACCTAATAAGTAATTAATATTAAATGCAAAAAATAGTAAACGGTAAATTTGTTATCGAGTAGGTTTCCCGAAAGGTTTTGAACAACACAATTTAGTTATTTGAAGATAAACTGCAGTATCTTAATTTTAGTTGACTCACCATGTTTAATATAACGTTATCGGATATCTTCTATTTTTAGCACATCTTGGTTAACGTGATAAGATTTTTCAACAGGAATATAACCAAAGTATAATAAAACTTCAATAACTCATAATCCATTAATTAAACAACAAAACCAAAATAAAGGATCCAAAATAAAAATCTAATAAACAAAAAGATCCAATAAAAAGAAAGATCCAATAAAAATAAAAGTCCAATGAAAAGAAAAAGACCCTAAATACAAATAATTAAAACGGTTTTTTAAATGACATCATGTACTTACGTCACACCTTCAATGTAACGGTCTTCGAAATAATTTCCTTTGTCTAATGATTGCGCAATATTGCGAAAGCACTAAAAATGTTGAATTCAATAGAAAAATTATATCAGAATAAAGGTAAACTCACCAATAATTAGATGGAATGAATAAAAATTAAATTGCATGGGTTTTTACGCCATAATCAAGAAAAATTGACTTCCCCGCATCACAACGTGAACTCGCCAGAGGTTCACACGGAAGTGAAAACTTGACCTTCTACTCAAGTCAACTACGCAGACGCCTCCGAAATACAACGCGACCTTGTGAAACTGAATAAATTTACGTGCAATATTAGTTGCAGAAAATAAACGATTGTAAAATTGAATTTTAATTGTAATGGACTTAAACGGGACGTTACAAATGGCTTTCGGCTTCTTTATCAGACCTATCTTTTAATAGAACCAAGAGAATATAAAAAGTCAGCCCCATACCAAATTTCATTTTTCATTCATTCATTTTTCCGATTTAGGAGACCTTGAAATGTTAAATTCTGCAAAAAAATGTTCAATTATTCTAAGTAAATATAAACAGGTGTAAATAAAAAATATGTACGTGCAAAATACAAACAAATTGAAATTATAAACTAATTAGAATTATTATTAACAACTATCCCAAGTGTGATGTAACCCACTCGCGTTTGAAATTTAAAACCCGCGAACAAACAAAAACAGCGACATCTGTGGCTGTGATCGTCAAACTACCCCTCTTTCCTCTACCTACGTTGTATTAAGTTCGTTATACACTGCTTATTCTCGATATGTGGGAAGGCTGTAGTAGGTTAAATAAAACACACAAAAAAAATGAATTGTTATTTTTATTTGAGTTTAACTCTTTAAATTTTAACCGAGATCTTGCCTGTTTAGTGAGACCCGTCGTAGGAGGAGAACAACAAAGCGAAGAAACCCCTCCGGTCCTTGAACGGAGTGTTAATACAAATAAACTACATAATTTAGATATACAAAACAAGAACTGTTATAAAGAATCAGCTAATACATTATATAACAATGTGTAAAAAAATTACTTGTCTTTTAAGTACTTTTAGCAAGTATGGCAACACGGCGAAACTAATAGAAGCTTGGCAACAAAGCAATGTAAACTGAAAAATGAGGTTAACTAGGCAGCAGTGTTTTGAGCGTTACTATTATGAAAGTTTTACTAATAAACTAACTTCTTTTGAAGAAATCATGTTGCAAGATACATAATAGAAAGAAGTAAATTATGAATTAATAAAAGCCAACATCATAAATGCTTCGGGTAGCTATACATCATTTTAACAAGCGACGAATAAATTACATTTTGGGCCGAATCAAAATAACGCAGTAGCATATTAAATTAACAAATAATTATGTACGTTGCTCATTTTATTGTAACCTTTTTCAGATAAATGAAATTACTCCGTCAATCTAGAAGTTAGAATGTCGTGAGTTTAAATAAAATGTTCGGATAAGCAGATACGATAACAGGTTTAAATCCCGACACATAAACACATCATCATATTAAACAGAAGAAGGGTTAGTTAACCGACGGCCTATCGGTGGGTACTGAAGTCCTGGGATACGGATGCAATTCAGCTATTAGTTGATTGGTCGGGACAAACAAACAAGTGCCAAAAATACACATATAATAAACACACAATAATATCAAACAAATGTTATAAAATGTAGGGTCCATTATCATGGAAGCAACCTACCGCGACTTTAATACATATATCGAAGCAGGCACTTGTCTATATCATAGATTTAAGATACGCTACTTCGCAAAAAAAATACACAGGGTCCTCATAGTATGAGAACTACCTGCAGCCACATGTTGTATGCCCCTCACGGTAAATAAAATATTATGTTTACGAAAAGGCAATTCAAACAACGGTGTTTACACCAGTTAACGTACATATGGTTATTTCCAGTCAGAAATTTATGAATATCATAATATAAAACAATTCTAACTTCAAACATTTGAGGCATTCATAAAACACGAGCAATGATCAAACAAAAGTAAGTTACAACAACATTTTTAAAGAAAACGATAAATTAGCACAGAGAAAAAATAAAAGGGAAGTAAGGGTACTATAAAATGGCGACTCACGCTAGCATTTTAAACAAAGGAAGCAAGGGCAAAAAATACCCTGGTTTACGTTTAAAGCACAACAGACAGACTTACATGAATTAAAATTATTTTACATACATACCTAGCAATTTACAAAAATTGACAAAACAAAAACACAAATTATACAAAGAAACTTTTCAGGGTAAAACGCGTACTGCTATCTCGAACAAGATTCACCCCTCAGATCCCGACCGTTTCCCGGCGACGTACCTTCTAAAACCCTCCCACTCTTCTAAAAAATATATGCGCATTTTCAGATTCTTAGTTTTTGTTGTTTTTTTTTCTTCGCTAGATGACGCCTTGTGTAATTTTACATGTCTTTAAGGATTTAAATTTAAATTAGTCTATTTTACAAGTAACATTATTTGCAGATTACATTTAGTAAAGTAATAAAATAACAAAAAAAAATATAGGTTAGGTAGTGATGTAACCTATACCATGTTTTGGTGCCCAGAATTTTAGACTTAATTTCAAGTATGTTTTATATGGTAAGCGTTTGTTAAAACCTCCTCAATTATGTTGAAAGTAATCTATAAGATTATAGAACTAATGCACTTTTAGATTCATGTCATAGCAAAAAGTTTTGAAGCTGAACAGCATTTCTTGAACTAATTCTATATAGTTCTATATAGTATAGTAATTCTTGAATCGTTCTATTTTAGTCATAGAAGCCTCAAAATTAATAGAATCTTTAATTAATTCACGTATTTGAATTCCATAAAAATGCCTGCCTTTAATTTCTCAGTATAAGTAATTAACCTAAGAAATTTCTGAGGAATAAACTAAAAACATTGACTATTTCTGTCTAGTGCTGTAAAAAAATGTTTCATTAGCTTTAACTCTCTAACTTTATAAGCAAGAAGAAAAGAATAATTTTTTCTCGGGGAAGCAAAAGCTCATTTATTACATTTCTGTCACCAACAACAAGAGTATCTCTCATACGACATTTTTTTGCGTTAATGGACTTGATTTAGTTTGTGTATCACAGAGGCCATTAAAGGAAAGGTATTTGTAGGACTACTTTGTTGACCCAACAAAAAATTAACTATTTTTGTGTGGATACAGATTACTCAAATATGTCGAACCAACTCGTACCTGTAGAGTGAGCAATTAGAATAGGAACATGTTTATTGCCATTATGTAAAAAACATTGCTTTAAGGCTTCTCTTACTACTATCAATGAAAAGACGCCGATCACTTGCCTGATAAGTCTTAAAACCCAAATTTGCAGTTTTACTGCTAAATAAATATTGTTATGTATTTTATTATTAAAACTAATTTATTTAAACTACTAAAAATATTTTTTACTTATACTAAAAATATGTACACTTTTAAATTAACCGAACTAATTAAATGTAATAATATTTAATAAAAATACTTACAGTATAATTTATATATAGCGGTATCACTGACACAAAGATAAGATAAAGTCACATACTTATTTAACACTTGTTTACGTTAAAGTCACGTACCAGATTATTTACCGTAGGTTTATCTCACACGCGTTAACGACTTATTTATTAAGACTTCAATAATCTGTTTTCGCATTACGGAAATAACTGACCTACGATTTGTTTGTTCCGTATATATACACATTTCGGAAATCCTTCTCGAGTGCTCCATATCTTTTGGTATACGTTCTAGAAGATGGATAACAACTTCGAGAAGGCTCTTGAATTTGAGAACGTTTCACTGCCCCCTTCTTAGGACTGTTCTGTCCCAGAACAAAAGACTAGATGCGACACCGGTAGAAAGGATCGTGGCGATAGCGACAGTTTCCTCCATTTTGGCAACTTCCTTGACCATAAAAGTAACAGTCAATGGACTTTTCCTGGACCGATATTCTTCCTGGTTGGTAACTACAGACCAACACTTGAATGGCTGTTTCTCGGAAAACGACCTCCAACATGTTTCGAACTGTCCTCCAATTCAGTTGATCTAAGCCACAACCAAGCTTGGGTACTGCCAATTTCTTTACATGGTGGAACTCCATTTCTCTATTGAGATTCCATAATGTTCGCCACAGATTTTTGTATAACGGCTTGGTACGTGAATATTTCTTGGTGACCAGATAAAAAACAAAGCATCTGTCACCATGTAGTCTTAAAACTTTTCCGACTGCCAGTTGCTGTCTTCGTAATTCATCTAGCTGCCTAAACTTCTTTTTAAACGCGAGTGCAACCCCTGTGGACATGTGAAAATCCTCGCTCACGCAATGTGCGATAGCGTAATCTTTTTGTGTCTGGAACAAGTCTTGTTGTTACTCGGTGGTAACCCCGAACCTAGCTTTTCCAGAACCTCCGTATAAGTTCATAAACTTCTCGAATTTCATTTCTTTGATTTGATTCCTGGTTCAGCTGCTTATTACTTTGGTTTGGATCTGAACTTGCGTATTGTGGTTATCGCCAGCAAACGAGGCTAGACGATCGACGTGGACCACTTTTGGCTTGCTTCTGGGCGGTTTTCGGATGCGATATATGACGTCATTAATACGCTGCATGACTTCATAGGAACCCACCCATTGCCTTTGCAGCTTCGGCGACAAAAACTACGTTTTCTTTGAGGATTATACAACCCGACCATATCGCCAGGTTGAAACCAACCATTTTGCGCCTTGACGTCATATCGAGTTTTCATCCTGTCGCTGGCAATTTGTGTGTTTTTACGGACCTCTTCATGTACTCCGTCTAGCCTCCTGGCCAGCATGCTGACGTAATCTTCTCCAGCAACTTCTTCTTCTGGTCTTCGTCTAAATTGGAGGTCGCATGGCAATCGTATTTTGCGACCGAGCATCACACAAGATGGTGTTTGACCTGTGCTTTCGTGAACACATGATCGATATGCCATTAGGAGAAGGTGCAAATACTGATCCCAGTCTCTTTGGTGTTCAGACACTACCTTGGCTAAGTACTTGCCTATTGTTCGATTTATCCGCTCAAGCATGCCATCAGGGTGAAGATGTAGAGGTTTTGTCCTAATTTTCTTAATTCCCAACAGTTGGCAAACTTCTTGAAACAGCCTAGATTCAAAGTTGCGGCCTTGATCGGTGTGTAATTTCAACGGGACTCCAAACCAAAACAAAAACTCTTTTATTAATACGTCTGTGACTGTAGCTGCTTCTTGACTGGTTATGGCGTAAAACTCGATCCATTTCGTGAAATAATCCATTGCTACTAAGATGTATTTATTTCCCGAATCGGATTCTGGGAACGGCCCTGCGATGTCAATCGCTACTCTTTCCAAAGGGCTTCCTACGTTGTATTGTTTCATGGGTGCTTTGCGCTTTCTCGCTGGACCATTTCCTGAAGCGCAGACTATGCATTTACGGCACCATTTCATGACGTCCTCTTTGCAATTCATCCAGTAGAATCGTTCTCGCACTTTACCCAATGTTTTCTTAATCCCAAAGTATCCTCCTGATGTCCCATCGTGGAGATGCTTTAACACTTCTGACACTCTGCTCTTCGGCATGTAAGAATCCGTCCATTTCTTTTAATTTAAATTATAAATGCGTAAATACTGTAATTATTTTCACTTATAATTCATAAAATAGGCGCGAGTGGCGTTGTAAGTATGAGGTGATAATCCCCGCTATCCCATACCCTAAAACTCCTTTCTAGTTTCCGTCCAGAGTTGATAAAGATCCCTATAAAACCAGCAGCACGACAATTAAACAAACAGAACCTGGTTTTCGAGCTTACCCTCTAGAACTCCTCCTAAACTCCTAAACCTTCATGTCGTAAGGAGTACCGAAGACGATTCAACCTCTATTACATGTATGGTATACCTACATCTTGGCTCCTTCGTTATTTATTCCTATTCGACGTATGGAATACCTACATCTCCGATACCTTCGCCTTGCAGTTGTAAGTAATAACGACAATTGTCCACCCCTCCATATGAGAACAATCATCTAGAATTACATTTCGTTCGCCAGAAGACAACGTACAAATAAATCGGTTACTTACCAATTAACTACAACTCTTCGTGCTATTAATCCGTCATTGGCTAGTAGTTAACCGACATCCGTTTAACCAACAACAAGTTTCATTGGGAAGCAGAGTAAACATTTAAGTTGTCGAGTGGAAGTAGAAATTGCCAACCGGGGAAGTTAATAACAAACAAGAACGGACTGCAATTCCACCTACAACTGAATTTAGGGTTAAAACCACCAAACTTAATTATTCTACGTTACTCACACGTTAACTGCAGCGGTCTTGAATCCTCAAATCCCAATAAAACTACACAAAGCCACATACTTAAAATACCACCGGCCGTAACACGATTAAAGATAATTTAGAAGAATTAACCTTACTTTATTACAGGCGCAGTACAGGACCCTGCCGTACCGTCCCCGACTAGAGGCGTCCCGTCTGGGGAGTATATAACCAGAAATTAAATTTTGTTTTTTTATTTTATACATAGATGCGTTGTAAATTATTTTATTTTTTGTTGAATTGTTATTTAGTTTTTTTTGTTGGTTGAAATAAATGTATTAAGCGGTATAGCAAGTTATTGAACCCTGGGCACCACTGAAACATCCGACGACTAAATCCAACCCTAGTGGCGATAGGGGAAGGATTACAGGCACTACCAACTGTAATCTGTTTCCCGTGCCCTTTACACTTTCTAGGGATCGCTTAAAAAGACCGTCTTCTACTATCAAAGAGTTCCACTACGCCTAGTGCACTTTAATATTTCTGCCCAAAGCACTCACTTCTTCCCAGGTTGGTCGTCGGCCGTTTTTTTCCAGTCCAGGAGTAGTTTTGTTTCAGGATCGTTTTCTTGTTCGCAGGTTCCCACTCATCATCAACCATAGCAGTTCTCCGGAGGCATTCAACCTTTTCTTCCAGTTGCGAACAATGGCTGCAGTCCGCCGGACATAGTCTTCTGGACAAGGCATCGGCGTTTCGATGACTGCTTCCGGCACGGTGTTCTGTATCATAGTCATACTCTTGCAGTCTCTCGATCCATCTTGCCACTTGTCCTTCCGAGTTACGGAACTGCAGTAACCATTTTAAAGCAATGTGGTCTGTTCTCAGTAAAAATTTTTGTTTATACAAATACTTGTAGAAATGTTCGATAGACTTAACGAATGCTAATAGCTCCCTCTCAGTCACGTAATAATTACTTTCTGACTTGGACAAAACCTTGCTGAAATAAGCGATACATTTTTTTTGTCCATCTTGAACCTGCGAAAGGACCGCGCCTATGGCCAGATTGCTTGCGTCGGTATCCAAAACAAATTTTCCATTTTCTCTTGAATAATTCAAAATCGGCGAAGTGACTAGGGCCTTTTTAGTTGATTAAAAGAATTTTCGCAGTCTTTATTCCTTCTAAATTCTGCTCTTTCTTCCGTCAATTTTGTCAAAGGTTTGGCAATATTGGCAAATCCGGGAACAAATCGTCTATTATAGGTGCACAACCCAAGGAAACTTCAAACCTGATGTTTGTCGATTGGTCTTGGCCATGCTTGCACTGCTCGAATTTTGTCTGGGTCAGCCTTTACTCCATCTCTAGATACGACGTGACCAAGATTCTTTCTTAAATATGTGGCACTTCTTTAGGCTCAGTTTGAGATTAGCCCCACGTAGTCGCTGAAACACTTCTTCTAAGTTGTTCAAGTGTTCTTCAAACGGTCTTCCAACCACGATCACGTCGTCCAGGTAAACCAAGCACGTTTTCCAAGACAATCCGGACAAAATGGTTTCCATCAAACGCTCGAACGTTGCAGGAGCGTTACACAGGCCGAAGGGCATCACAGTAAGCTGCCACAAACCAGTTCCAATTGTAAAAACTGTTTTTTCACAATCCTTGGTTTCTAATTCTACCTGCCAGTAACCACTCTTTAAATCTAACGTAGAAAACCACTGGGATCCTGACAGGGTGTCTAACGTATCGTCAATTCTGGGTAAAGGGTAGCTGTCCTTTTTGTTCACGTTGTTTAGCTGTCTGTAGTCTACGCAAAACCTTGTTCATCCATCCTTTCTCTTTACGAGTCCCACCGGGATGCCCATGGGCTACTTGAAGGTTCAATCACGCCTTCTCTCTCCATATCCGTAATTATTTGTTCGGCTTCTTTTCTTTTTGTTAAAGGAAGTCTGCGTGGATGTTGTCGTATCGGCCGAGCGTCTCCGGTATTAATTTTATGTTTCACCACGTTAGTTCTTCCTTTGGAACCACTCTCCAACGATAACACATCTTGATACTCTTCGATCAACACTTTTACTTTAGCTAGCTGGTCTTGGCTGAGGTTTTGGTATTTGGTGGTAAGAATGTCCAATAGATGTTGTGGACACTTCTTCGGCGACGTATCTTCGTTTGACTTCACGCATCTCACAATTTCTGACACTGGCGTGCATTGGTCTACTACGGTTTTCTTTTTCAGCGTTACAGGATATGATTTGATGTTTAAGATTTTTACTGGCATTATGTTTTTTACTCGTAAGTTCTGTCAATGAGTAGTCCCTTTTTAATTAAACCGCCCTCCATTGGTTCAATCGCGCGTATGTAGTTTTCCCGGAGATTTCCATCCAGACGTGCCATCACTACACTTTCCGTCCTTGCAGGCAGAATCACGTCTTTACTCAATAAGACTCGCACGGCTGCTTTCTCAGATGAATGAAAAGGAATTTCTTCATTGTCGATCTTTAGGACATCGTTCTTCATATCCAAATGGAACCCACACTTCTTTATCACGTCCATTCCCAGGATAACTTTTTCCGGGATGTCGGCTACCAGTACTTGATAGTCGAGTACTCCATTTCCCAAACCAATGGTTACTTTGACATGTCCGTGAGTAGGTATTTTGTCGCCCGTCGCCGTTTGAAGTCGTACTGTTACTAGTGATGTCATTTCGTTTTCCAATAAAATGTCAGGACGAATGATGGTCTTCGTCGCTCCCGTGTCAACCAGTAACTGGACGCTACTTTCATTGATCTTGCCATCGAGATAAATGCTATGCAATTGCTCCCTAGGCGATGCCATTTGGATGGTAATCTCCGTAGCCTGACTAGATGAGATTACTTTTTGTCTCGTTTGGTCGCCTCGTTCCAAATTTTTGAACGCTCTTCTTGTCCTCTTCTTAAGTTTAGTACGATGCCGTCGTAATGGCCTATTTCACCGCAGTTCAAAGTTGTCACTCTTCTTTCCCGAAGTATTCGTCACGCTATCTACTCAATGCTTTCCAGTGTCTGTGTGGGTACTTTTGCAGCACAGCAGAGTCTATAGCCGTCTCGTTGCGATTCTTGTTTTGATGCTTCAAACTCCAAAGCATGCACCAAAACGTCTGCCAATGTCTTTGGTCGAGCTAACCAGAGAGTCTGCCTCGTTTCGCTGTCTCAGAGGCCGTTTACAAAGGTTTGAATAGCCAAATGCTCCAAGAAGGTACCTGGTGTTGTAGGATACGCAAGTCGTGTTAATCTGGCAATGTCAGTCTCAAACTCTCGAAAACTTTCGGCAGCTTTCTGAACCTGACTTTTAATTTGAGCTTGATACACTTGTTGAAGATTAGCATTACCATATATCATTTCTAATCGTGTAATTAAAAGAGGTCCTAATTTTCTTGTAAGTGGTCAGGAACAGTTTGCAAGATTCCAAGCGTTTCTTTCCGTAAAGACACAATTAAAGATGTCGCTTTAAGTATTTTATTCTCGATGGTCTATTCTTAAATCTTCACTTGTGACGCTTCGTTCACCGTGACAATTCATTTGGTTCATTTTTTTAAGCAGTTCTTCTAATTTGTCCTCTATTGCTTCTATTTTCTCATTCACAGATTCGCAAATTTCTTTTTTTAAGTTTGACATGTCTGCTTTGGTTTCCTCTTGAACAATTTTTAATTGATTTTCTATACTCGTTCGTATTTCTTTTTTAAAACTTCTAGAATTTTCCAACAATTTTTGTTCTATTTTTTTAGAATTTTCTTCCATTTTCTGCAAACCTTCGTAAAACTTTTCTTCTATTTTTCTTGAATTTTTTTCCATTTTTCCGGAATTTTCCGACAGACAGCTTAATACTACAAGTGTATATGTGTATGCATTTTACTGCAAGAAGAAGATTTTTTAACTTTGAACTAAGAAGATGTTGATTACGGTAAAAGCTACTGGTTTACAATAAACAAAAATATTGTTTTCCACTATCAATAACTACGTTGGAAATGCGTATGTTACATTTCCGGAAGAAGATTTTTTTTCTAAGATTGGATGTTTATTGAAAGCATTGATTGCCTACAGGTAGTATCTTGAATGATGAACGTTGGTAAATACATTGAAGTGCTCCAGTACAAGATGCAACCTATTGACAAAGACTTGTTTGTCAACAAAAACTTTACGTTTTAAAGCAATAAATGCTTTTTATTAGAAATTAAAATTGATGAAATTGAAAAAGATACTCAATAAAGTTGAGAAGACGAACGGTTTTGACACAAACCCAATAAAAAAATCGAGATATTATCTGGTAATTCAGTGCACAAATGCTACTCATAAAATAAACAAATCTTTTTTGCTACAGACGAGTTCTTTATCCTGCGGTTGCATTTCTTCTATCTTTGTGTCTGCTAAAACTAAAGCAACTGCATTTTGTAATGTTCTGGCAGATCGTTGCAAAAATAATCTATTTTAAAAAGTTTTAAAATTTTTATAATTTTTGCTTTTTAAATTTACAAGATAAATCCATTAATGCTTTAAATTAAAAAAATTGGAAAAAATGTTAACGTTTTGTCCTCCGTATATGACACCTAAATTGCATCTTGCATGGTTTATTGCTTTATATATATTTTGTTTATTTTAAACTCAGTTGGTAGTATTAGATTTTTCTATCACTTTCTTCCAGTTATATCCATGCGGTTTTAAACAAACTGCAAAGCCAGCATGTGTAAATTTGAATGCTTTTATTGTAAGCCATCTACATATTTAAAGGCATAAAAATAATGAAAAATTAAACGATGCTTGTGGTAAGAATAAATGAGGTATGATGCACATTTACGTTTTTAAGTTAGTTTTAATTTTCTTGTGTCATTTCGAGCGTTTACCATAATTTACTAAATTTAAGAATGTACAACTACCTACTAAATTCGATTACTAAATATTGCGTACTGAATTTGTAAGAAGAATCTTTAATATCCTTCGTTGTAAAATATTTTAAGTAAATTAGAAACATTGCCGATTTGTGCACGTCTTTGACACCCACTATCTTAGATATAGAAACTTAATAGGGAATATACCAAAACCTAGCGTATAAAGTTTCTACTAACGCACTTGTTCTAAACTTGGACTTAATTTTTGAATTGTAGAAATTAGATGTTTAGCTCACGTCGTGATTCAGTATTGAATGTAAGCAACTGACTCTATTTGTGAAACCACGGCATTATACTTGTTATTTATTTTTTATTTTTAGCAATGTTTATACCGTTACTAGTACTAGCAACAAGTTAAACCGTAAATACCATTTTACTTTCTTAAATTTAGTGTCAATTGTATGTTGTAATCGGCGTTGAAATTTAGCAGTGAATCTTTTATGTAAGACCCCGTAATTAGATTCATCTGGCTGAATATTCGGTTTTCTGTTTTTTTTTTCGATTGATTAGTTCGATGTTAGCATCGAAAACGTTTTACTCGTTATTTTATTACGTTTGATTTAAGTTTATTTGTATTTAATAGTTATTTCACAATTATTACTGGTATTTTTTTTTAATGCATAAAGTTCCGTGGTTTTGATTTTGATTTAGTGTTTGTACTTCTGGTTATCTCATTAGAAAAACAACTCTAGCTAATTTACGACTTCCTTTTGGGAATGTAATTTGATCAATTTTTCTTGGTATCTATATTTTTGTTTATGTTGAGTTCTTTTACAAGCGCGATTGGGACCACCTGATAATTTAACGGAGTAAGCGTTTTCTGTGAGAAGATTTTCTTTCTTTTGAGTGCGTACTTGACATGACGCACGTGGCCATTATATTTTTCATCTTTGTTAAGTTACTTTGTTTAGTGTTGCATCTTTGACAAAGATTTTACGGCGCAAGTTCGTTGAATTAAGTGGGATCACGAGGTATTATAAGGAGTAAAATTTTGATTTTGGGGGAGAATCTTTTTTTCGCAATTAAGAATACCGGGTACCGGAATGTAGTCAAGTGTTTGGGGTGTTTTTACCCTACCGTTATGCAATACCGCGGAAGTTAAACAAATGGTGCCGTGAAAATTGAGTGGTGTGATGGGAAATAGTAGTTTTCCAAATTCGTAATTTTACGGTTTAAGGAACTTCATGGTATCCATTATAAAACTCACGTTCGAGTTGGATTTATTTTCGATGTTTTGTGTGAAAAATCCTGTCTTTGCTTTTGTGCGGATTTCAATTAAATAGTGAAATAAATCTTCCGCCGTAATTCCATTGTTTGGGGATCCCACCGAGCTTGTATTCGACTACTGTACACCTAGACCGTCTCGGGTTCGATCTAACTTCGAAGCTTCTGGAACCGCTGTGGCTCGCAGTTCACCTGGAGTATACAATTGAGTAAAGGTATTTATCGAATTTGTTATTACCGTGAAGTGACTCGCGATTGATATGATTTAAAAGCTTTAAATTGAGCCGACTGAATCACGGCTAACGTTAAATATTTCAGGAAACACTTGAAGGTGTTTGCGTGAAGTTCGCTTTAATTAATTAATTTTGTTTTGTGTATGTAAAAGTAAGCCTTATTCATGCATAAAAGATAATGTAACATATAATTTGTTTGAAGGTTTAGTTCGAAGCATAGTTTCGGACGTATATTTTATGACTTTTGTATTTTTTTTTTATTATTTGTTTGCGGATTAAGTATGCGGTCAAGGCCTTGAATTTTATTTTTATTATGTTTTATTGAAAAAAAAACGAGTTAACGCTTTTATTATTTTTTATTTTATATATATATTAATTTTTATATTCAGTTTGTGAATTTTTGTCTTGTTTATTATTATTTCTTTTATTATTTTTATTCAAGTTTGTTTGTTATTCATTTTTTTTTACTTTTCATATTATTAAGTCAATAAATGTTAAATTGTTAAACTGTAAAGAGCTTTTATTCATTCAGGTGCCGCGTACGTAAATTTTTAAGAACATTTCAGAGTTTAGCAAGTTACAACTCGAAGTAAGTTCTGGGGTTGTAACCAACCAGATGAGCTTTTGGATTATCAGGGGTCCGGAAGCTACAATCATCGTGTCCTTGATTGGCGCCCTAACCGATTTTGAGTTTTTACCGTTTTATTTCGATTTTATGTCAATCTCGTTTCCAAGTTATCACAGAATTTTAAAATATAACCCACCCCGTCTCTGCTGAGCAGCTGGACAACATCGTTTATCTTACCTCATTTCAGGCAGTGACTTTGTTTTAACTTTGGCATGTAACAATGTACGGCTACTAAATATGCAATTGTTATCACAAATATTTGTTTCATTTATCGTTCAGATTATTCAAACTTAAATCCTTGTCCTTCTTTTTATTTAATGTAAACTTTTTATGGTTAACGTTTAGTTTCTAACATTATAAATTTTGCAGATTACGTAGACTAACATCTTGCGTACAAAATTTAAATCGTAATCGTACACATAATGAAAATTCATCGCAATCGTAATCGTAAAACGCATCGCAAACATCAAATTAAAAAAATCGTACGGACGTATTCAAAAACAAAGTTTCATATTCAAAAAAAAATAAATTCGATTTGTCAAAAACTTTAATAGAAAAAATGCGTTTCAATATTTTTTTTTGTTTAATGCTTTTTTAAATTTACCAAATTTTATATTATATATTATATTTACTTTGTCAAATAAGAAAATCGTTTGTCAAAAATTTAATAATTCCTCGGAATTTTTGATCAACATGAAAAAATATAATAATATACTTATCTGTTGTGTAACTTTTGTATTATTTTCTGCTTAGCTACAACGGTTTTAATCTGAAACAATAAAATTTTATCTTTTTGCGTTTCCTCGTAACGTTTTAACACGGTGCGAGAGTTTGAAAACAAATACGATAGGAATTTTTTTGATCAAAATTTTATGCATGTTTTTAAAATTGCAAAATTTTTTTTATAATCATAGCTTCAAAAGTAAATTTCAAAAATAATTAAACGAAAAAATGCTTGTAATTACATAACATTTTTTTGTACAAAATTTAAAAAGCTTAGCTATAATGTACACAAGATTAACTTTTTTCCGAGAAAAAATAAATATTTAAATCTTTTTTGCTGCCAAGATAATAAAGAAAAATGGTTTATGCAGTTAAACAAATAACTTAACAATATAAAAGCCAAACTAACATTTAAAATTTGATAGTTAAAATTATAATGAGTTTCAGTATAAAATGTAAGTAGCTTATCGTAAATATAATATGTTAACATTTTTGTTCTAGTGTTGGTTTTTTTTGTAAGCGGTGCTGCGGCATTTAGCTTGAATCCAGGTAACACATATAATATAACTGTTGTTTTACAAAGTTATTATTTAAATTTGTTTTAGCTATATTGTTTCCTGGCCTTACAACAGTAGGACCAACTACAACGACGCCTGCAACTACAACGACACCTACAACTACAACGACGCCTACAACTACAACGACTCCTACAACTACTACTACACCTACAACTACAACGACGCCTACAACTACAACGACGCCTACAACTACAACGACGCCTACAACTACAACGACGCCTACAACTACAACGACGCCTACAACTACAACGACGCCTACAACTACAACGACGCCTACAACTACAACGACGCCTACAACTACAACGACGCCTACAACTACAACGACGCCAACAACTACAACTACGCCTACAACTACAACGACGCCTACAACTACAACTACGCCTACAACTACAACAACGCCTACAACCACAATATTAACAACAACATTATGTCCAATACTATTAGCCACGACGCCACCACCACCACCATCATGTCCACCAACAGGTCTGACAGCCATTGCGGATTCCTTATGTTGCAATAAGTACTATATTTGTTCTAATGGAGCACCGACTCCTATAAGATGTCCAATGGGTTTATATTTTAACCCTACTTTTAGTACTTGCGATTTGGCATCTAATGTTAATTGTCCAATGCCTAAATTGTTATGTGCGTAATGTAACCATTTTTTTTTCAGTTAATTATTAAAATATTGTATTAAAATACAATTTAAAATAACATTGTATTATCAATATGTTCAATTAGATGTTGTAGTGTTATTACTAAATCTCTTAAACAGTTTTGTTAATTAATTATTATTAGAATATAAGGAACCCAGAAACTTCCAAACTAATTCCAATAAAAATCTTTTTTTTATATTAAAATTGTACTCAAATCTCTCTTTATATAAAAAAAAATGAAGCAGAAAAATTTTAAAAACAATTGGTTTGCAACTATGAAACTTCAGATGCGCGTAAGTATGAGAAAAAAGCAAATAAAAAAAAATCAGACATATTGAACTATTTTTATTTTGGAAAAATGATTAGAGACACATAATTCACATTTTTGAAATGAATTGGATCTTGAAGTGTTTTTTTTTCGTTCTGTTTTACATTTACACTACAAATGTTTTAGCTACTTAGTTGTCATTCTTTTCAAAATTTTTAGTGGTAGTGATTGTATCGCTTTTATAATTTCAGAAAAGACTCACTTATATTAAATTAAATGAATAAAGTCAAAATTATGTAACTTTTCAGCCAACAAAATTTAATTTTTACTACTAGTTTAAATGTACTTATACCAATCGAAGTAAAAACTTCTTACTTGACATTTTGCGTGGTAAGTTAATACTGCTTCAATCTTAATTCAAGTAGTTCTAAAATTATTTTCGAAAAAAAAGTATACAGAATAAGCAAAAATAAGGTGTTAGAATCAGGTACCTAATCCAAAATTACGTCAAAATTTATGGTGTAAATAACCAAAAAAAAAATCAAAAATAACTACACTTAAACAACATATACCACAAACCTAAACACAATTTTTTGTAAAAAAAAATAGCTTTATACGTGTTTTCATTATCTTCAAATTATCAGTTTCCAGTACGTGGTTTTCAAAAACATGTTTTTTTACATCTTTTATAGAAACTGATCGGTTTTTTTCAAAACTTTAATCTTTAAACAAAGCGTCTACTTATTTTTTGATACCACACATTTAAAATTTTTGTTGGGTTGGAAGAGATAAATTTCTAGGTTAATCTAGATTTTTTTGGTTTTTACCGCATTTTAAAGTTTATTATAAAAAAGCTTTTCTTTAAAAGTTTTATTTGTTTCCATTAAATGTAATTACGTATAAAGACGTTGACTAAAAAAACTTTGTTACCAAAATTAATTTGAAAAAACACTAGAGCTAGAAAAAAAAATAAAATACATTTTTTTTGAAAAATATTTTTTTAAATTTTTGATTAAATTTTTTTGATTAGAAACGAAAAAAACAGGCAAAACGTGTTCCATTCTAGTTAGGATTGAAAATTAACTAAAACTTCTACAACACGCTTAATTTACGTGTTAATTTTTTTTAGTAACAAAACAAAATTCTTGATAAAAATTTTCTGAAAAATTTTATGCCTGGGCTATATGTACTCAAGATTAAATGTGTTCTAAGAACATTCTTTTAACAAAATATTTATTTTTTTCTGACAAGATAATAAAAAAACGGTTTATGCAATCAAGCAAATACCGTTATGGTATAAAAGCGAAATGTACATTTAGAATCTTATAGTTGAAACAAAAATGATTCTCATTGTAAAACGTAAGTATTTTATCGTGTTACCTAATTTGCTAATTTTTTTATTGTAGTATTGGTTTTGTTTGTAAGCGGAGCTGCAGCTTTTAGTCTAAATTGGAAACCGGGTAACACATATGATAACAATTGTTAAAAAATTTATTAATTACATTAATGTTTTAGCTATATTGTTTCCTGGGCTTACAACTCTAGCACCAACAACTACTACAACAACAGCTACAACTACAACGACGCCTACAACTACAACGACCCCTACAACTACAACAACGCCTACAACTACTACGACGCCAACAACTACAACAACGCCTACAACTACAACGACGCCTACAACTACAACGACGCCTACAACTACAACAACGCCTACAACTACAACGACGCCTACAACTACAACGACGCCTACAACTACAACGACGCCTACAACTACAACAACGCCTACAACTACTACGACGCCTACAACTACAACGACGCCTACAACTACAACGACGCCTACAACTACAACCACGCCAACAACTACAACGACGCCAACAACTACAACAACACCTACAACAAGAACAACTCCAACAACTACAACGACACCAACAACAACAACGACGCCAACAACCACAACAACACCTACAACAAGAACAACTCCAACAACAACAACAACTCCAACAACTACAACAACTCCTACAACAACAACAACGCCAACAACTACAACGACACCGTGCGTATTACTGTCACAAACCGCAGCACCTACAACTACAACAACGCCTACAACTACCACGACGCCAACAACTACAACAACACCTACAACTACAACAACGCCTACAACTACCACGACGCCAACAACTACAACGACGCCAACAACTACAACGACGCCTACAACTACGACAGCGCCGCCACCACCAGCATGTCCAGTATCTCCGATTCCTACATATGTAGCTCATGAAACATGTTGCAATAAATACTATACTTGTATTGGCGGAGTACGTACACTTATGTCTTGCTCAACGTTTATGTATTTTAACAGCATGTTTAACGCTTGCGATTTTAAGTTTAATGTTGTGTGTATGTCTCCTAAAGTGGAGTGTGTATAATTAATTTTACATACAATTACTTGTAATTGTATTACACACTATTATAAATAAAAAATTATAGCTGTAGTTTTAATTTTATGCTGTAGTATTATAATTAAATAAAACTTGTTGTAAACTAATAAAAAAAAATTACAGCTTGTTTATAAAAAAGTTTTAATATCTCAGTAAAAAACAATAAAATAAAGCATTTATTTTATTTGATTTAGACTAGTAGTATAACGCTGTTAAAAAATAGTTATGACATTAAAGTTGGATAATTTTAATTGTGTTTTTAAAAAATTTAATTTCCGGCAGTACATTACTGGTTACTGGTTTTTGCGCGTTTATTTCCTTATACACAATTTTTTTTATCATAAAATTAAACAAACAGTGCAGTTTGTAATGAGAACCTAAAAGAAAAGTCCAGTTAAGGCCATTGCCTCCTTAAACGAAACAACGCGTGACGAAGCGCTGTTACATTTTGATGAGCTGTGCGTATCTGCATAAGAACAAATGCAAAGAATGAACATACGCAAAAGCCTTTACTGTTTTTTGTATACCAGCAACATCATATACATTTGATGAAAATAAACAGACTGTTACTTAATTAGCTAGCGTAATCGACCAACAGTTCAACGCAGAGAACAATTCATATCTTCAATAATCTAGCTTTTTTTATTAATATTAATTTAATTTTAGGTTAGCAAAAAAAGTTTTTACCTGACAAATAAAAGAGTGATTTTTCAAACGAACATTACAAAAATGTAAGATATTTAGATATCAGCTGTTTAATAAACAACCAAAATTTATTAGAAAAAATAACGTGAGAATAGAAGAGGTAAGTATTTTTGACAAAGAATCTTCAGTCGGTTGCTGAGTTTTGCTAAGAGTGCTAACATAACGAAGCAAGATTTAGCTTGCGGTCGCAATTTCTAAATGCATGTCATGTCACATCTTTGTAAAACCAGTCTTTACTGTATTATAAGATAGAGCATACTAAAAATGTTTACCTATCTTTGCTGTTTACAGCAATGTCATTGTTCAGGTCTACGAACATACCGAATACTTTGTATAACAAACTTTTACTTTTTTTATAAAAAAATCATCGCAATGAAACGTTGGCATTAAGATAACTTGCAAGCTTATTGGTTAAAAAACTTTTTAAAAAATCTTTAGAGATGAAGCACACACAATTTTGTCTTACGGTAAACTTACAGCATTAATAACAGAGCATGTGGCCTTAACAAATATATACATAAACTGGAACTACAAAGTAGTCGTTTATGCCGTAAATGCTTGGGGAACGACGAAAACCCGCAGTATTTGCCTATAAATGCAAAGCATACCAAAAGCAACGCACAACGATTCTTGGTAAACAAAGATTAGCAGATATAGCTTGTTGTATTTTATTGACAAAACAGAACTGCTGAAGGAGCAATAAATCGATGGTACACAAAACGACGAAAAACATCGCAGTGCAGGAGTGCAATTTGCTAAGCATCACCAACCAGATGTGTCCAAAAATCGCATGTAGCGAAATGATACTCCAAAGAACCAAAAACTTCAACCAACAGAAGAGAAGTATCAGAACAGGTACTCGCTGAAAGTCAACATCAGTCGTTACGCTATAAAGCAAGAAAACAACGCAGTCCCATAGACCTCACTGACGGACAATACTAAACAAACCAAGAGAAAAAGAAGTACAGGAAAGAAAGAAGTTTAGAACACGGTTAAGGATAACGCCCTAAAATCTTTTGAAACCCCAGCCCGCGAATACAAATTCCGCCTTGAATATAAATCTCTAGGAAACCCCTCAGGAAAAGGACAAAGGTACTATAGGAAAATAGAAGAGGAACGGTATCCACAACCACGAGACTAGAAAACACCCCAGGAATCCTATCGCAGTCTAAGGTACTCGTTTGCCCATCATAGTCTTCCTCCCACATAAGAAGGATTCTGATCCACGACCAGAGTGAACAAGACCCAGGAAATCGCCCTTACCCTGAAAGTAGATAAAAAAAAAGAAATGAAATGAAGCATTCCATAATTTTGTCTTAAAATTCAAATAAAAAAGGACTACAGCCCGCAATTGCTCGACTGTAGCCGGAAGCGGTGTCTGCTGTACAACCACAACATCCGGTTAAGAAGAATTGGTCATCCCTGCCAATCTCCATCAAGTCCGCCGTACGGCCCCCGAAAGGTATTTTGCTTGGTCCAGAGATTGAGGCTACCGGGTCAGAGACAACCAACCTTCCCGAACGCAAAGCCGTCAGGTTCCCACAACAGGCACCTCCCCCTACTTATGGTGACAAATCAAAAGAAGAGAAACAAAGACAGGAACCCAGAAGGAGAAAAGAGAATACAGTACAGCTCGACTACCTCTCCTTGGATAGCCGACCCCAAGTGAACTATCCTACTGCCCACCCAACCGCCCAAATGCAGCAAGAAACAATAAAACCAAAAAAACCGAAGCGTCGATGCATAGTGAAGAGAACTATTTCACACTAGACTTGGATAGAGATATAGTGCTGTATAGTCGTCGAAAGACGGTATGATATCTGTAGTATACTTACTTAATAGTTCGCAAGAGTTTAGGTAGTTCTAATGCACACAATGAACGCCCAATAGAGAAGCGCGGAGGATGACAGGACGTTTTTTGATATTACGTACAATGGCGGCTAGTAAACTGTGTAGTTTTACTTTTAAATATTAATCACTGTATTTTTTATAGGGATAATAAAAGATTCTATGAACCCTATACATAACAAAATTGGCGACGAGAATGGAAAAATGGATTGGCGATGAAAGAAAATAGCTGAAACGAATACAACAACCAAAAAAACGCTGCACACGCCTGCTCAATACTTATCAACTTCTAACAACAAGAAAATGGCCGATGTAAGTGAATTAGTTAACCTTCTAAACACATTTATCACAAAGCTCTAAATAATACAAATTCTTGCTCTCGATTCGTCCTTACCATATCCTTCAACTTCAACTAATACAAATGATGTGCTTTTATCACAATCAGTACGATTCGAACTTTTTAACGATGAAGTCGAATCATTTACCACATACAGACAATGACTCAAAAAATTTCTTTTTTATCAAACAGGTAACAGCTGAATCTAACGAAGATGAAATAGCAAAAACTAAAGTACTAATAAATTGCCTAGGCAGCAAACATTATCAATTATTTTGTAGCCTTACTGCACCAGAGTTACCCTCAACAAAAATGTATAACGAATTAATTAAGATATTAGAAGATCATCTTTGTTCGAAACCTAATACTCTAATTGAACAACATAAATTGTTATCTAAATTTCAATCTTCCTCGGAAACAATTACACAATATATCACTAGCTTAAAACAACTCACAGTCACATGTAATTTTAATTGCCCAAATACAAACTGTGGGAAATCAATCAGTGAAACTCTACTACGAGCAAAATTTATCCATGGCATCAATAATAATTCTATTCGAGAAAAGCTACTACAGGTAAAACAGCTTACATTCGGAAAAGCAACTGAAATAGCAGGAAACCGCATAATATCAAATACAAATAGTGCGCACATAAATAGAATTTCAAGGATAGATGTCGAGCACTCAAGACAGAATCCTAGCAATTTCCGTAGTCGCTCTCGTAATCGATCTAAATCTCGCAGTAAAATAGATTATTATGCATTAAGCATTGGAAACTTATGCATCAAATGCGCAAGGGACAACCACAAAGTTACAAAGTGCAAAATTCCAAAATATAAACTAAAATTCAACGAATGTAAGAAGACAGGTCACGTACAGAAAGTTTGCATATATACATTAACACAAAGAAAGAAGAAAACATCAAAACAAATTCATAATATAGACAATTGTGAAAAAGGAGACAACTTTCAATTTATGGTACAGCAAATACATATGGGCTTAAAAGATAGAAAATTCATTCTTCCAATTCAAATATGCTCCCAAACAATTAATTTTGAAGTCGACTCAAGCAGTCCAGTCACCATAGTCAATAAAAAAGAATTCGATAGGCTCAACATCAAAGACAAACTTACACCATCAAAAATTACCTTCAAAACCTATACAGGGGAAATTTTTAAACTAATTGGAGAAGCAACAGTAAAAGTAATATACAAAAATCAGAGTACACAATTGCTATTATATGTAATCGACAAAGCCGTGGCAAAAATAATGGGTAGAAAATGGATGGAACCTTTGGGACTGACCGTACAACAAATTAGAGAAATTCAAGAATCCGATGAGAATTACGTTCAAAAACATCGTGAAAAAATCTTCAACTCCTTCGCTGAAAAATTGAAACAATTCCAAATGTCAAATATTCACTACGTTTACAACCAGATACAAAACCTACTTCTCTGAAAGCACGACCAGTACCTTACGCCTTATTGGATCAAGTTAATAAGGAATTGGACACATTGGAAAGTCAAGGAGTCATTACCAAAACAAAACAAAGCGAATAGAGATTACCGCTGGTAACTGTGCCGAAACCAAATAATGAACTTGGATTATGCGCCGATTACAAATTGACAGTAAATCCATCCCTGCATGAAGTACGTTACAGAATACCCCTGATAGATGACATTTTCAACCAACTAAAAGGAGGAAAATATTTCTGCAAATTAGATATCCACAAAGCCTTCTTACATGTACAAATGGACGAAAATAGTTCCAAAATCCAGGCCATAACAACACCTCGAGGTGTATACAAAATGAGTTAAAGTTGTCTCAAACGAATTTCAAAAGATAATGGACGACGTTCTAAGAGATATTGAAGGAAATGCTGCATATTTTAATGATCATAACCGGAAAATCGATTTAAGAATGCAAATAATGCTTGTACAAATGCTTACATAAATTACGCTCCTTAAACCTATACTTGAATAAAGAGAAAATGTCAATTTTTCAAAAAAGAAGTTCAATATTTAGGACACAAAATTTGCCCAGAGAGATTACAAAAAACTCCAGATAAAACAGAAGCTATACAAAAAGTCCCTCAACCTACTACGCTAGACGAAGTCAGATCATTTTTGGGACTAGTAATGTATTACTCAAAATTTATACCACATGCTTCAACACTTACGGCACCATTACGTAAACTGATTCAAAAAAATTTAACTTTTCACTGGTCCAAAGAATGTCAAGAAACATTCGACAAAATCAAAAATGAAATAATAAGCTCTCGTAAATTAATTCCATTTGATCCTAGTTTACCGTTCACTTTGGCAACTGAAGCCAACCCAACAGGCATAGCAGAAGTCCTGTCACATATTGTAAATAAAGGAGAGCGCCCAGTGGCATTTATTTCAAGAGCCCTTACACAAACTGAACAGCATTACTCGCAATTAGATAGGGAGGCAACAGTCGTTTATTGGTCCCTTCAAAAGCTTTACAATTATCTCTAAGGTCGTAAATTTACATTGATTTGCGATAACAAGCCTCTTGTGCTCATATTTTCGTCCCAAAAGAAACTTCCAGAAATGTTCGCAATAGAAGATAACGAAACTATATTCTACACTGAAATTATTAATATAATCGAAACAAACAACTTACTCTATAGTGACATTGTTCGCGAAACAAAGGAAGATTCTAAGACTAAGTCACTACTTAAATCACTCTATGGAGGAGTAAAACGAGATCCAGAATATTCTATCCATAAGGGAATCATAATACCAGAAAACAGAGTTTTTATACCAGATAAGCTACGACCAAAACTTCTACAAGAACTACATTCTACTCACATAGGCAATGTTAGAATGAAGATGTTAGCTGGACGTCATGTACGTATATTGGTCAAAAATAGACAAGGACATAGAACTATTAGCAAAAAGTTGCTCAGTATGCGTACAATTACAATCAAATCCACCAAAAGTTCCAACTCATGTCTGGGATAAACCAAGTAAACCATGGAATCGATTACACATTGATTATGCCGGCCCAAAAGACTGTTACTATTATTTTGTTATGAACGCTTTTTCCAAATGGCCCGAAATCTTCATGTCTCAAAAAGCACCTACTTCAGATTCGACCATTAACTTACTAATAGAAGTATTTTCAAGGTATGGCCTACCGTGTGCTATCGTTAGCGATAACGCCGCAATTTTTACATCCGATCAATATACATCTTTTTGTAAGAACTACGGAATAAAACAACTCCTAACAGCACCAAATCATCCAGCAACTAATAGTCAGGCAGAAAGAGCAGTAAGAATACTAAACGAAAAGCTAAACTCACTAAAGGATTCTAAATATTCAACCCACGAGGAATTACATAAAATATTATTCAGATGGACAGCAACTCCAACAGCAGAAGGTTTTTCACCAGTTCAGAAATTTTTTGGTTACAATATTAAAACACCATTAGATATTATTCGACCACAACAAGCAATCCGGAACCATGTTGAACAACCATCACCAACTAATTATCGGTAGGAGAGAGAGAGAGAGAGTAGCTGCACGTAATTACCTAGGTGAAAAATGAAAGTACGGAGTTGTGAAAGAGAAACTTGGGATATTACATTATACTATTGAATTAAATAATGGGTATACTCTAAAAAAGCACATAGATCAATTACGCACGTGTACAGTTTCACAAAAACCATTAGAAATTCCTAAATCTGTAAATTTTTCTAACAAACCACCCATAATCCACTATTTTAATCCCAATGTGACAACATCACAAACAAACACCTGTATGGAAAACATCAACTGGCCATGATGTTAAAGAAAATGAATTGCTTCAATCTCCCGCTACTGCAAGCATTGCCGCCCAAACAACAAGTACATAAGGAAATGGAACATACAAAGAAGTCCAGTCTGAACCAGTAGTTCGTCGATCTGCTCGTTATCGAACTGTTCCAAAGTGGACAAAATCCTACGATGTTAAGTGATATAAGTGAAATTGAAAGAAATATTATTTGTGTTAAATTTATTAGTTCACCTTTACAAATTTTGTTTAAACTTTCTTCTGTAAATGTATTGCTTAATATTAATTATTTTTGTATGATGTGAGGGAGAGCTGTAATATACTTACTTAATAGTTCGCAAGAGTTTATTTAGTTCTAACGCACACAATGAACGCCCAATAGGGAAGCGCGGAAGATGACAGGACGTTTTTCGATATTATGTGCAATGGCGGCTACTAAACTGTGTAGTTTTACTTTTAAATATTAATCACAATATTTTTTATAGGGATAATAAAGGATTCTATGAAGCGGATACATAACAATATCCTTCCCAAAAAAATAGAACTAAACCCAAAATACACAAGATTAAACGTGTACTAAGAACAGTCTTTTAACAAAATATTTATTTTTTTCTGACAAGATAATAAAAAAAAAACTGTTTATGCAATCGAACAAACACCGTTATGGTATAAAAGCGAAATGTACATTTAGAATCTTACAGTTGAAACAAAAATGATTCTCATTGTAAAACGTAAGTATTTTATCGTGCAACCTAATTTGCTAATTTTTTTATTGTAGTATTGGTTTTGTTTGTAAGCGGAGCTGCAGCTTTTAGTCTAAATTGGAAACCGGGTAACACATATGATAACAATTGTTAAAAAAATGTATTAATTATATTAATGTTTTAGCTATATTGTTTCCTGGGCTTACAACTCTAGCACCAACAACTACTACAACAACAGCTACAACTACAACGACGCCTACAACTACAACGACACCTACAACTACAACAACGCCTACAACTACAACGACGCCTACAAGTACAACGACACCTACAACTACAACAACGCCTACGACTACTACGACGCCAACAACTACAACAACGCCTACAACTACAACAACGCCTACAACTACAACGACGCCTACAACTACAACGACGCCTACAACTACAACGACGCCTACAACTACAACGACGCCTACAACTACAACGACGCCCACAACTACAACAACGCCTACAACAACAACCACGCCAACAACTACAACGACACCTACAACAACAACAACGCCTACAACAACAACAACTCCAACAACTACAACAACTCCTACAACAACAACAACACCTACAACAACAACAACAACACCTACAACAACAACAACACCTACAACAACAACAACTCCAACAACAACAACAACTCCAACAACTACAACAACTCCTACAACAACAACAACTCCAACAACTACAACGACACCGTGCGTATTACTGTCACAAACCGCAGCACCTACAACTACAACAACGCCTACAACTACCACGACGCCAACAACTACAACAACACCTACAACTACAACAACGCCTACAACTACAACGACGCCAACAACTACAACAACGCTTACAACTACCACGACGCCAACAACTACAACAACACCTACAACTACAACGACGCCTACAACTACAACGACGCCAACAACTACAACAACGCCTACAACTACCACGACGCCAACAACTACAACGACGCCTACAACTACGACAGCGCCGCCACCACCAGCATGTCCAATATCTCCGATTCCTACATATGTAGCTCATGAAACATGTTGCAATAAATACTATACTTGTATTGGCGGAGTACGTACACTTATGTCTTGCTCAACGTTTATGTATTTTAACAGCATGTTTAACGCTTGCGATTTCAAGTTTAATGTTGTGTGTCTGTCTCCTAAAGTGGAGTGTTAGTAATGTATAATTAATTTTACATACAATTACTTGTAATTGTATTACACACTATTATAAATAAAAAATTATAGCTGTAGTTTTAATATTATGCTGTAGTATTATAATTAAATAAAATTTGTTATTAACTAATAAAAAAAAATTACAGCTTGTTTCTAAAAAAGTTTTAATATCTCAGTAAAAAAAAATAAAATAACGCATTTGTTTTATTTGATTTAGACTAGTAGTATAACGCTGTTAAAAAAAAAGTTGTGTTTTTAAAAAAATTAATTTCCGGCGGTGCATTACTGGTTACTGGTTTTTGCTCGTTTGTTGCTTTATAGACAATTTTTTATCGTAAAATTAAACCAACAGTTCAGTTTGTAATGAGAACCTAAAAAAAGTCGAGTTAAGGCCATAGGCACCTTAAACAAAACAACGCGTGCCGAAGCGCTATTACTTTTACTTTTTTTACGAAAAATTTATCGCAATAAAACGGTGGCATTAAGAACTTGCAAGCTTATTGGTTAAGAAACTTAAAAAATCTTTAAAGATGAAAGTTACAGCAATAATAACAGAGCATGTGGCCTTAACAAACATATGCATAAACTGGAACTGCAAAGTAATCGTTTCTGCCGTAAATGCTTGGGGAACGACGAGAATCCGCAGTATTTCCGTATAAATGAAAAGCATACCAAAACCAACCCACAACGATTCTTGGTAAACCAAGACTAGCAGATAATAGGTTCAAAAATGCTTGTTGTATTTTATTGACAAAACAGAACTGCTGAAAGAGCAATAAATCGATGGTACACAAAACGACAAAAAATATCGCAGTGCACGGGGTGCAATTTGCTAAGCATCACCAACCAGATGTGTTCAAAACTCGCATGAAGCGGAATGATACTTCAAAGAACCAAAAACTTCAACCAACAGAAGAGAAGTATCAGAACAGGTACTCGTTAAAAGTCAACATCAGTCGTTACGCTATAAAGCCAGAAAACAACGCAGTCCCATAGACCTCGCTGACGGACAATACTAAGCAAACCAACAGAAAAAAAAGAAGTACAGGAAAGAAACAACCTTAGACCACGGTAAAAGATAACGCCCTGAAATCTCTTAAAACTCTAGTCCACGAATACAAATTCCGCCCTAAATATAAATCCCTAGGAAACCCCTCAGAAAAAAACTAAAATTATATAGGAAAATGGAAGAGAAAAGGTACCCACAACCACGAGACTAGGAAACACCCCAGGAATCCTATCGCAGCCTAAGGTTTCCTCGTTGAAATGCCGGACGATTGTGTCTTCCTTTCACCCAAGAAGGATTCTAATCCACGACCAGAGGGAACAAGACCCAGAAAAGCCCCACTACCTTAAAAGTAGATAAAAAAATGAAACATCCCATAATTTTGGCCTAAAAACCAAAATAAAAAGGACTACAACGCGCAATTGCTCGACTGTAGCACGAAGCGGTGTCTGCTGTACAACCACAACATCCTATGCGCCAATTAAGAAGCATTAGTCACCCCTGCCAAGCTCCATCAAGTCCGCCGTACGGCCCCCAAAAGGTATTTTGCCTGGTTCAGAGTTTGAGGCTACCGGGTCAGAGACAACCAACCTTCCCGAACGCATAACGGTCAGGTTGCCACAACAGTCGCCTTCCTCCCCCCTCCGCTCATGGTGACAGATCGAAAGAAGAGAAAAAATGACAGGAAAACAGAAGGAGAAAAGAGAGTACGATGGTGTAGTACGGCTCGACTACCTCTCTCTAGATAGCCGTCCCCGAGTGACCTACCCTACTGCTCAACTAACCGCCCAAATGCAGTAAGAAACAAGAAAACCAAAAAAACCGAAGCGTCAATACATAGTGAAGAGAACTATTTGACACTAGACTTGGACAGAGATATAGTGCTGTATAGTCGTCGAAAGACGGTATGATATCCTTCCCAAAAAAATAGAACTAAACCCAAAATAATAATAACCCACAACGGGTAGTCTTTATTAGGCGAACTAACTAAAAATTCCTAACCTACTAAATCCCGAAAAAAGGAAACCAAAATTATGAGTGGTCTGACAAAAACCATTCAGCCCCAAACTAAAACCAACGAAGGAATATCATTAATAAAAAATCTGGTTATAGTCGACAAAAGTCGTATTATTCTAATTGAGTAAAAAAATGAACCAGCAATCCGTTCAGTCATCAAACTTCAGTCAAAGACTAGAGTGACCACAAAACCCAGTCCTTCACTATGAACCCACTTAACCCTAATAAACACTGACACAGACGAGCAGTATATTTGCCTAACGTTAATTGTAGAAACTAAAAGAACCGAAGAAAATAACCCAAATCGAAAACAAAGTTATTCACCCAAAGAAGCAACAAATGATCTAGAACGTAGTTTACGTCGTTTACGCCGACGAGGATATAATAACGACACGTTGACCGACCGACGGTTTACCTGGTGTGGAGTCACATTCAAATCAGAGTCCGAAGAGCCTTGATCTGGTTTAAGATCCTTAGCATGCCAGATACCCATCGATTGTCCAGTGGTGGTGACTAACTCATACGTCCAAGAAAATTTAACCATTTTAATAATAAAAGGTGCCAATTTGGCATTAAAATGCCTAGTGGCGTCAGAAAGCGTATAATTACGTCACCATACCGAATCCCTAATTTTATATCGCATATGTCGACGGCGAAGATTATATCTATTTTGTGTACGCTTTCAAAAGTTGTTTCAAAATATGCGCACGAATAGCTTCATAATGAGACACTGAACGAGTAACTTTAGGTTTCGAAATAAGAACATCAGAAGAAGATAGACCAAAGAAATTTCCTGAAAAAACTTGTTCACGTCCAAACAGTGCAAAGAAAAGAGTATTATCAATGACCTTGTGTTTTGCAGTACGAATAGCCCAGCCAATCTTTGAGAGATTTACAACGCAATGCCGATGGTCCTCTTTAACATATAAAGAAATCATGGTTTTTAAGACGTGATTAATTCGTTCGGCGGGATTAGCCCTAGGATGATATTTAGCCGTAAAGAGTATCGTGGTCCCTCTTGAATAAAATAAAACAAAAAAAAAGTTTATTGGTCTACTATAAATTACGTGGAATTCACTTAGTCATTAAAGAAAACAAATATTGGAACAAAAGAAGATTGTTGCAGTTTATTGAATATAAACTTGATCATGAATCGCGACCTAAACTTAAACTGGGATTGCGATCTAAACTGTAACCAAAACCGCGACGTAACCACGCTCATCGATGCATTTTCAGTATGTTTACACCCTAACCCACACCTTAGTTAAAATTGCAAATATTTATTTGAAATAACAAAAACTTCTAATTTTATTTGCGTTTGCTTTTGCCAGAGTATTGTGACTTTACCGCTTTGCGAATTGTTCTAATTGGCTTTATCCAAATATGCGATGACTTCAAAGTGCAAAGTTGGAGTTTTTTAGACCAATACCAAAATTAGTCATTTTTGTAACTAATTTGTTATTCATTTTAATTCTTAATTAAGTTTATTTGTACTATGCAACGCGTCGAAGAGTAAAAACAGAATTAAAAGAGCGCCAAAACGGTAGAAACATTTACAATGATAAGCTTCCCGATATTAGTGAAAATATTTCAGCAGGTGTGCTTTCCAATTTGTCGTAATGATGTTTACAATCACAAAAATTGAAACAGTAGTTTTAATGTCTTCATCTAACGTAAGTTGTTAGAATTTGCATCCGGAGTAGTTTGAAATAATCCTTTCCTGATTTATTAGTTTATCATTGGAATTATCCAAGATAGAATGTGTAGGTATTCATAATTGCCCAGCAAATTTCTCACAACTACTACATCCAAAACAGCAATTTATTTATTTGAAATCAGCGTGGATGTTTTAAGATACGTAAAATATAAAAACTGTGTAGTTTCCTTAACATATAAAACGGAAGTGTCTTGCGTAAGCTTCGGTAGGTAAAATGACGTATCTTAGGACAAAATTCAAAATGTGTTATTACATACGGAGAAAGTGTTATGCTGTTTCCCACAGCATCAAACATAATAGAACGTGGAAAAACTTGATGTGCCTAAAAATATGCACTGAACCGAAACTTTTTTGTTTCTTGGATTGTAAAAGTTTGTTTTGTTGTAATTGACAATTTTTTGTACTAGATCTTCAGTAATGAATTCCAGTTCCTAAAACAATTTTTTGTCATTGACATTTTTTTTGGTTCTTTGAAGCATTCTATTTAAAGCATTTGGTTTCATGATAAAAAAATTAACCTAATCCATTTTTACCGTTAAGGTATTGGAATAAGCTCACAAAGAAGTACTGACAAAATTTGACATGTCGGCATATTGCTGTATTATGATGATATAATGATCCGCTACCGTATCAATATACTATTCGTCCAAAACATGTTTTTTCCATACTAGGCAGAATTATCTCTGTTAGAATTATTGTGCTTCGATGGCTTTCTTGCATAGTCTGGGTCAAAAACTCTAAAATTTTTGTTTTTCTCAATTTTATGACGTGTTTGGTGTTGAAGAAGAGTTCCGCAAAAGCCGATTTTGTATTATATGTCCGCCCTATGTTTTTTTATACGAGTAGATTTTTTTCTTTGTTTTCGGTATGTTTTATTAAGTTATATATTCATCCTCTTAGAGCTTTTCTTCCGTATTTTCATTACATTATCTACTTCTCCTGCTTTATTTTTCTTAAGTTTGTAATAAAAAATACATTGACGGAATAAAAAATGTATAATTAAAAGTAAAAATACATTTAATGAATGCAAAATAATAATTTGACCATGGCAAGCAATCGTAAGCACAGACCTCAAGGTGATGGGTTGAATGGAAATAATTACAAAGATGTGAACTCCTTAAATTTATTACCTATACTTAATTAACTATTTACATTAAAGAACAATATTTGAATTAAACATATTTAGAATAAAACAGTATTTAAAATAAAATATTTCGACGCCAATCACCTTTTAAATTGGTGATGAATAAAAAGCGTAAAATCTTACATCTAATTATTAATTATTGATATTAAATGCAAATGTCGTAAACGTTTGATTTGTTATCGAGTGAAAAGTTTTAATAACACAATTTAATTATTTGAAGATAAAATGCAGTATCTTAATTTTAGTCGACTCACCATGTTTAATATAACGTTATCGGATATCTTCTATTTTTAGTACATACTTTGTTCTTGTGATAAAATTCTTCAACAGGAATAAACCAATGTATAATAAACTTCAATAACTGATAATCCATTAATTAAACGACAAAACCAAAATAAAAGATCCAGAATAAAAAGAAAGGATCCAGAATAAAAATCCAATAAACGAAAAGATCCAATAAAAAGAAAGATCCAATAGAAAAAAAGACCCTAAATATAAATAATTAGAATGGTTTTTTAAATGACATCATGTACTCACGCTGCGTAGCAACGGCTTTCAAAATAAAGTCCTTTGTCTAACGATTGCGCAACATTTCGAAATCACTAAAAATGTTGAATTTAATAGAAAAATTATATCAAAATAAAGGTAAACCCACCAATAATTAGATGGAATGAATAAAAATTAAATTACATGGGTTTTTACGCCATAATCAAGAAAATTTGACTTCCCCGCATCACTACGACACGCACGCCAAGCGTGGCCCCAGTGGAAGTACAAGTTTTCAGCTACCTCAAGTCGGTTAAAACAACGCGACGTTGCCAAACTGAATAAATTTACGTGCAAAATTAGTTGCAGAAAATAAACGAATGTAAAATTGAATTTTAATGTAATGTATTCAAACGGGACGTTACAAGTTTTGTTATAACGTTACCAATTTCTTCTTCCGTAACTATATCCAACTGTTCTTTTTCTTCTGCATTGCTTACCAGTTTTTCATCTTTTTTACCTTCCATTGTCGTCTTGTTATCTGTTAATATTTAATATTGAAATTAATCCTTGATTTAGTGCTGTTTGTGTTTACTATATTTTTTTGTATTTTGTTTTTTGATATATCTTTCTAATGTGTTATTTCTATTATCTTTTTATATCAAACTTATTATTTTTTCAATCCACGTAATCTTCTCGACTTTATTAATTCAGTGCTATCTTTTTTAACTGCTTGATGTGTCTTTCAATCTATTTCCTTTCCTGTTTTTAACCCCTTCAACCTAGCCTCCTTCTTTTTCTGCATCATTTCTTTGCATTCTTCATCAAACCGTTCTTTCATTCTTTTTACGTTTTTTTTTAATCATTTATCTGTGCACACGCAATACATCTTTTTAGTTTACTCGATTCGTCTTCTATGTTTTCGTTTTCGAGATTATCCGTTAACTGTTTTTTGACTTTTTTTTTGTTATCTTCTCAATTTTCTATCTTTTTTCTGTTTGCTTTTAAATTTATTTTTGCTACCATTTCATCTACCATTCTTAACTTAAGCTTTGCTATAACTAAGAAGTGGTCTGTATTTACATCTGCTTCTCTGAACAATCTTACATCGTGTATCATTTTTTGTCGTTTTTTGTCTATCAGATATGATCTATCGGGTTCCCTGTTGTTCTGCCTTAGATTTTCCATGTTACCTTTGCTGCAATTTATGTTGGTATTTGGTGTTGACTATATACATCTCTATTTCTGTTTTCCAGTCTCGTTCTATTGTTGTTTATTTTGTTAGAGTTTCTTTTCTAGCTACTATTCTCCAGTATTCTTTTTTTTGTCACCTTTTGCATTCCTTAATATTTAAATATTTTGCTTATTTTATTAACCTTCGGATTACCAAGCAATTTTTGAGGCGTCGATTACCAAGTGGGGTCAGATTTGACCTCAAGTTTTGTTTTCTTATTTTGTAAAGAAAAACCGATTAATTTGTAATGGTAACCTTTATTAATATTTTAAATTAACATTAGATTTTATAAAAACTAATAAAAATATAAAAATAAAATATAAACATAAATTATTGAGAGCAACAACTATTACATATTATTGTAGTTTTTTTCTGGCAATGTTGTTTACATACAAAGAGTTTGCACTTTTCACATGTTTTCGAACATTTTTTGTCATTTGCTCTTGGACATATCTTACAACGACCTCTTTTTGGGCGAGCGATAGTTTCGTCTTGCGACCCCACTTCCTCTGGTTCTGTGTCTGCCAAAACCATCGCTATTGCATTCTGCATATGTTTTGGTAATCCTTGAAATGTACGTTTTTTGATATGTGGGATTACTAATTCAAACCCAAGTTTTTGCAAAAATAATCTCCTTCGGGATGTTTTCCCTTTTCAAAACTTCCAAATTTCGTAGTGTATAGAATAAATGCATTCATGGCAGCAAGGAAATTAAAAAATAGAACAAGAGGCCAGCTCCTTTGCAGCTATTATAGTCCAAGATAACTTGCGGTTTGTAACTGAAGTCTTTTCCGCACAATTCCAAATCTTGGTGTTGCGTTGAAAGTAGCATAACGCTTCTATGTTTTTTAAGTACGTAAGATACTAAAATTGTGTTTTCTCCATAAAGAATTTGGATTGAGTATTTTGCTCGATTTCTTTTTGGCAAAAATTTTTTTCGTGTTTCTCTACGTGTTTTACGAATTGTTCTGGTCAAGGTTTTTGATCGCTGCAGTAGTTTCTTTGCCAAAGACATAGACGTAAAAAAATTATTTGTGGTAATACCATAACCCTTTCTCAAACCCTCAACCAAATCCAAAACTACCCGCTTTCCTAGAAATGAAATTTTATACTCGTGCATAAAACGATAAAATTGTGTTTTACCATGTTCCTGTTCTGGAGCGTTGTCTACCATTCTAGTATATATTTGGAAATTTCAGCAATATTTGTTACTAACATCGCATAAATCCCAGATTTAATTCCGTATTTATCTGGCTTCGACTTCATATACACTCGAAAGGGACATTTCCCACGGAAAGGAACAAGTTGTTCATCAATACATACTTCAGCATTAGCTGCTAATTTTTCTATTGCCCGTCGTTCTTCTCGGGTGTCCATATCGTCAAATCGAATGTATTTCAAAAGGTCTCTCATTCGATTACGAGACATTGCAGCACAAAAAATTGGTTTATGGAGAGACATGTATTTCGTACTCCATAGCTCCAATATTTCTATTTCTAGCCATAATTCAATAACTATTTCCAATCAAATGTAATAACACAGCAGACACACTTTTCAACTGATTCGAACAAACTCACAGAGTGTAATGACTAAAGACGGAATCTTAGTAATCATGATTCAGACGAATAACACGTTGAAACAAGCAGATTAGATAACAAATGCAGACAAAATGTTAGAATTGCTTTTTAGTACGTCGGTTACCAAGTGGAGTCAAATATGACCTCAACGACAATATTTTTTTTACGTCGCAAAACAAATAACAATTGAAAAATTTGTTATATATTATTAAACATTGTTGAAAGAAACTCAACCGAAAAAATATTGAGACAGTTGTAAAAAAACCAACAAAAACAACACGTTTGGATAAATTGACAGATTTTCATCATAACTGTGAAGTATTAAATTTAAACAAAGGAGAACTTAATACTAGTGCAGCGGCCTTCTAAAAAAGAAAAGATTAATTATAAATTGCAAATGTATGGGACCTGCCCTAAGTAGGTACTTACGTTTTATGTTAAAAAACGGATGTGGTACCATATGAAATATAATTGGAAAGTAAACAAAAATGGAAGACGTAATATTATAGTCGAAAATACTGCGCTACTCATTAAAATGTCAAATAATAAATATCCCGTGAAATATAGTGAAAATATTTTAGCAAAATTTCAAAACGATGAAATATCAGCTGTTGTAAAACTGATGAAACAATATTAAAATTTGGATGTGCCCGTTTTGAAAAATTTGGAAACACCCAAAATGAGCTAATAAGACAACAGATGAGACAATTAGCAACATTTTTAATAAAAATTAAGTGTTTTGATCCAGGTATTAAGAGTTTGGGAAATTGCCTTTTGCCGAGCAACTTTTTTTTAGTAATATCTGCCACTAAAAATTTGTGTAGAGACCTGAAAAAAAACCGCAATCAACCAGAATTTCAAGTACCCTCCTTTGCTTTAAAAATTGGCCATTCATTAAAAAAAATGTGTTTTATTCATAGAGGAATAGCATTGAGATTGGGACTGGGGATACAAAATGACTTGTGTGTCTCTTCCTTAACTCTAATAGAGATGGAGTGGTCTTCCAAAATTTTATCGCGTGCATTATCAACTCTACATAAAAAAAAATTTAACCATAAACAATTGTTACCACTAACAGAGGATTTAGTTGCCTTATACAAGAATTTGAATGAAGGAATCTAAATATTAAAGATAAATTGGTGATTATAAGATCTGGCGCGAACTTGCTTCAATGACTCTTTCAAGTATTATATTATTTAATAAAAAGAGATCTGGCAAAGCGGCAAGAATGACAATTGAGCAGTATGCAACACGGCCCAGTTTTAAAGAGAGTAATACGCAAGAATTAATAATGTCACTAACACCTTTAGAAAAACATTTAGCGTCAGTGATAGAAGTTGTGGACATATTAGGAAAACGTGGTTCACGCGTACCAGTTATAATAACGCCGGATTGATATTTTATTGAAGACCAGATCGAAATCTGTAAAAAACCATACATTTTTTGTCCAATCAATACCGAAAATGGATATTTGCGAAGGCACGAGTGCCTAAGATTAGCTTGCAATGAAGCAAATTTAAGACAACTTCAGCTTATAACAGGAAAAAACCATGAAAATATGTGGCAACAGTATGCCAGATATTTAACCTTACAGAAAATGAAAGCGATTAGCTGGCAAAACACATGAGGCACAATATAAGGGTTCATAGAAACTTTTATAGGTAGGTACCAATAAATTATGTGAACGAATTTGGCTAGTCCAAGCCAACAAAAACAAAGCAACACATGCCATGATTTTTTTTATTCTTATGAACAGTTTAGATTCTAGTGCATCGTTTTAAAAAAATAAGGGTTCCTTAGTCCAATGATGCAATGAGAACAATTTTGTAATATCGATTTTGTACTCAAAAAACTTATATGTTTTTGATTTTAAATTTGGTAATCGGTAGTGCTATCTTTTTGTAAGTACATACATGAGCTCAATGTCCAGTGGCGTAAAGACTGGGGTATTAAAACGGTTTTTTTATTTTCAAACTTAGTAATCTATTTTCTTAAAATGTACAGACGATTTGGCGGTGGCATAATTTTAGTCAAACATCCAGTAGCGTACAAGTTCTAAACTAAATAACGTTTTAATATCCCTGTCTTTACGTCACCGAACAGTGAGCACATGTATCCAATGTATATATATAGCACCACTTATGTAAAAAACACTGACCAAATTTAAAATAAAAAGCTTATAGGGTTTTTGACTAACTGTCAAATTTTTTTCTTAACCTTTCATACCCTGTATCTTGAAAAAGAAGAACTTTTCAAAACATGTTATAAAAATTTTTTTAACCTAAAATTATATTTTCTATCAATTGGAGAAGTCGTACTACTATAAACTGGGATACCTTGTATGTTTTTTATAATGGTTTTTATTTATTATAACATAATAGAACTTTAGACTTATCATATTTAGAAGAGTAGGGCGGGAAAGAAAAAATGCGAGGAATGTCTTGAAAAATATCCTGTATTAAAAAGAAGGCAATGGACCGATATTAAATATTATTTAAAAAATTATTACACCAAAAATCGGCGGAATATTCTTAAGAAATAATATAAAATGTTTTTTCAATAAATAATATTGGGTCCGATAAAATAATTTACCTAAATAGTTGGTCTTTGTTAAACAAAATCATAATTAATAATATTTACTTAAATTTAACAATTTTTTTTGTATACTTTTTGTAAGACCCTATACTTTTTATTAGGTTGTATTAAAAGTTGTATTTACCAGAAACATTTCAAATATATTCTTTCTAAATTATTCTATATTATTAATTATACATTAAGTCACAAATAGAGCACGTAAGTAATGGAATGTACCAGTAGAGCATTTGGTCTTGGAAAAACGTTACGTGGTGTATATTAGGGGAGATCGAAAAAAACTATGTTTTGATAATGCTTTTTGGGTAGTGCGGAAAAGTTGCCTCTATATATAAGTATATATAGTAAGTAATATAGGATAACGTTTTCTGCCCTGGCAAGGGGCGTGAAATTTCAAAATTTTAGTAAAATCGCCAAAACTTATTTATGTGTCACAGCACTTTGCGGTAGTGTGCAAAAGTTGCACCTATGTATGGTTAATTACTGTGGAAGATTTGACGTCCTATGAACAATATCTTTTGTTCTGGCAAAGAGCCTGAAATTACCCAAAAATCGACAAATACAATGTTTTTCTCATTATTTAATATTTATTAAACATAAACCAGAATTGTCATACACTCGGTTACTATTAGATATAAGAAATAAGTCTTCAAAATTTAAAGTACAAAAATGTGTGTTTTGTTAAGTCTTTAGGTTTTGTACTGTCTCTTGCACCTAAATTCAGGCAGGCTTTTCTCGATTTCAGAGTGGAGCAAATAAACCCGTCCCGGTTGTTATCACCATACACTTTCTTTGAGGCCTCGGTAACCAACTTTACTGTTCTTTCCACAGCTTGTGTGTGGCATGGGAACTTTGTAAAAGTCCAGTCAATTGGTATTAGTCCTTCCAGCATACTTTGCAAATCTTGTGTAGTCACGTCATTTAGAATGGGCGGTGGCGTTACTTTGCTGGTCGACCAGTGAATTAGGTCGACGTAGTCGTTTGTTTTAAAGTTTATTTGTGGGATATTGAACTTCCTAATCCCAACGTTTTCCACTGTCTCATTTGATTTTCGTGCTTTTATTATTCTGCGAATGCCAAGGGTTCTGATATGTGTTCTTTCAGCAGTCAGCATCGCGAGCAGAATGTTTTCTAGAGATGCGAAGTAAGCATTCCGAGAAATCACTTCGTCCACAACGTTGCGGTAAACTTGATCCAAGTATCTGGATGACTAAATAAAGTGGTAAAGATTTTGTGCTCCATCCTTAATTGAATGATGGACTTTGATGCGGAACCAAGGTGGCACATACACTCTGATAACGCATTCTACTAGGATACGTAAGCTATCTGATAGTTCCGTGGTGGAAACATACAGTCTTAATATCCTGTTAGCTGTTGTCAACCAGCGGGACATGTTTAAGGGACCTGGATTGCGTTTAGCAAGATCTGAAGGACATATGCCTGAGCGAACGGCAAGAGCAATATTCCTCAGATACTTCTGGTCCTTACTCAAAGTAGATGTATCATGGGATGGCAAGATGCAGTTAACAAGCTCAAATGTTACCACTGAAAGCAGCTCACACGCTTTCAAAGAATTTCCAATCCAACCAGTGTAAGAAGAGGGTCTAGAGATGGGACCATTGAGGAACTCGAACAAGTGACGGAGAGGCAATTCATTGAAATGTAGTTGACAAACAGTCCATTGCACAGCTTTCTCGGTCTTCAGTTCAAGACAACGCAGTACTCCTTTGTGTACGCCGGTATTTACTGCCGTTCCATCACACTCTAGCACAAGAATATGTTTGAAACCTCTGGGCACTTCTGCTGTAATATAGTTGTAAATACTTTCAGCAATGGCCAGACTTGATCCTGAAGCAGGTGTAACATGACCGATGTATCTAGATCCTGGTTCTTTCACCAAGGCATAGTGCTCCCCTACAATTGTTTTTTGGTAGTATTTATCATTCACCCTTTTCCTTGACAATGTTTTGTCACATCGCCCATCGAAGTAAATACCTATTAAATGATCATTGTCAATGTCTGAACTCTGCTTTTGAAGCTCTTGCATGGTTCGATGCCTCTCTCTACCAATTTTGTTTTTATCAATTACTAATGATGTATCCGATTCAGAGACTAGGCCTACGTCATGCAAAACGCTAAAGGCTATGGCAGCCGTGGCTTGAAGCGATACCTCAAATGTTTGGCTTACTAATGCGGTATTTGTAAGTTTCCTTCGCATTTGCGAAGATGAAGTCGACGGTCCGGGATTGTAGTCGTAGTCATCAGGTTCAGGTTCTTTATCCTCATCAATTGCCTCATTATTTTCTAAGAACGTTGATGTTGACAAGGGCTCATCACCATCAGGCTGCGACGAGCAGGACGCAGTAGATTTAGAACCACAAAGGAATTGTTTTGCGTTCCCGGCACGTGCTTGAAGCTTTTTGGTTTCTCGCATATCAAGCGATCCAATGCACATTAGACACTTTGTTCTTTGACCAGCAAGAAATGTCTGTTCCTTAACGGGGACCTTGGATTCCTTCGGGCAATTGCACTCTGTAAACGTGGAGCACTTACAAGCTGCTATATCAAAAAGAAAGCGTGATTCTTCTTTAAACTTCTCCACCCTTGCTTTAGTTATTATGTTTTTCTCTATTCTTTTATAAACTGCCTTGATATTGATATATTTCTTGTGATATGCATGAATCATATCAAGGACACGTTTCTTTGAAACTGTCGGAATGGAAGCATCAGAATGCATTTGCAGCTTTACACAAACTTGTTCTGAGATGGAAGCAAATGCGGGTTCCTTGTTACCAGTTGTTTCAGATTTAAGGCGCCATCTTTCGTAAATGCAGCATTTAATAATATCCTCGTATGTTGGAAGCATCCTTCCAAGATATGTCGGTGATTTGAAAATTGGGCAGTCTAATGCTCCTCGCTTTAAAAATTTTGAAGATTTTGCCATGTTTTGTTTATGCTTACTGCGAGCTCAGTTCACGACCTGTAACAAAAAAAATATAATGAGAAAACAGTGTATTTGTCGATTTTTTGGGCAATTTCAGGCTCCTTGCCAGAACAGAAGATATTGTTCATGGGACGTCAAATCTTCCACAGTAATTAACTATACATAGGTAAATAACTGTAAATTATTCGAATTATTTTTACAGTTTCTTATAGAGATAATTCTTCCCAACAATTTATTCAAATAAAAAAATGTTTTAACATCAACAGTTTAGTACATATTTTATTTAAAATTTAAAATAAATTCACAAATATAAGCGAGGTTCGAATCCTGCTTGCGAAAATTTTTTTTAGAAAAAAATTTCATATCTCAAAAAGAAAACAAGATACGTTACAAATAATAATGTTTACTAGTTTACTAAAGAGGAAAGCAATATCGAGGCGCACAATTATAGGGGTTAGTCGATATGACAACATAAGCTCAATTTGTCATATTTCGGTTATATAATGAAATCCAAAGGAAAAATTCCAAATAAATTATAGCATGTTAAGAAGTCAATACAGACATGTACATATCATTTCAAAGTAGTTTTGTAACAACATAACCTTAAAAAACACACGTACACGTTTCTTCATTATCCTTTATAAGAAACTCGTGTGGCGACTACACCAGTTTTTTCTTCAGCAAGCATTGTTTCTACATTCCAAGTTCTTATTTGTATTATCGCATTTTTCCTATTTTTTTTATTCGTTTTTCTCTTCATTACCTTGTTATCATATTTTTTTAATCCTCCGTCTTCTATCAGTTTTTTAGCTAAGTTCTGGTGTTTTTTGTTAGTTGTTTATTGAGGTGCTCGCGGTCTAGTAACCTTTCGTTCAAGGTGCGTTTGTTGTCGTTTTTAATTTTGTTTTTATTATCTCCTAAAATTCCAAACTCTTCTATTCCACACATTTGCCTTTCCCACAACCAACTTCTTATATCTGAGATATGCTGATGCTTGTTTTGGAAGTTTTAAGTGGCGAATCAAAGGTTTCTTTTTTTTGCATCTTTCTTGTATAATCTTCATTAATCCATATGATTTTTATTTTAAATTCTTTAGTTTTTTAAATACATTCATTTGCTTTCTCCATGCTTGCAGCTTAGCAAGAACTGACCGTTTTTTTTAGTTTATAGGTACCTAGCTTTGTTAATTTCTTTATATCTACTTTTGGATTAATTTATACTTCCGTTTTTCTCAGGATTCTGTCTGTTTCATTTAATCTTACACTATAATGTTATTTTTTTATTTTTCTTTTTAACAAGAAAAAATAGAGATGCGAGCTTCCAAAATAATCAGAAAACTGAAAGACCTTAAAAAAGAATTCTGTTTTACAGGAGTATTTTCATGGCATTTGCTCTACTTTATATTATACTGTTGCGAATTTATTTATTAAAAACTACTAAAAATTATGTTTACTTATTCTAGAAATATATACACTTTTAAATTAACCGAACTAATTAAATCTAATAATATTTAATGAAAACACTTACACTAATTTATGTATAACCGTTGTATAACACTATCGCTTAAGATAAGATAACGTCCTCGGATAGCTTCACACTTGTTTACACTAAAAATCACGTACACGATTATTTTCGGTATATTTATCTAGACACACGCGTGCTAACGACTTACTTATTTCCACTTTGATAATCTTCTTAACACTGCTGTATTCGCATTACAGCAAGAACTGACCTACGATCTGTCTCGTCGGTATATATACACATACGGAAATCCTTCTCGAGCGTTCCCTATTTTTCGGTATATCTTCTAGAAGATGGATAACAGCTTCTAGAAGGCTCTTGCATTTGCAAATAATTTCTCAAACGTTTCAATACTATACGTTGAAGTGATGTGTACCTAAAAGTAGTAGGTATACTTTTACTTTTATTTATTTTGTACAATTCAAGATTCTTCTTTTGGAACATTTTACTGTTCCCATTAACGTAGTATTGTCTTTTGCTAGTTATTTTGCCAACGAGAAGCTTGTAGAACTGACTCAAACAGTCACTAACCAATATTTCATTTATAAGTATTTAAAACTACGCGCATAACGTATTATGAGATTCTTAGAATAATTTAGCATAGAGTCAAATTGGCCACTTTGGTGGTTTTAGGTAGAAAAGTAAAAAACTTTTTTTAAAATTTTGGCCATGTATATAACACAAGAAGATAAGATAATTTCTGGAACGTCAACGTTCCATTTCAAATAAACAAGTTAAAACGTTTTAAAGTTCACGAAAGGTTATATTAACTCCTACGACGGTTCTAGTGTTAAAAGAAAACACAATGATGTCTTACAAGTGATGCACTCAACAAAACCATTAGTAATGTTTGTTGCCTTGAGCAGAATTCTTTTTCCATGCTCTGGAGTTTATAAAGCATTTAGGTTATACTTATTGTGAAAAAAAACAAAGCTATAACAGAAACGCACCAAATTAGTTTGGTGGCCCGTTTTGCTAATTGTGTGATAACAAAAACTGTTTCTTATCTAAAAAAATACAGAAAAAAATCTATGTTGCTTCTCATTATTTTGTTATGCATTTTTTTAGATAAGAAACATCGACATATTTCATAGTTTTGCTTTGTTAAGACTTCTAAAAGTCGTATAGAAAAAATTCTGACAAAGCTCTTAGCCACGATAAGTTTAAACAACTTCATTTTGAAGGTAAACTACTAAAACGTAGAAACTTTTTTGCTGTGGTCTTAATTTATCACTCAAAAAAGTTAGAAAACCAAAAAGTTATATCATGCAACCTGATGCTGTTTTGTCAAAAAAGTTAAGCTAATTAAGCTATAATGCGATGGATATTTTCAGTATAATTGGCACGAAAATCACGTGTCTAGTAAAATTTTTGTTTATATGTGAGCGTGACTGTAATGACCCAGAAAAAGTGTGTTAAAAAAACAAAGTGAAATTCAACGGTACATTAGTAAAAGAACTGAGTATATAAAGAACAAATTTTTGAGTTAGTTTTTAGACGGCAGTGTGAGTTATGGCTGAATGGAGTTTAAATCTTATTAAATCGTATGTCTAATAATAGAAACTGAGAAGTAGCAACAGGTATAATTAAGAAAAAAATATTTTAATATTAAAATTGATAAGAATTTATTTTGTTAACGTTTTGTCCGATAAGGCTAAAAAGATTTATTGTTAGTCAGATAAAAAATAAGTAGAATAATAAAGTAACACTAAAAAATAAAAAATAATTTTAAATTACTCACGAGTGATGTCGAAAACTAATATACACAAAACGTGGACTCATTCCGTTTTGTCATAGCAAAGCTTCCACTGCCAGAGTTCATACTAAGATAAAACTTCTTTCCACTTTTGAGCGAAACGTTGGCAACTTGTAGACCGAGAAAAAATTAATTATGGATTTAAATACTTTTGTAGTCTCATGTAAAGTTTTACAAAAAAAATTTCTATATACAGTAAAATATGCCAATGCGGAAGTTTTTTAAAACAGTAACCGAAAATGTAACGGAATTTTACGACCTCCAACTACAAAATATTATAAACTTAAACCTGTTAATGCTAAATGTAACAAAATCAATTTATAACAAATTTATAAACCATTGGTAAAAACAAATATGTGACAGGTAGTGTTATAAACTTAAACTTAACCTTTAGATAATCTTATAGAGATTTTTACGGTAATTACGTTCGGTTTAATATGGCATCATAAAAAACACATTTACTAAAAATTTGTTTTTACCTACACCAAATATTATGTCGTTACTATTATGAAAGAAAAAACAAACTACAACTATTAATTTTTTAAAATAAGTTATATATTTAAAGATGCAGGACATTTTACTATTGTTTTTTTCATGCCATAAACTATTATCTATGTATTTTTGAAAGTAAATGGTAAAACTTGTTTTAACAGGTTTCATAGTATAATTTTTATATTTAGCTTCAAAAGATTAAAATTATGTAAATTTTTCGGTTATATAAGTTATATTGTCTTATAATATAAGTACATAAGATTAAACTTTTTTTAGAGAACAAGTTATTTATTTTTCTTGCCGACGCGACGGGATAATAAATTACAAAATAATGAACGCAATTACAAAATAAATAACGTATTAACATAGAAACAAAAGAATGTAAATACATATAATAAAAGAAATTTTCTGTTCGTATGTTTTTTTTTGTAATGCTGAAATTAAACAACGCCAAAGCAGAGATAGATTTCCTTTCCGACTTCATTATCTACGACTAAAATTTTATGTTGTTTTTAAATTTTATGTAGGGAAGGGTAAGTTAAAACCATTTTCGTTATAGATAATTTCTCAAGCGCTAACGATCTACAGAAAAAAAGTGAAACGTTTGCGTATTGTTTCCCCTAAAAATGTTGCTAGAATCAGACGACTTAATACAATGACGTAACCAGAATAAGTGCCATCAGCGTAAACTCTAACGTCTGATTGAAACGGAAACAGAAGTTGTCAAAAAAGTGTTGTTTTTACTAGTAGCAAAATTGTAAATGAATAAATGTATAAAAATATCATTATTAACTGTGATATTTATTAACGAATTCTCAATTGATATTATTTGCGTAGTTTTACTTCGTATTTTTTAACCCCTTTTTCTTTCTGTTAAAATAAATGTATTTGTTGTTATAACTGTGTTTTGCAATTTGTTTACCTTCAGTGTTTGACAGATGCAAACGAGATCTGTAGTTAATATTTCAAACATTTTGGCGCTCTTTTAATTATCTTATAACTAATACACCGAGTAATAATTTTTTTGGCCAAATTTGTGACATAAAAATAAAGAAAATATTACAACTGCGTTTTTAACGTACGTAAGATTTTGCAAACAGCACGCATTTATAAAGCACTATTCCATAACTCCCTAAGCACTGATTGCAATTAGTAGAGCACAGATAAAAGTTTGTTGTACGTGCTAAAAGATGATACCAAAAATTGCCTACAAGACGTAACATAAAAACGTTTGCTTAGCTTATTTAGTGAGATAAGCGTAAGTGATAAAAAATCGTAAATAATTGGACGCCAAATAGAAAAATCTAGGGCGCCAAATAAGGACACGACGTTTTATAGCTACTAAGTACTTATTCACCAAAAAACTCGTTAATGATAACTTAAAAAAACTATGAAATTAGAACAGTTTAACTTAAAAATATTTTTTTAAAAAACAAATGTGAAACCGGATTTCTTAAAAAGTAAACTGACAGATTTAACATAGAAGTGAAAAGTTCTAACCGCAATCAAACAATCGAATTGGGTTTTTTGACGTTAAAAGCGTTTGACAAAAACGGTAATAAAATACGTCTAAAACAGCGGTTTTTCTTGAAATGATACCTAAAAAATTTACGTTTTTGTTTTGGTTGTAACGGTTGCAGATGAAATCTACGAACTGTAGCCCGTTTTCGGTGTCGGACGTAGTAATTTGCGGTGCTATGCGTTAGCTCAGGTAGATTAGTGGGGATAAAAATAATTAAAAAAAGAAAACATACATACACTAATTCACGTAATTACAAAAGAAAACCTGTATATAATTTTTCAGAAAAATAGAATTAAATACGTTACCAATAATTACAAAACTTTACAAACAGGTGCGGTATGCTGTTGTAAACTTTTAATTAAGCGAACGTCGATTTGACCACTAATAAAACTAAGAACGCTTTTTATGTGAAAAATCAAGTTTGCTAATGTTAAATTGATTAATAATAAGTGCGATGAATTTAAACAGGTAATTTTAACAAGTGCTTAATAACAATTTGGTGAGTATGTTGCAATACGATAGTAAATTGAAAATTTATGATAGCTGTTTATTTTTTAGCTCGTCCAATTACATAAAATTCTCGTTTTAAATAACTACACAAACTGTTAGGTCGAAATTACTCAATCACACAAGAATTTGTAGTTTTCAGCAAGGGCCTTTACATCTAGAGATAAGAAAATCTCGCGCAGAGGGCTTTTCTGGAACGGATCTCGGCAGAGAGCTTTTTGGGAACGGATCTCGAACAGGGACAAGTTTTATCAAAACGGATCTCGGCAGAGAATATTGTGGAAACGGATTTTAGACGGGGACAGATTCCACTAAGACGGATCTTGACAGACAGTTGCGTTCTAAGCTCGCGTAACCGTTATTTTTTACTTTTATTAGGTTTCGCTTGATTAACTTTGTGGCGCATTGTCCTGGAATAAGTAAAGACCAACGATGTGGGTAAAAACCCACGCGCAATTTTAAAAATTATTTACAGTTTTTTTCTAGAAATTGCTTTACAGAATTTCGTATCATTACAAGCTTAAAAAACCAATAATAGTTTTATGAATGTACCTACTTTAAGTTTTAAAACATTAATAATTTTTTAGATAACGATGACGGTAACTGTTCGCTTCAAAACGGTTGCTATTTTTAGATAAACGGGAGTATTCATTTCATCATTGCTACAAAATGCGTACTTAAACTAAATGCATTTTTCGCTACTAAGAAAAAATAAATAAAATTATAAAAAATTAGTAAAAACATCTTGACTTTGTTGTGGTCAACGTAATAAACCGTATCAGTGCTTTTAGAACTTAAAAAAAGTTTCTGAAATTTCTTAGCAAATAATTTATGTAGGCCGTGCTGACCGCATATTAGGCTTATATTACTTACATTTTGGGGAGGTGAAAAAAAAATTATAATTGTAGATGTTTGGCTTACCGTTGGCTAGCTTCCCCGCAGACGCTTGTAAGTCGGATGATTAAAAAAAAAATACTTTTTCGATAAGCCAATGTCCGTTGCGCCACCTTTTTTCACGGATGAGTAATGTACTGAACGCCTAGGCTAGAAAAAAGAAATCCCAGACCTGCAATCCCCAAAGTACATTAAACAATAAAACACTTGTTTCAAATAGAAAAATGACAGTTTCGTTTATTAATTTCTGATTTCTTTTTTTTTTGTTGTATCGTTTATCTACGACAACCGACCCTTACGAAGAAAAATAAAAATAGCAGTGAAATCGTCGTTGTTTACAAAATTTTGACACAAATATGGAAAATACAAAACAAGTCTAAAGTAGACCCTGGAAGCAAATATTTTAATATACCGCCGCAATTCAGCAACGGTAACAATAGTTAGATACGTCCGCGTAACTAATTTGATTATAATCCGCCCATAGCCATGACGTAAATTTTGTGAGTCAGATATTTACATAGAATGTATCACCCGGTAACATCACATCAAACTTCAACGCGTACTTCTAATCTTTTTACATTTATAATAATATTAAAATTAATAAAAGCTGAACAGTAATATTAAAATTTATGAAAGTTAAGTAATAATATTGAAGTTTATGAAAGTTAAGTGATAATCTTGTAACCGGAGCAAAGATATCTATTTACTAAGTGCACATGACAAACAACATCGATTATAATTACATTAATTCGTTCGTTACGTTAAAAATGCTGAAACATCGACAAACACAGTTAAGTTTTTATAACCGAGAAACGATCTGAAAGACCCCAAACAGCAATCGATCAAGTTAGGGTCGATACACCGTTCATTCCCTGCTTTATTCACCATTGAAATGATTTCAAAGTACTACGCCGAAATTAGACCACCTCCACTTATGTACAGAGATATGCCATTAAAGCTGAATTACTAAAGAATGCTATAGAAGTATAATTATAGAAGCATGTCATAGCAATCGTAATTCCAGAAGCATCCCATAGAAGCTTAGTTACATGAGTATACCCTGGAAACTTAATTACAGGAGTACGCCAAAGAAGCTTAATATTCGAAGTACGCCATAGAAGCTAAAATAACAAGTAAGAGCTTGCACCTCGATACAAACTACACCACGAGTAAATACTAACTTACGATATGTGCTGATCAGAAATATATTTGTGCGTTGTCCCTTGACTCACACATTCAAAAGATTGGTTTCAGATTATACTAAAAGAAAAAAATCGGTAAGTCAGATGTCAATTAATGACAAAATCTCATATTTTTACCATATTTTTTACGTTTTAACGCCGACACAAACACCGTACCGGACGTAACAAAAATCAAAAGTGACCGGAAATGTCTTTGGAAAATAAATTACAAGTTGCGTTATCTGACAGCATAAAACTTGAGTAAACCTCTCAAAGTCAGATATTCGTACGTTGGCGGTGGCTAAGTTGCCTATCCGTCAGTCAAAAAAAATTGCAAGATAAAATTTAACCGTTAGTTTTTTTTTTAAAGAAAAGAAAAACAAATCTGTCCAAAAAAATTACTAAAACAATTGACTGATCCAATCCAAAGATAATTTAGATAAGATGCAACGCTCCGCATATAAACAAGTCAAAAGAATTTAGAGTCCTTTTAAGATATCGATTTTTTTCTAAAAAAAATTGTCGTAGGCAGGATTCGTACTTAGAATCATATACGGAATTCACTTTCAATTATAAATGAAATATATAATAAACTAGTAATGTTAGAAAATTGTTAAGAAGAAGAAGAATTAACTCTATAAGAAACTAAAAAAAAAATTCGAATAATTTATATACGTACGAAATAAGAAAAACTGTTAAAAAGCCGGATACACCAATTTTCGGTTTCTTTATCGGACCTACCTTTTGACAGAACCGAGAGAATATAAAACGCCAGCTCCATACCAAATTTCAACTTACTAGGACTTTTGATTCAAAAGTTACCGTGGGTACATTGTTACCACATACCCAATTTTTTTTTGTCAAAAATACATTTTTCTGATTCAGAAGACCTTGAAACGTAAAATTATGTAATACAAAATTTTTGAAAAAAAAATTGCGATCACTACTTTCCTTATAGGAAAGTAAAAAATTAAGTGCCGCTGGGATTTGAACCGTTAACCCTATATCTATTAACCAGTACGCATAAGGTATGCAATTGGCTATACTGTTAGGCTACTTTACTATCAATTAAATCAATACTTGCTTCCCTGACGTAAATACTTTAACGTTTAATTAACATTTTTATTTTATTAAAATAAATTAATAATTAAAACATTTATTAACTAATTTTGGTTATTACAGTAAGTTTATGTTAGCGAAAGTGTTCTGTTGTGACTAATAAATTAGAATTCTAAATTTATTTTATTTTACATTTAGAGTCAATAAATCAAAAATGTTAATAACAATTACACAAGGTTTATTTGAATGTAACACATTTTAAGAAAAACAATTATTTTAATACCAACGAGATAATAAAACAATCAACTATTTACGCAATTAAACAAATAATTAGATAATATAAAAGAAAAATCTAATATAGTATTCGTTAGTTAAAACTAAAATGACTTTTACTTTAAAATGTAAGTATCTAATAATGTTTCATAAAAAAATTAAGTTTTTGTTTTAGTATTGATTTTTTGTGTAAATGCCGTTGTTTCCTTTAACGTTGGTCCAATACCAGGTAACATATAAATTATTTATTGTTTCATAAATTTATTAATTTTATTTATATTTCAGTTATATTGTTTCCTGCACTAACAACAAAAACACCGACGGCTAAAACTACAATAACGCCAATAACCACAGAATCCCCCGTAACGACCTCTACATTTGTGATTACAACTACTCCTATAATTACAACAACACCTGAAATTACAACAACGCTAACTACTACACCTACAACCACCACCATGTATACAACTACAACGACACTAACAACTACAACAATTCCTACAACGGCAACTCCTATAACCACTACTCCTACAGCCACCTCGACGCCAACAACTACAACAACGGCTACAACGACTACAACTCCTTCAACCACAACGATTTCTACAACTACAAACACGCCAACAACTACAACAACCCCTACAATTACAACAACTCCTATAACGACCACAACTTTTACAATCACAATGACTTCTACAACTACAACGACGCCAACAACTACAACGACGCCAACAACTACAACTACAACAACGCCTACAATAACAACGACTCCTACCACAACAACGACTCCTACAACTACAACAACACCTACAACTACAACGACTACTATAACAACAACGACTCCTACAACCACAACGACTTCTCCAACCACAACGTCTCCTACAATTACAACGACGCCTACAACTACAACAACGCCTACAATTACAACGACGCCTACAACCACAACAACGCCTACAACTACAACGACGCCTACAACTACAACTACGCCTACAACTACAACGAGCCTTACAACAATAACGACTCCGACAACCAGAACGACGCCAACAACTACAACAACAACGACTCCAATCACAACAACGACTCCTACAACTACAACGAATTCTACAACAACAACTCTTACCACGACAACAACTCCTACAACTACAACAATGCCTACAATAACAACGACTCCTACAACCACAACGTCTCCTACAACCACAACGACTTTTACAACCACAACGACTTCTACAATCACAACGTCGCCAACAACTACAACGACCCTTACAACAATAACAACTCCTACAACCAGAACAACGCCAACAACAACAACGACGCCAACAACTACAACAACAACGACTCCTATCACAACAACGACTCCTACAACTACAACGACTTCTACAACAACAAATCCTACCACGACAACAACTACAACAACGCCTACAATAACAACGACTCCTACCACAACAACGACTCCTACAACTACTACAACACCTACAACTACAACGACTCCTACAACCACAACGACTTTTACAACCACAACGACTTCTACAATCACAACGTCGCCAACAACTACAACGACCCTTACAACAATAACGACTCCGACAACCAGAACAACGCCATCAACAACAACGACTCCTACAACTACAACGACTTCTACAACAACAAATCCCACCACGACAACAACTCCTACAACTACACCAACGCCTACAATAACAACTACTCCTACCACAACAACGACTCCTACAACTACAACAACACCTACAACTACAATGACTTCTACAATCACAACGTCGCCAACAACTACAACGACCCTTACAACAATAACGACTCCGACAACCAGAACAACGCCAACAACAACAACGACGCCAACAACTACAACGACAACGACTCCTATCACAACAACGACTCCTACAACTACAACGACTTCTACAACAACAAATCCTACCACGACAACAACTACAACAACGCCTACAATAACAACGACTCCTACCACAACAACGACTCCTACAACTACTACAACACCTACAACTACAACGACTCCTACAACCACAACGACTTTTACAACCACAACGACTTCTACAATCATAACGTCGCCAACAACTACAACGACCCTTACAACTATAACAACTCCGACAACCAGAACGACGCCAACAACTACAACAACAACAACTCCTACTACGACAACAACTACAACAACGCCTACAATAACGACTCCTACTACAACAACGACTCCTACCACAACAGCGACTCCTACAACTACTACAACACCTACAACTACAACGACTACTACAACCACAACGACTCCTACAACCACAACGACTTCTTCAACCACAACGACTCCTACAATCACAACGTCGCCAACAACTACAACGATCCTCACAACCATAACGACTCCGACAACCAAAACGACGCCAACAACAATAACGATGCCAACAACTACAACAACAACGACTCCTATCACAACAACGGCTCCTACAACTACAACGGTTTTAACAACAACAACTCCTACCACGACAACAACTCCTGCAACTACAACAACGCCTACAATAACAATGACTCCTACAACAACAACGACTCCTACAACTACAACTACAACGACTACTACAACCACAACGACTCCTACAACCACCACGACTTTTACAACTACAACGACTCCTACAATCACATCGTCGCCAACAACTACAACGATCCTTACAACCGTAACGACTCCGACAACCAGAACGACGCCAACAACAACAACGACTCCAGCAACTACAACAACAACGATTCCTATCACAACAACGACTGCTACAACTACAACGACTTCTACAACAGCAACTCCTGCAGCTACAACAACGCCTACAATAACAACGACTCCTACCACAACAACGATTCCTACAACTACAACGACTCTTACCACGACAACGAGTCCTACAACTACAACTACTACTACAACCACAACGACACCTACAAGCATGTCAACCACCATTGAGACCGTAACCACTGTACCAGAAATAACAACAACGTCTACAAACGCAACGCCTGTGCAATCAAATACATCAACAACAACGGAACTGACAACCATCCCATCGCTTACTACTGCAACAATATTTACAACCACAGTGACACCAACGACACCGTCCACGCCGGTATGCCCAACATCTAACACAGTTTATTTTCCTCATCCCATATGTTGCAATAAATATTACATTTGTAGTAATGGAATCGCGCATCTAATGCAGTGTTCAAAAAATATGTATTTTAATCCCATTTATAACTCTTGTGATTTTTCATTTAACGTTATTTGTAATCCACCTCAAATGAATTGTTCGTAATGTATAAAAATACAAGTTCAGCATTCATAAACATATTGTACATATTATCATTAAGTAGCTCGATCATGTAGATTTGTTGTTAATAAAATATTTGATAAATTCTAGAGTAACTATGTCCAGTTGCATAAAGTAAAATTAACTTTGTATCATCTGTTAATTTAACAATGTTGTCAGAGAAATAATTGATTGTGTACGTAACTGCCAATGACAACTCCTGAACGACTTAATCCTGCAGTTAACTGCTTTGTCATAGTTAGCAATGGTTTCTGCAACCGGGTCTTAGTGATGTAGAATCGATGATGTCTACAATGTAAAAGCTTAGTTTTATTATCTTAATCAAACACATCTAGAGTTCATTATTTAGAACAAAGCTGTTATTACAATGATAACCCACTATCATTTGGGTAAAATAAAACAGTTTTTTATAATCTCAGAGTAATAAAGTTAACATTATGGTTTATTGTTGGTGACGGTATTTTGGTGTAAAAAATTGACCAAAAATGTATTTTTTATAACTATAATTATTAAAAAAAATCTTAAATATCTTTACTGTGTTAAAGTAACGGTAAAGTAGAGTAGCAGGGAAAGGAAAGTTAATATATCAACAACGTTTGATGGTAGAGCCATCTCATAGTGTAAATTTACGATGTATAATTAATAACTATAGATAGCTGTAACGGCGGTAAAGCGTTGACAATTGATTTTACACCCGCGAAATTCAAAATAATTTTGAATAGAACTGCGAGATAAAGCCACAACGTAAAAGACATTGGGCGTAAAGCATTGTCAATGCAATTGTGCAAATGGCACCAGAGTAGTAGGAGCTACACGCTAATGTAATTCCCACATTATCATTGACAATTTTATAGCTTTATATTCGTGTATGACAGAGGTAACGATTAGCAACATTTGATGGCAGAGCCATCTTATAGTGTGAGTTACTATGTATAAAAGATTACTGTAAATAGCTATAATGGCGGTAAAACGTTAAAAATTGAAAATTCTAAAAACTTTTTCTATGAAATTGTAACAGTAGTTTTTTGAAGTGCAATGTATTTGTTTGAAACTTTTGGTTACATTTAAGGGGAAACTGTTACATGCAAAAACGAATAAAGACAAGCTAATAAGAGACTAACTCTGAGTACGACTAAGGAAGAAGCAACGTATCGAGAAACAACTTAAGAAAATTGAAGAGTGGGGACAATGATTTGACTGACCAAAAGATAAGCGTATGTATATCTCATTTTAATTATTATAACCTTATAAAACACCATCAAGACTTCAATGCATAAGAAAAAAACAATAACACTGGTCTGCATGAAAATCGACCCTGATACCATTCTTGACGATTCTTATGTAAAATGACCTTCTCAATCCAAAAATGAGCTCCGTTTTTACCCATCACCTACCTATTTTGGAGGGACCCCATTTTAGTTTAATTTTTTGCATTTTTTTTAGAATTGTCAAGTTGGCGACCAGGACAAGACTTGGGCTCCATCAGTTTGCTGTACGACTTGTTACAGTAGTTTGACCAAATGACTGAAAGGTACCCTAAATCAATGCCATTTGCTGTGCCCATGGTTTGGCGTGTTACTTTTGTATGACTTCCACCGTCGGGTTTTCGAGCAAAAGTAAGCATACAATTCAGTATCCCAATATTCCGTCAGCTCTAAAACCTGTTCCTCATAACGATACTTTGCCAATCCCAGAGCTCCCAAACACTTATACTCTAGAGACGGAAATTGATTTAAAAGACTTTGAGCCACAACCTGGGGCTTCGAATGATACGTTCAATGATGATGAAGAGTATTCCGCAGATATAGTTTCTCGGCAACTTCACCTCCTCACTCAAACGGAATTAAATGATCTTGTCAGGGATTTGCAGTTACCCAAGACTAAATCTCGGCTCTTAGGATCGCGACTTCAACAGTGGAATCTCTTAGAAAAGGGAGTAAAAATATCTTCTTACAGGACCAGACAAGCAACCCTGAAATGTCTTTTCTCAGAAGATAAAGGTTTAGTGTTCTGCCCTAATGCAAATTTATTGATGACAGAGCTACAGATGCCATGTGACCCAGATAAATGGAGACTGTTTATAGACTCATCAAAAACAAGCAAGCCCTGTTGGCAAATGGGAATGACCTCCCATCAGTTCCAGTTGCATACTCTGTTGATATAAAGAAAACGTACGAAAACATCTTCAAAATCCTTGATAAAATTATTTATCATAATTATAAGTGGAAACTTTGCGCTGACTTAAAAGTTGTTGCTCTACTCATGGGCATGCAATCAGGATTCACAAATAATTGCTGTTTCCTTTGTAAATGGGATAGCCGAGCCCGAGATAAGCATTACATCGTACGGGACTGGCCCCTGCGAAAAAATCTTATTCCTGGTCAGAAAAATGTCGCCCACAATCTTTTGGTTTCGAAGGAAAATATTTACTTACCACCTTTACACATCAAAGTTGGATTAATTAAACAGTTTGTGAAAGCAGTGGACAATACAGGTGGCGCATTTCAATTTTTGAAAAATAAATTTCCTCGTCTTAGCGAAGCTAAAATCAAAAAAGGCGTTTTTGTCGGTCTCCAGATTAGACAACTCTTCCAAGATTCGACGTTTATTGAACACCCAAATTGAAAATAAAAACAAGCTTGGCTTGCATTTCAAAACGTTTGTAAGAACTTCCTGGGTAACCACAAAAGTAAAGATTATGTCGCTTACGTCGAGGAACTGCTTTTAGCGTACAAGGACATAGGATGTAACATTTCTCTTAAAGTTCATTTCCTTCAATCGCATCTGGACTTTTTCTCTGAAAATTTAGGAACAGTCTCGGATGAACACGGGGAACGGTTCCATCAAGACATCGCTAAGCTGGAGAAGAGATTTTCAGGGAAGTGGAATGCAAGCATGTTGGCGGAGTACTGCTGGTTTTTGAAACGAGAGAGCTGTACCTCACGGTATAAAAGGAAAGCAAGCACCAAGTAACGATGAATATCTTTTTATTTATTACTGTTTATAGCTAAAATAGTTTTTTTTTCCCATTTAAATTAAATTCATGTCCATATATTTATTATTATAATAATTACTATAATTATTATTATCGTACGATAAATAAATTATAATTAATTTACCAAAAAGTGGTAAAATTAGAGATTTGGGGCTCGCTCGAAAATGGTGGGTGATGGAAGAAAACGGAAGACATATTTGTATTCAGGACGTCATTTTACATAAGAATCACCCGGAATAGTGTCAGGGCTCGATAAAAAATATTTTTTTGCAGACCAGTGTAATTTGAGAAATTGTTGAAATCTTTTGTATTTTTCGCATTATGTTCTATTAACAAAAAAAAAGTTTTGCTTTTACTGTGAGCATCTGTAGATAAGACACGTACAATAAGATCAGTTAAAAATAACACTAATATGTTTTTTGTAATATTTTGCACGGCATGACCTTCTTCTGTGCTTTTGTTTTGTTCATTAGCTCAAGGATTTATGTCAAGTTATTCTTTTTTTATGTTTTAAGCTTTTTTGTTTTTATATTATTTTGTTTTAATTGTTTTCTTTTTTGAAATAGTTTTGCTTCTATTGACAGATGTTTAGGTCTTTATTTTTATAACCATTGATATTATGTGTTAGTTTGTCTTTCACTTAGCCGTCTAAATCGGATTTCTATACTGTAACGATTATTAAAACGAAGTAATTTATTGATACACGTTATGACTAACCGAACTAATTAAATCTAAGGATACTTGATACCAACACGCTGATTTTATATAGTACACTCACCGAAAGGTAAAGTCGGCGGATAATTTCTATTTATTTAAACACTAACGCTTGTTTACATTAAAGTCGGGTACAAGGTTGTACACCAAAGATTTATCGCGACACGCGTTAATCACTTATTTATTTAAATAATCTCCTTAACACTGCTGTCTTTGAATTACAGAAAATAACTGCCCTAAGATTCATTTGTGTTGCTTTTATATAATTTGGTCATCTGTCAAGAAATTCTATATTCTTTCGTGAACGCTCTAGAAGTGTATAGTAGCTTCGTGAATGCTCTCGAAGCTAAACGTTCCACTGCTTCCTCTTTAAGACTGTTTTGTCCCAAAACAGAAAACTGGCTGTGACACCGGTAGAATCAATCGTGGCGATAGCGGCAGCTTTCTCCATTTTGGCAACTTTCTTGACCATAACAGTAGCGGTCAATGAATTTTTCTTAACCTAATATTTTTTTTGGTTGGTTACTACAGACCAACATTTAAACGCCTGTTGTCCAGAAGACTACATCCAACATATTTCGAACTGTGCTCCAATTCAGTTGATCTAAGCCACAATCAAGCTTGAGTACTGCTAATTTCTTAATATTGTAGAACTCTATTTCTCTTTTGAAATTTTATATTGCTTGTCACAGACTTTCGTATAACGGCTTGTTACATGAGTATTTCCTGGTGACCAGATAGAAAACGAAGCGTCTGTCAATACGTAGTTTTAAAACTTTTTCGACTGCCAGTTGCTGTCTTCGTAGTTCATCTAGCTGCCCAAACTTCTTTTTAAATACGACTGAAACCCTTCTGGACATGTCAAGATCCTGGCTAACGCAATGTGCGATGGCATAATCGTTTTGCGTTTGGAATAGATCTTGTTGTTCTTCGGTGATAATTCCAAACCTAGCTTTTCCAGAACCTTCGTATAAGCTCATAAACTTATCAAACTCCATCCCTTTGATTTGGTTTTTGATTTTGCTAGTTATCATTTTGGTTTGAACCTGAACTTGCGTATTGCAGTTATCGCCAGCAAACGGGGCTAGACGATCGACTTGGACCACTTTGGCTTGCCTGTCGGATGGTTTTCGAATGCAATATATAACGTCATTAATACGCTGCACGAATTCATTAAAGTTCTTCTATTGCTTTTGCAGCTTCGGCGACAAACTACTACTTTGGAAATTATACAGAGATACCAAGTCGCCAGGTGGAAACCCACCATTTTGTGCAATGACGCCATATCTAATACTCATCCTGTCCCTGGCAGTTTGTGTGTTTTTACGGGCTTTTTTATGTACTTCGCCCAGCAGCGACGAGTGGTCAGCTTGCTGACATAATTTTCTCCAGCAACTTTTATCGATCTTCGTTCAAATTAGAGGTCGCTCGGCAGTCCTATTGCGGGACCGAACATCACACAAGATGGTGTTTGGCCTGTGCTTTCGTGAACGGATGATCGGTAAAAAAGTCCCCTTGCTTGCAATACGTTTTGATGTGTTTGTCCAAAGCACTAATTTCTTCCCATTAGTCGTCGGCTTTTTTCTTTCCAGTCTAGAAGTAGTCTTATTTCCATCAACCATAGCAGTTCTCCGGAGACATTCGACTTTTTTTTAAGTTGCTGTAACTGGCTGCCGTCCGCTGAACATGGTATTCTAAGCAAAACAATAGCATTCCAATGACTATTTTCGGCACGGTGTTTTTTGTCATAGTCATATTCTTTATTCATTCATTCTTTATTTTTAAACGGCGTGGTCCGTTTTCAGTAAAAATTTTTGTCCATACAAATATTTGTAGAAATGTTTTATGAACTTAACGACTGCTAACAGCTCCTTTCTAGTCATGCAATAATTCCATTGTGGTTTGCCAAAAACCTTTGTAAAATATGCGATAACTTTTTCTTGTCCATCGTAAACCTGTAAAAGGACCGCGCGTTTGGCCAGATTGTTTGCGTTCGTATCCAAAACAGATTTTCTATCATCTCTTGGATAACTCAATATCGGCGAAGTGACTAGGGCCTGTTTTAGTTAATGGGAAGCATTTTTTCAGTCTTCATTACATCTAAATTCTCCTGTTTCTTTGATCAATTTTGTCAAATTGACAAATCCGGGTACAAATCGTCTATAAATAGGTGCATAACCCAAGGAAACTTTGGACCTGATGTTTTTCGATTGGTCTTGGCCATGCTTGCACTGCTCAGATTTTGTCTGGGCCAGCCTTTACTTTGTCTCTAGATACGACGTGGCCAAAGTATTGCATTTTCTTCTTAAATACGTGGCATTTCTTTGAGTTCCATTTGAGAATAGCCGCTGGAACACGCCTTCTTGCTCCATATCTGTAATTATTTGTTTAGCTTCTTCTCTTTTTGTCAAAGAAGCTCTGCGTGGGTGTTGTCGTATCAGCCAAGCGTTTCCAGTAATAATTTTATGTTTCACTACGTTAGTTCTTCTTTTAGTACCACTCTTCAGCACGAACACGTCGATACTCTTGAATCAACACTTTAACTTTAGCCAGTTGGTCTTGGTTGAGGTTTTAGCATTTGAAAGTAAGAAGGTCCAATAGATGTAAGCACTTCTTCGGCGACGTATCTTTATTAGACTTTAAGCATCTCACAATTTGAGATACCCCAGTCTTCTTTTTCACTGGCTTCGTGTTATTCACTCGTATTAAAGTTTTGCCAACTAAGTCACCCTCCATTGGTTTAATCTCGAAATTTAAATTTTCATCAGTCACGTCTTCACTCAATAAGACTTCAACGGCTGTCTTCTCTGACGAATGAAAAAAAAATTTTTCATTGTTGATCTTCAGGACATCGCTTTTCATATCCAAATGGAACTCATACTTCTTTATAACGTCCATTTTCAGAATAACTTCTTCCGTGATGTCGGTTACCGGTGCTTGGTAGTCGAGTACTTCATTTCCCAAAGCAATGGTTACTTGTACTTGTCCGTAAGTAGATATTTCTTCGCAGGTCGCCGTTTGAAGTCATACTGTTACTGGTGATGTCTCGCTTTTGTGTCAACCAGTAACTGAACACTTCTTCCATTAATATTGCCAATGTGAAATGCTATGCAATTGCTCCCTAGGCATGAATTTTAATCTCTGGGGCACGGCTGGTTGAGGTCGAGTTTTGCCCCATTCGGTCAACCTGTTTTAGTTTTTCGAGCGTTCTTCTGGTATTCTTTTGGGGTTAGTACAACCTCGTCGTACATGGTCTACTTCTCCGCTGTTCCAGTACGTCACTTCTCTTCCTCGAGTTACTTGTTTTCGAAATACACGTCGTACTATGTCTTCAACGTTTTCTTCCGTGTGCGAGGGTATTTCTGCAGCACAACTGAGCTTATGGCTGCCTCGGTGCGATGCTTGTTTCAGTGCTTCAAACTCCAAAGCATGGGTTAAAGCGTCATCTAACGTCTTCGGTCGACCTAACCGGAGAGCCTGGTGTGTTTCGTTGTCTCGGAGGCCGTTTACAAATGTTTGATTAACCAACTGTTCCAACAAGGTATCTGGTGCTGTAGGATACGCAAACCGTGTTAATCTAACTGCTCGTAGTAGGTTGACCACGGAACTCTACTATCAAAATTTGGAGGTACAGTTTTAAACTTGTAAGTGGTTTCTTGCTTATGGTTCATTATTAAATCTTTACACGTGACGCTTCCTTTGCCGTGACAATTCATTCGATTTATTGCTTTTTTATATGTCAATGTTACTGTTATAATTTAAAAGGTAACAATATGAATAGTTACGAAAAGCCACCATAACATTTATTACAAAAAAATAAAAATATTGGAACAAAAACCATTCTATTTGAATCATTCTTTGCAGACTTGCACCACATGTCTTTTGCAATCGTATTTTTGACAGTTTCTGCACAAGTTGGAACTTTTATTGACTGTGCCTGTAGAAAAATATCATCTATCTCGTTTTTTGTTTGATTTGGCACAACGTCTCGATCATCATCTCGTGCAGGAATCGTTTCAGATTTGATTTTTTTCGCAATATTCTTTGCTGCGCTAGTTTTTGATACATGTATGTGTATACATCCACGTATTATGAACCTGAGTAAAAACAATGTAAGCATCGTAAGCAGATATGTGCAGAATATTGTAGAAAACGATCATCGGCTGTCGTTTTTGTTTTTGTAGTGTAGCACGCTACTGATTTGTCTATTGTATTGTAACGAATTTTATTATTAAAACTACTAAAAATATGTATAAGTTTAAACTAACCGAACTAATTAAATCAAACTATCTAAAAATGAAAACTTACGGTAATTTATATAAAATATGCTATCACTAATAGGTTCACAGTTGTTTACTTTAAAAGTCACGTTCACTTTTTTGGATGTACACTTTATTTATTTAAAACTTCGCACGTGCTAATTACTTATTTATCTTCACCGTAACACTTCAACTTCATTCAGTAATTGCTGATACAGAAACTGACCTTCCGCATGCTCGAACACTTCTTATACATTCATGTTATCTCGGTCTAGAACATTAGCAACCTTTCTGCATTTATCGTTCGCTATCTGGAATTTGGCTTTATCGAATCGTAGATTCGACGTTATTCGCAAATGTTCCAGTATCAGCAGATCTCTTTTTTATATTATAATCTAGAATAATTTAAGGCTTTTTACTTGGCCTAACCAAATCTTTAACAACTTTTTTTATTATGTCCCAAACTATTTGCATTGTTTGTTTGAACTAAAACTTTTTTAGAGAGGGTAAATTTGAGATTATGATGAGGCATCGTAACGAAAAATGCGCAGCAGAGTCGCAACAAACTATATTTTTTTATTAAAATTTTTTACGTTCATATTGACATAAGGTATTATAATCTTTAATGTTGATATCACCATCTATGTGTTTATAAAGAGTTGTTACATTTTTTTTAAATTTTCATTTAATTTATTTGATGAGTAAAAATTCGTTTAAAAATGGTAGTGGTCTAAACTAATTTTAATAAAATATAAATAATCAGTAATATAAAATAAAACAACGTTTAGTTAATTTAAATTGATATAGTCCTTGAAACAGTTTGATATTGTATTGAGTTGTGTCCACAACTTATGTAATAATTTTTTTTCCGGTTGAAATCGCTTATTTTCATCTTTTTACAGTCTCTAGATTTTGAGCCGTGGGGAACGCGTTTAATAACTACTTAAAACAAAAAGTTTTAGAAAGATTTCTATTTTTTTGCGTAGTGTAGTTTTAGTTTCTATATTTCTATAATACTTAACATTATAAAACATTATATTTTTTAGTGTAAACAATGGCTTTGGTTATAAATAAATTATATTTGTACCACTATTTTAGAGAATCAAATGTCCTTGTATCTGACTGTTTGCTTGGTTTCATTATTACATAATTAGATTAAATAATGCTTTTAGTTTACCAAACTAATTTAAATGGTTGAAATAAATGTACAAATACTTAAACTGTCTCTTAAATCATTTTTTAATAAAATATTTATTTTTTTACTTGCGAGATAATAAGAATAAGTGTGGGTAATTTACGCAAATAATAAAACAATGAGAGAATATATAAGCAAAATCTGCGTTTAATATTTTACAAATAATCAAACATGAATCTTACTACAAAATGTAAGTAATCTATTTTGTTACAACAAATGTTAACATTTTTGTTTTAGTATTGGTTTTCTTTGTGACTACGTTTATGGCTTTCGATATTGGTCTAATTTCTGGTAACACAAATAAAAGTTGTAAAAAAAAATTATATAAATTTTTGTTTTAGCTGCCAAACCTACTACTGCACCACCTCTATCAACTACAACAACTCTTACAACTACAACGACTTCAAGAACCACAACGACTCCAACAACTACAACAACTCCTACAACGACAACGACTCCTACAACTACAACGACTCCAAGAACCACAACGACGCCAACAACTACAACAACTCCTACAACGACAACGACTCCTACAACCACAACGACTCCAAGAACCACAACGACGCCAACAACTACAACAACTCCTACAACGACAACGACTCCTACAACCACAACGACTCCAACAACCACAACGACGCCAACAACTACAACAACTCCTACAACGACAACGACTCCTACAACCACAACGACTCCAACAACCACAACGACGCCAACAACTACAACAACTCCTACAACGACAACGACTCCTACAACCACAACGACTCCAACAACCACTACGACGCCAACAACTACAACAACTCCTACAACGACAACGACTTCTACAACCACAACGACTCCAACAACCACAACGACGCCAACAACTACAACGACTCCTACAACCACAACGACTCCAACAACCACAACGACGCCAACAACTACAACAACTCCTACAACGACAACGACTCCTACAACCACAACGACTCCAACAACCACAACGACGCCAACAACTACAACAACTCCTACAACCACAACGACTCCAACAACCACAACGACGCCAACAACTACAACAACTCCTACAACGACAACGACTCCTACAACCACAACGACTCCAACAACTACAACGACTCCAACAGCCACAACGACGCCAACAACCACAACGGCACCAACAACAATACCGTTACCACCAGTTTGTCCGATAACCATTCCATATTCACTTCCCATATATTTACCTCATGAAACGTGTTGCAACAAATATTATATTTGTAGTTACCAAATACGTACACTCATGACTTGTCCAACATTTATGTATTTTAGCACCCTTTATTTTGCTTGCGATTTTGTATTTAATGTTCCTTGTCAACCGCCTAAAAATTTTTGTCCGTAGTTTTTAATAACTTTTATTTATAAATGCTTTACGCAGCATTAAAATTAATATTGCAAAATAAGCTTTAACGATAGTTTAAGTTCTATGCTGTAGTGATATAATTTAATATATTTATTTAAGATTTTTTCAAAAATATTTTTTTTAATAATAAACCTTGAACAATAAAAAGATTTAATAGACAACTTTTTTGATGCTTGGTGATTTTGCAACATAACTCTTAAGTAGTCGCGCAAGAACTAAGTGGTCTCAACCAACGTTTAATTTAAAATTATGCAGTTTATAGACATCTGTATTTATGTGACTTGCAAGATTACGTAATTAATTTTCGTGTAAAGATTGCATAATTACATTTATGGGAAATTACATAAGCGTAACTCTTAAATATTGTAGATAACCTCAAAATAAACCAAGAAGAGAAAACCACTTACTGAGCTGGAATTAACAAAATTTACTCATGAAAAATTTAGGCGATAATGTAATTGTACAAATTTGGCATAAACACAAACGTTTTTGAAAATTCTTGACTGAAATCTTTAGAGCATCAAATCTTAGTTTTCGGAATTTATAAAATATAGATGGCAATGGAGATGTATTTGTTCGGTGCAAAAAATTATGTTTTTGATTAGGTGTATTAGATTTGATTCCTTGGAAACGAAAACAGATTGTCTAAAAAGAAACCAATTAGAACATACATATAAGAGAAATTTTTTATATGTTTTCGATGAACCCAAGTCCAAGTCCAGCTTCAATAGGGCATCAAACGTGATGTTCCTAAGTGTGGGCCCTAGTACGGACCCTTGCGGGACCCCGCAGGTCACCTGGACAGATTCCACGCCATCAGGCCCTTGTATCATTAGAGTCCTGTTTTCCAGGTAGCTTTCTATAATGTTCACAAGATATGTATCTACCTTCTTGCTCTTAAGGGCTTCTATAATGATTGACCACGCTAGTGAATTGAACGCATTTTGAACATCTAGCGTGGTCAAGTTGCATAGTCTTCTTGTTCTCCAGGTGCTTGCGCAGGTCGTTCTGGCCCATCGGTCAACCCTTTTTAAGGCATTTATGGTGGACTTGCTTCGCATGAAACCATATTGCTGCTCAGATAGCCCCCCTGACGCATCGATGCGGGATCTTAGTCTCTCAAGTATAAGATGCTCGAACATCTTGGCAAATGTGTTTAATGGACATAGGGGTCTGTAGGAGATAGCCTCATTAGAGGCCCTTTTCTCTTTGTCAAGTAGGACGAGCCTGGCTTTTTTCCATATGTCCGGGAATGTTTGTGGTTGCAATAGGTGATTTATTAGTTGGGCCAATGATGCAGGGCTGTTAATAACGATCTCTGCCAAAGCTTCTGTCGGAATGCCGTCTGGGCCAAGAACTCTTCTGTTATTTAAGTTCTTGGCCGTGGCAATTATTTCTTTATTTGTGAATGGGGGTGTAGGGTATGCGATCGGAGACTTGGAGGTATTCCTTGAAGGTTTCTATGGGAATAACTTTTGTGTGCAGTTGCTGCTGATTGGGTTGAGCACCGGGCTGTGTTTTCCTCAACCTTTTCGTTGCTATCCTATACCCCTTACCGGAAGGGTCACAGTCTACGCTTTTGCCAAGCTCCAGCCATGCCTTTCGCTTGGTTCTGCGGAGTTCCTTCCTACACTCCTTGTAGTAGTGGTTTTCTGTGGTTAATCGGCCGTTGATTTGCTTATTGGCTCTCGCCGATGATCTTCTGGCGCACTGGCATTCCTTTTTAACATTTGCAAGGTCGTCGTACCACCAGTAGATCCCAGTTGCATTGTGCTTGTTTTCTTTGCGTCGGGGCATGCTGGCATCGCAGCATTGGATCATTGTCTGTCAAGGTTTCCGGTGTTACTTTTTAGCATAGGTGTATGAAACGGTCGAAGGTGTTCTTGAGTTTCTCTTTGTTCAGTCTATTAATATTCCATGATGAGAGGAAGTGGCAGTGGTTATGGAGAGGCATATCTGCGGCTATTTCATAAGTGATGTAATTGTGGTCGCTTAGCGACTCGTCATGCATCACCCTCCATCCCTTGATCTTGGAGGCTACCCTAGCACTTGTGCACGTAACATTGATTATAGAAGTGGACCCTCGTGAGGAGAAGATGGGGGTAACATTTATCTCGCACATGTCCTGTGACTCTAGCCACTCTATTAGAGTTTGGCCTCTTTCGTCTTCTCTGCGTTCTCCCCACCCGGGCAATTTAGCATTGAAGTGACCGGATACCATGGCGGGTTTGTTGTGTGTTATAAGTGAGCACTTGATGTCCTAGATGAGTTTAAGGAAGTCGTCGAGGATGTCGTTTGGCGAAATGTAGCACGAGTACAGCCACGAGTTGTTAATCTCCACTGCGACTGCCCCCCTCGTTGTCTCGCATCTTTGTATGATCATTGATCCAGTTGTCAGCCCTGGATTTATTTATGTTGGGCTCAAAGATTATCATTACATCTACATTGTTAGCTCTGGCGGTCGCTAGTAGCAGATCGTGTGCCGCTCTTCTTCTGCCTATGTTGATTTGGATAATACGTAACTTATTGTCCATGATTTATGAAGTAATCAGATCTGTTCCTTCTGCAGCAGATTGTTCCGGTTCGGTCTTATTGGCATTCTTGCCCTTTCTGCTAAATCTAGGACAGGCCGACGTCCACAGTGTATGGTCTTGCACTTTGCACAGGGGGCATTCTTTGCTGTGTTTACACCCCCTTTTGCTCTTTTCCACAGTTGTAACAGCAGTGCCTTTTGTTGGTTCTCCGACAGTTATTGACTGTATGACCGGTTTCCCAGCATCATGAGCATTTATCATCTGCTTTTCTTTCGGCGATCCTACAAGGAGTTATGCCAATTTTTATTGTTTTTAGCCCTAATAGGAATCTTCCTGTTGTCTGGTCCGTCACAACCGTTACTATTTGTTTTCCATTAGCACTCGGTCTAAGCTTGTTTATTCTGAGCGAGCTCGTTTCTGACTTGTTGGTTTTTTGGCGTATGGCTGCATCCACTTCTTCTAATCTGGCCATTTCGTCGATGTCCTTAATGTGTAAGACTTTTTTGTTTCTGCTTGTCGCTGTTACATTGGTGTTTGCTTTGGTCATTTCTATCGTTAGAATTCCGTCCATGGATCGGGTTTTGGTTATATCTTCCGTGATTAGGAAGAGATTACCCTCTCTTGTCTTCTTGACCGCTTTAAGCGCCTCTGCTTCTGTTTTATTATAGAGCGATTTCTTAACATTTTTGAGGAGGTTTGCATATGATTTGCCTTCTTCTCTTATTACAATTGATCGGTATGTGCTCGGTTTGTTTGCTGTTACCAGGATAGAGCATTTAATGTATGCGGAGCTTTTAAATGCGGCTTCGGCATTTTTTTCTGTAGGGCTTGATGTAGTTTGGCCAACTCTGATGTCACGCGTTGATCGACATTTTTTAGGATCATGTATGTATTTTTCGGTTTATTTCCTGGTTGGGGAGTTGCTCTTTTGGTGGCCGCAAATGCCTTCTCAGGTCATTGTAGTTGTACGACTTTCCATATTTCGTCGAAGGTATTTGCCTCAGATAGCATAGATAGGATGTTTTCTAGATTTTGCTCTTTAAGTTTTACAGCGTTTCTACATTTAACTCAGTAAGAAGATCTGGTTTTAGTTGATGCACTGGTTTCGTTTCCCATTCGTTCTTTGGCCTCATTTTGGAAAACACCATCAAGACTGCAATGCATAAGAAAAAAAACAATAATTTGAGAAATTGTTGAAAACTTTTGTATTTTGTGCATTAACAAAAAAAGTTTTGGTTTCACTGTGAGCTAAGACACGTACAATAATATCAGTTAAAAATAACACTATTACGTTTTTTGTAATATTTTGCACGGTATGACTTTCTTCTGTGCTTTTGTTTTGTTTATTAGCTTAAGGATTTATGTCAAGTTATTCTTTAAGATTTTTTGTGTTTATATGAGTTGTTTCAATTGTTTTCTTTTTTGAAATAGTTTTGCTTCTATTGACAGATGTGTAGATCTTTATTTTTATAACCATTGATATTATGTGTTAGTTTGTCTTTCTCTTAGCCTTCTAAATCGAATTTCTATACTGTAGCGATTATTAAAACTAATTAATTTATTTGTACACATTAAAACTAACCGAACTAATTAAATCTAAGGATATTTGATACCAACACGCTAATTTTATATATTACAGTCACCGAAAGGAAATGTCGGTGGATAACTTCTATTTATTTAAACACTAACGCTTGTTTACATTAAAGTCGCGTACAAGGTTATACACTGAAGACTGTAGTTATCGCCAGCAAACGGGGCTAGACGATCGACTTGGACCACTTTGGCTTGCTTCTCGGATGGTTTTCGGATGCGATATATTACGTCATTAATACGCTGCACGACTTCATTAAAGCTCTTCTATTGCTTTTGCAGGTTCGGCGACAAACCACGTCTACTTTGGGAATTATACAGAGATACCATGTCGCCAGGTGGAAACTCACCATTTTGTGCAATGACGACATATCTAATCTTCATCGCTGGCAGTTTGTGTGTTTTTACGGGCTTTTTTATGTACTTCGCCCAGCCTCTTGGTCAGCATGCTGACATAGTTTTTTCCAGCAATTTTTATCGATCTTCGTTCAAATTGGAGGTCGCATGGCAGTCCTATTTCGGGACCGAACATCACACAAGATGGTGTTTGACCTGTGCTTTCGTGAACGGATGATCGGTAAAAAAAGTCCCATTGCGTGCAATACGTTTTGATGTGTTTGCCCAAAGCACTAATTTCTTCCCAGGTTAGTCGTCGGCTTTTTTCTTTCCAGTCTAGGAGTAGTCTTATTTCAAGACTATTTTTTTTGTTTGCAACGCAACTGTTTAGGGTCCCACTTATCATCAACCATAGCAGTTCTCCGGAGACATTCCACTTTTTCTTTAAGTTGCGAACACTGGCTGCCGTCCGCTGAACATGGTATTCTAAGCAAAACATCAGCATTCCAATGACTATTTTCGGCACGGTGTTTTTTGTCATAGTCATATTCTTTATTCATTCATTCTTTATTTTAAAGCGGCGTGGTCCGTTCTCAGTAAAAATTTTTGTCCATATAAATATTTGTAGAAATGTTCTATGGACTTAATGACTGCTAACAGCTCCTTTCTAGTCATGCAATAATTCCATTGTGGTTTGGAGAAAACATTTGTAAAATATGCGATAACTTTTTCTTGTTCATCTTAAACCTGTAAAAAGACCGCGCGTTTGGCCAGATTGTTTGCGTCCGTATCCAAAACAAATTTTCCATCATCTCTTAGATAACTCAATATCGCCAAAGTGACTAGGACCTATTTTAGTTGATGGAAAGCATTTTTGCAGTTTTCATTCCATCTAAATTCTCCTGTTTCTTTGATCAATTTTGTCAAATTGACAAATCCGGGTACAAATCGTCTATAAATAGGTGCATAACCCAAGGAAACTTTAGACCTAATGTTTTTCGATTGATCTTGGCCATGCTTGCACTGCTCAGATTTGGTCTAGGCCAGCCTTTACTTTGTCTCTAGATACGACGTGGCCAAGGTATTGCATTTTCTTCTTAAATACGTGGCATTTCTTTGAGTTCCATTTGAGAATAGCCGCTGAAACACTTCCTTCAAGTTGTTCAAGTATTCTTCAAACAACTTTTCAACCACGATAACGTCGTGCAGGTAAACCAAGCACGTCTTCCAAGACAGTCCGCGCAAGATGGTCTTCATCAAACGCTCAGACGTTACAGAAGCGTTGCACAGGCCAAAGGGCATCACAGGGAACTGCCACAAACCATCGTAAAAACTGTTTTTTCACAATTCTTGGATTCCAATTCTACCTGCTTGTAACCACTTTTTAAGTCTAAGGTGAAAAACCACTGGGATCTTGACAGAGTGTCTAACGTATCGTCAATGCTGGGTAAAAAAAACTGTCCTTTTTCATCACGTCGTTTAGCTGTCTGCAGTCTACGCAAAACTCCGTTGATCCATTTTTCTTTTTTACGAGTACTACTGGGAATGTCCATGAGCTACTTGACTGTTCAATTACGCCTTCTTGGTCCATATCTGTCTCCAGTAATAATTTTATGTTTCACTACGTTAGTTCTTCTTTATGTACCACTCTTCAGCATGAACACATACTGATACTCTTGAATCAACACTTTAACTTTAGCCAGTTGGTCTTGGTTGAGGTTTTAGCATTTGAAAGTAAGAAGGTCCAATAGATGTGGGCACTTCTTCGGCGACGTATCTTTATTAGACTTCAAGCATCTCACAATTTGAGATACCCCAGTCTTCTTTTTCATTGGCTTCGTGTTATTTACTCGTATTAAAGTTTTGCCAACGAGTAGTTCCTTTTCAACTAAGTCACCCTCCATTGGTTCAATCTCGCAAATTTAAATTTTCATCAGTCACGTCTTCACTCAATAAGACTTGAACGGCTGTCTTCTCTGACGAATGAAAAGAAATTTTTTTATTGTCGATCTTTAGGACATCGCTTTTCATATCCAAATGAAACCCATACTTCTTTATAACGTCCATTTTTAGAATAACTTCTTCCGTGATGTTACCGGTGCTTGGTAGTCGAGTACTTCATTTCCCAAAGCAATGGTTATTTGTACTTGTCCGTAAGTAGATATTTCTTCGCAGGTCGCCGTTTAAAGTCATACTGTTACTGGTGATGTCTCGCTCTTATGTCAACCAGTAATTGAACACTTCTTCCATTAATCTTGCCATTGTGAAATGCTATACAATTGCTCCCTAGGCATGAATGTTAATCTCTGGGACACGGCTTGTTAAGGTCGAGTTTCGCCCCATTCGGTCAACCTGTTCTAGTTTTTTGGGCGCTCTTCTGGTATTCTTTTGGGGTTAGTACAGCCTCGTCGTACGTGGCCTACTTCTCCGCAGTTCCAGTACGTCACTTCTCTTCCTCGAGCTACCTGTTCTTAAAATACACTTCGTACTGTCTTCAACGCTTTCTTCTGTGTGCGAGGGTATTTCTGCAGCACCACGGAGCTTATGGCTGCCTCGGTGCGATGCTTGTTTCAGCGCTTCAAACTCCAAAGCATGGGTTAAAGCGTCATCCAACGTCTTCGGTCGAGCTAATCGGAGAGCCTGCTGCGTTTCGTTGTCTCGGAGGCCGTCTACAAATGTTTGATTAACCAACTGTTCCAACAAGGTATCTGTTGCTGTCGGATACGCAAACCGTGTTAATCTAACGATGTCAGCCTCAAACCCTTGAAGACTTTCGGCAGCTTTCTAAACCTGAATTTGAGCTTGATACAGATGTTGAAGATGAGCATCTCTATATCTCATTTTTAATCGTCAAATTACAAGTTCGCAATTTTTGTGTAGGTGGTCAAGAACAGTTTGCAAGATTCTAAAAGCTTTTCTACAAGACACTATTAAATACGTCGCTTCCTGATTGTTGCTTTAAGCATTGACTGTAGCTGTGTTTTCAAACTGCTCGTAGTAGGTTGACCACGGAACTCTACCATCAAAATATGGAGGTACAGTTTTAAACTTGTAAGTGGTTTCTTGCTTATGGTCCATTATTAAATCTTTACACGTGACGCTTCCTTCGCCGTGACAATTCATTCGATTTATTGTTTCTTTAAACAGTTTCATTTTGTTTTCTAAATTGTCCTCTATTGGTTCTATTTTCTCATACATAGATTCGCAAATATTTTCTTTTAAATTTAACATATCTGCTTGGGATTCGTCTTAAACAATTTTAATTTGATTTTTTTAATTTTAAACTTCTAAAATTTTCCATTAATTTTTTTTCTATTTTCTGGGTATTTTTGTTCAATTTTCTGAAAAACTTACGTTAACCTTTTCTTCTACTTTTCTAGAATTTTCTTCCATTTTATTATTCATCGATTCTTGACCATTTTTTGTTAATTCGAGAAATGCTTGCAAACGCGTCACCGGCATAAATTTAACCACGAATAATAATAAAAGAAGTTTATTAACACTAAATTTAATAACGCCCGACACTAGTTTAACAAAATCAAACAACTAAGATTAAACGCTATAAACACGTGAATCGCGAACTAGAGTTTTATTTATTTACGCTATCAATGTTTTTATTACGAGAGAGATATTAAATTATTTAACAGTATTTATACTAAAATCGCAAACAGCTTATTTATTTAAACGATTCTATTCCCGCACTGACGCCATTGTAACGATTATTAAAACTTATTAATTTAAGTATACTATAGATATGTATACGTTTATAACTAACCGAACTAATTATATTTAAGGATATTTAATACAAACACTTACGCTAGTTTTATACAGTACACTCACAGAAGGATAAAGTCCGCTGATAACGTCTATTTACTTAAACACTAACGCTTGTTTACATTAAAGTCACGTACAAGGTTATACACCATGGATTTATCGCAACACGCGTTAATCACTTATTGATTTAGACTTGAATAATCTTCTTAACACTACCGTCTTCGAATTATTGTATGCTCTCAAACCTTAACGTTTAAATATATGCTAAAATCAAATTTGCAAGATTTGTTAATATTTTTTTTCTGATTTTGGTTGCTTTTTTATATGTCAATGTTGATATACTGTTATAATTTAAAAAGTAACAATATCAATAGTTACGAAAAGCCACAATAACATTTATTACAAAAAAATAAAAATATTGAGACAAAAACCATTCTATTTGAATTATTCTTTGCAGACTTGCACCACATGTCTTTTGCAACCGTATTTTTGACAGTTTTTGCACAAGTTGGAACTTTTATTGATTGTGCCTGTAGAAAAATATCATCTACCTCGTTTTTTGTTTAATTTGGCGCAACGTCTCAATCATCATCTCGTGCAGGAATCGTTTCAGATTTCATTTTTTGCGCAATATTTTTTGCTGCGCTAGTTTTGGATACATGTATGTGTATACATCCACGTATTATGAACCTGAGTAAAAACAATGTAAGCATCGTAAGCAGATATGTGCAGAATATTGTAGAAAACGATCATCGGTTGTCGTTTTTGTTTTTGTAGTGTAGCACGCTACTGATTTGTCTATTGTATCTTAACGAATTTTATTATTAAAACTACTAAAAATATGTATACATTTAAACTAACCAAACTAATTAAATCAAACTATCTAAAAACAAAAACTTACGGTAATTTATATAAAATATGCTATCACTAATAGGTTCACAGTTGTTTACTTTAAATGGCACGTTCACTTTCCTCGATGTACACTTTATTTATTTAAAACTTCGCACGTGCTAATTACTTATTTATCTTCACTCTAACACTTCAAGTTCATTCAGATACAGAAACTGACCTTCCGCATGCTCGAACACTTCTTTTACATTCATTTTATCTCGGTCTAGAACATTCGCAACCTTTCTGCATTTATCGTTCGCTATCTGGAATTTGGCTTTATCGAATCGTAGATTCGACGTTATTCGCAAATGTTCCAGTATCAGCAGATCTCTTTTTTCTATTATAATCTAGAATAATTTAAGGCTTTTTACTTGGCCTAACCAAATCTTTAACAACTTTTTTTATTATGTCCCAAACTATTTGCATTGTTTTTTTGAACTAAAACTTTTTTAGCGAGGGTAAATTTGACATTATGATGAGGCTTCGTAACGAAAAATGCGCAGCACAGTCGCAACAAACTATATTTTTTTATTAAAATTTTTGACGTTCATATTGACATAAGATATTCTAATCTTTAATTTTGATATCACCATCTACGTGTTTATAAAGAGTTGTTAAATTTTTTTAAATTTTCAATTAATTTATTTGATGAGTAAAAATTCGTTTAAAAATGGTAGTGGTCTAAACTAATTTTAATAAAATATAAACAATCAGTAATATAAAATAAAACAACGTTTAGTTAATTTAAATTGATATAGTCCTTGAAACAGTTTGATATTGTATTGAGTTGTGTCCACAACTTATGTAATAATTTTTTTTCCGGTCGAAATCGCTTACTTTCATCTTTTTACAGTCTCTAGATTTTGAGCCGTGGGGAACGCGTTTAATAACTACTTAAAACAAGAAGTTTTAGAAAGATTTCTATTTTTTTGCGTAGTGTAGTTTTAGTTTCTATATTCCTATAATACTTTAACGTTATAAAAAATTATATTTTTCAGTGTAAACAATGGCTTTGGTTATAAATAAATTATATTTGTACGACTATTTTAGAGAATCAAATATCCTTGTATCTGACTGTTTGCTTGGTTTCATTATTTCATAATTAGATTAAATAATGCTTTTAAATTATCAAACTAATTTAAGTGGTTGAAATAAATGTACAAATACTTAAACTGTCTCTTAAATCATTTTTTAATAAAATATTTATTTTTTTACTTGCGAGATAATAAGAATAAGTGTGGGTAATTTACGCAAATAATAAAACAATGAGAGAATATATAAGCAAAATCTGCGTTTAATATTTTACAAATAATTAAACATGAATCTTTCTACAAAATGTAAGTAATCTATTTTGTTACAACAAATGCTGAAATTTTTGTTTTAGTTTTGGTTTTCTTTGTGACTACGTTTATGGCTTTCGATATTGGTCTAATTTCTGGTAACACAAATAAAAGTTGTAAAAAAAATTATATAAATTTTTGTTTTAGCTGTTAGACCTACTACTGCACCACCTCTATCAACTACAACAACTCTTACAACTACAACGACTCCAAGAACCACAACGACTCCAAGAACCACAACGACTCCTACAACCACAACGACTCCAAGAACCACAACGACTCCAAGAACCACAACGACGCCAACAACTACAACAACTCCTACAACGACAACGACTCCTACAACCACAACGACTCCAACAACCACAACGACGCCAACAACTACAACAACACCTACAACGACAACGACTCCTACAACCACAACGACTCCAACAACTACAACGACGCCAACAACTACAACAACTCCTACAACGACAACGACTCCTACAACCACAACGACTCCAACAACCACAACGACGCCAACAACTACAACAACTCCTACAACGACAACGACTCCTACAACCACAACGACTCCAACAACTACAACGACTCCAACAACCACAACGACGCCAACAACCACAACGGCACCAACAACAATACCGCCACCACCAGTTTGTCCGATAACTATTCCATATTCACTTCCTATATATTTGCCTCATGAAACGTGTTGCAATAAATACTATATTTGTAGTTACCAAATACGTACACTCATGACTTGTCCAACATTTATGTATTTTAGCACCCTTTATTTTGCTTGCGATTTTGTATTTAATGTTGCTTGTCAACCGCCTAAAAATTTTTGTCCGTAGTTTGTAATAAATTGTACTTATAAATGCTTTACGCAGCATTAAAATTTATGTTGCAAAATGCACTTTAACGATAGTTTAAGTTCTATGCTGTAGTGATATAATTTAATATATTTTAGAATTTAAGATTTTTTCAAAAATTTTTTTTTTATAATAATAAAACTTGCACAATAAAAAAATTTAATAGACAACTTTTTTGATGCTCGGTGATTAAACGATTTTGCTACATAACTTTTAAGTAGTCGCGGGAAAACTAAGTGGTCTTAACCAACGTTTAATTTAAAACAGTACTATTATGCAGTCGTTTATAGACACCTGTATTTATGTGACTTGCAAAATTACATAATTAATTTCTGTGTAAAGATTCCATAATTACATTTATGGGAAATTACATAAGCATAACTCTCAAATATTGTCGATAACCTCAAAATAAACTAAGAAGAGAGCTGGAATTAACAAAGTTTACTCATGAACAATTTAGGCGATAATGTATTTGCACAAATTTGGCATAAATACAAATGTTTTCAAAAATTTTTGACTGAAATGTTAAGAGCATCAAATCTTAGTTTTCGGCATTTATAGAATATACATGGCAATGGAGATGAATTTGTTCGTTGCAAAAAAATTTATGTTTTTGATTAGGTGTATTAGATGTGTTTTCGTGGAAACGAAAACAGATTGTCTAAAAAGAAACCAAATAGAACATGCTTATAAGATAAATTTATGATATGCTTTCAATAATTTTGAAAGTTTGGCTAAAACTTGATCTAAGTATCGTATACTATAAGTTACATTTAGCAAAACTAACATTTTTCTCTTTTTGTTCAACTGTCTCTCCAAAAGGAAGTTTTGACCCAGAGCTAATGTTTACAAAAAAAGCACGTTCCCTTCGACAACTATATGATAGCTCACCTTCCGTTTTTAGTACTTCAAACTCAGTCAAAGTATCATTTAAAATTTTACTTCTGGATTAGGTAAAACAACAACCAAAATTTCAGATTACGAAAAAACGTCTGTAAATTAACTGAGGCTATAACATGTTGTAACCGCTGGCCGAGCACTTACAATAATTTTGAATTGGGGTAAGTGTTAGATGAGGACTAACTAACTCAAATACTATAATCAAATACGATTGATTTAAAATGTACCCTAGTAGCACGAAATATATGTACGATATTCTAATGATCTTGGTACAATATTTAAAGATGGTTAAATATAGCTTGATGTAATAGATATATTCCTGATATTGTTAAAGTGTTTAATACTAATATTCTAAAAATATATTTGTACAATATCATTGATATATTTTAAAACCATACAAATGTTTTCAAGGTTTACATGACATCAAAAAAATATTTTAATTCTAGATATGTACTTATTGCAAAATGTAGAAAATGTATTCTAAATATTGTAAAAGTAGATAAAAACAATGTTATAAAAATATGTAGCAACAATGTCGTTTTTCAAAGTTTGACTGACATAAAATATATATTATAATTATAAATATATCTAACTTTTTTGTGCTTATTTTTAACTGTACTTATAAATTTACGTATTTATAGATGTTAAACGTTTTTCTTAAACTGTCTGTTTTATTTTTGCTAAAAACGCTAACACAACATTCTCACAATTTAAATATGCTTATTTTAAAAATTATTTTTATGTGCGTATATTTTAATAAAATTGTATAAGAAACGTAATTTAATTATTAAAAAATTACACAAGGAGAGTATAAATACGAGACAACTGCGTTTGAATTGAATTGAAAAACCAATTGCGTTATAACTAAAAAACTATTGTTATTTTACAATAATAAACTACATTTGCTGCAAAGAAATTTTAGGTACTGTAATTCTGCTGTAAAATTACTAGTAATGCTAGTAGGTATTTATGATTTTAAAAGTCATCTTTTCCAAATATTTTTGTGGCATTCTAAACGAATTTAGACCATCCACCTTTTAGTAAATTTCGTAGAATTCTTTGCAACATTGAAAACGTATATTATTTACCTGCTTTTGGATACTGAAGTCAGAAACAGTTTTTGGATTTCGTGTTTGCAGTTTGCGAAGCTTAAATTTTTATATCCAGTTTTAGTGCAACGTAATTGTATAATCAGGTAAGTGCCTATTAATTTTCTAATTTTTTATTTTTGCTTCATGTTTTCTAAATATAGAAAAGCAAAATTTTGTAAATAATATATATTAACGCAACGAGTACACCCTAAATTCGATGTTTGCTTTGTAATAATTCAAAGAAATTTCAACGGTCATCACTAATAACAAACATAAATTAAAGAAATGTTTTTATTTACGTAACTATAGTCAATAAATAACAAACAACACATTTTAAATAATATATAAATAAATATATGCAAAAAACGGTTTCTAAAGTTTGTTTGAATATTATCCTTATTTTTGAATAGCAATCCCAAAAAAATGTTTTTGTGCACTTTTAAAACATCATGTTTGAAGTTTTTTGTAATTTCAAACTATCATACTAGTGTCGGCAAAAAGACAAACATTACTATATATAGTAGATGTTTTATTAAAGTGGTTATAAATGTAGATATTTTAATACAACTTGGTAGAGTAAATTTTAATTGTGTTTTTTTTTAGATGCCATTACAAGACGACTTCCTGATGTAACAGATGTTACATACGTAAATTCGTTGCGTTATATTTGCCAAAATTTAAAACATTTATGTAGCATCTATGTAACATGTGATGAGAGTAATAAGTAATTTTAAGATACATTTTTTTGTGTAATTGTTTTTTAAAGATGTTTAAAATGTATATAAATTTTATATTTATATTTTATTCATCATAGTGTCATTTTTATAAATAAACGTGTTTTTACAAAATATCTGCAGGTATTCAATACGGTTTAATAAAAACTGTACAATGCGTAGCAAAGAAAAACCAGATTAAATATAATTTGCAAACATACATATATGTAGTAGGTATTTATTTTGCAATAATCTCACAAATAATAATAAGGTACAACTAGAACAGATTAAAAAGTAATATTTCACATATATTGCAAACAAATATGGAGACGACATTTACATCTAATGTCTGCCATATATTAAAAACATATATTTAGAAGATATTTATAACTAATATTTAGAAAATATTTATTTTACATAAACTATTGATATAACATTACAATAAATGGCCAATATAAAAAAGTGTAACATTTAGATATTTACCAAATGTTATTTACTAATATGTTACTAACATAAATTTAAAAACGCATTTTACTGTATATAGGTTGAATTAAAATTACTTTTTCATTTTTGGACGCCATCTATCGGGCATCGTTGGTCCCTTATGGTCGAGAAAACAAAAACCGTCATTTTTACTTTGTCATCGTGCACTACATAACCTATGTTTGCATGAATTAAAATTAATTTTTTAAAACATCCACGTGTTGTGACACGATGTATAATAAAAATATAGATAACTAATTAATTTATTCCACGCAGGGTAAGTGATTTCTATTCGTTTTTGAATTATTGGTAATTTCCGTGTCTTTTTATTAGCGCCATGTGTTACTTCCCAAATCTGGGCTTCCTTGCTTGTACAAGTTTAAAATTTACGTTGGAAAAGTTCTAATAGGAAGCATTGGACCTATGAACTCTGGGATACAAAGGCAGACACAATCGAATTTCTATTCGGAGGCAATTGACGTTTAAATAATACAAAAGTGAATTTGTACCAGGTACGATTAATATTTCCATTAGGAGGCCATTGATAACTAATACCATCTTAGATGAAAAGGCACATGTAACATCATACGATACGTTTCGGTTCTCTTACCCTTTATAAATGTTTTTACGGTGTTGCTCATAAATTATATTTATTAATCGTGTCGAAACGTTGAAAATGAATTGCTTCTTATTACTATTACTTTATTAGTTATGTAAATTGCTATCGAATGCAAATTACGTTCTTGATATAATTGTTTTGTAAGTTGCCGATACTTAAGGTGTTTCAGTCCCTACGTATACTTGTAGTAAAATTGAATTTACTTATTGTGATGTTATCAAATTATCTCTAATTGTTATTGATTCACATTTTAATCTTTTTATCCTTCTAAAGTAATTAAAGTACAATTGTTGTTAACGATTTGGTCTCTTTCTTTGTTTCCTCCAGCTTTACAAACCTTAAAAAATTTATACAAGTTTTGAACCTCCTGTGCTGATTTAGCAGGAGATATTTCTGCAAAAAAAAAATCCGGCACTCATTAAAATAAAATTACTTGAACCTACTCTCTCTCTCCGACAGGTATTGTTTCAATCCTACAAGGAATTGGCCATGCAGGGTTCGTAAATTACTAGAAACTTTTAGCAAATATATTACGTATATTTGTGTGTCATGACCAGAAGATTGCTTAGAGAACGCGTCTGCAATAACGTCATTCAAAAATTGTTGAAGCGAAACACATTCTGAGATAACACTAATAGAACCCAAAGAAATAGTATTAATCATAGAAGAAGTAGCATTAAAAGTCTAAAATCCTAACCAAAAGTCAGAAATAAAGTTCATGGCTTTCCAAAGGTAGACGCTTAAGGCTTTTCTATCACTTGAGAAAAGTTCAGTTTTTAAGTGGGCGGACCACAGTTTTAGTAGTATGCATTGCTGCAGAACATACGTATTCAATGCACCTTCAAATAACCCTTGCATTAGAAAAGGATGGAAAATTATTCAGAAGCCTGATATTATATGCAGATAATTTACGACAAGTTCGCCGCTGTGGTTGGTTGAATTTGTTCCGAAATAAGTTGACAGTCCACGTGGACTAAATCTCGACCTTATCTGGTTGTGATAATTTTTGAAACTACTGAGTATGCAAAATAACAATCATGGATGATAATAATCATTCACATGAAATGTTATCAGAATTATTCAAAATAACATTAATGTTATATCTTACAAATAATTCTATGGAACATAAAAAAACAAAATGTAATATAAATCTTATATTTTTGCAATAGAGTTGGTTACACTAGTAATAATGGTTACAAACAAATTTTTCCTTCAAACAAATGTTTTGTTACAAGCTTTAGGTGTTTTTACGAACCTGCACGGCCAACTCTCAATCGTCGGAGAGAGAGGGGGTTCATAGATACATAAAGTGAAAAGATATATAAGGGCGCCAGAGCTTATCCAAAGTCACGTCTGTCTGCTCACAACAGAATGGTAATAAACTTGTAACTAGATGTTAGGTTCGTAATTGTTGAAGGAAACGAATAACAAAAGAAATTCAATCGTTAATAACAATCTCACTTTAATTCCTCTATAAAGATAAATCTATTAACAATTAAATAGACAAATATACACAGGTACTGTAGAGAATATAGAAAAGAGAATAGTAGCAGGATCGGCAACTTACACTACACGTCAAACAAGAGTGTAATTACCATAACATGTATAAAACTTTATCAGTAAGTAACATTAATAATGATAATTGATTGTGGATATAAGCAGCAAGCGATAAGTAATTTATCTAAATTAATTTAGTAACAATCACAAGTAACAAATCAATTCGAAGGTACGAGTAGCAACTATAATAAGTCGTGAGTTTACACCGTAGCGACCACGCATAAATAAGTAAAATTGACTTACCAAATTCCAGGGTACTTTCAGAAAAACGTTTTTCCTACGGCTTCCTGCAATTTAACTTCCTGAAAAATAATCGTGTCTACCTGGCGACTCACAAACTACAAATAAAAAAACACATTTAAGGGACAGTAAACGAACCGACACTTATCGTATGCTGTTACAATAATGTTACGCCTATGGTGGTATTAAGTAATTGCCTCCGAATAGAATTCAATCGTATCCAATAATTATGATCTTCCGACCAAGGTGAGAATCATCAAGGTTAAGTTATGGCCTCCGTAAGACCCCAATTGTGCGGCTGGAAATCGCCTTCTCTTAGTGCTCGAGTACGGCAACGTGATGCCTTATTTAGTAATAGTTACGATATCCATTTATCGAAAATATAACAATTGTAACATGAAGGGACGCAAAATGGCTGTCAAAAGGAAAACGAATTACAAACGAGTTTATACTAAAAGACGACTTTAGCTTACCCTGTAACGTCTTAACGAAACTAGGAATTTAAATAATTATAAATGGTTTTCCATTATTTCCCCGATGGTAACGGATAAATATTAATATTCACTAGTTACAGACCATTTACATCATCCACATGTGACGACTTTCTACCAAATGACATCTAATACGCAAAGGATCGTTAGCGGGTGTCAAAACCCGAATCTAATTTCACGTCGAAAACACATAAGCGTACCTAATGAAGATTTCGACCGTAATAACAAAGGCGTACGTAATGAAAATTCGACCTTAACAGATTCCCCCCCAGCAAGATAAAAGCGTGGAGCGAGAATAACGAAAACAAAGCTAAAATGAAGACAGAAATTTAGGCATACGCCAAGGACAGAACCCTAAAATCCAAGACCAACCCCAAAACACAATAACGCCCAACCCCAGAAGAAACGTAGATAAAAGAGATTTTCTCGGTTTACTAAGCATCACCAACCAGATGTGTCTACAAGTCGCATGAAGCGGAATCATACTTCAAAGAACCAGAAACTCAACTAACAGAATAGAAGTATCAGCACAGGTACTCGTTGAAAGTCGACAACAGTCGTTACGCTAAAAAGCCAGAAAGCAACGCAGTCCCATAGACCTTACTGATCGACAGTACCAAACAAACCAAGAGAAAAAAGAAGAATGATAGGAAAGAAAAGAAGTTTAGACCACGGTCAAGGATAACGCCCTAAAATCCCTTGAAACCCCAACCCCTGAATGCAAATCCAACCCTGAATATAAACCCCTAGGAAGCCCCTCAGGAAAAGGACTAAGGTATCATAGGAAAATGGATAAGGAACGGTACCCATAACCCCGAGACCAGGAAACACCCTAGGAATCATATCGCAGACTAAGGTTTCCTCGTTGGAGTGCCGGACGATTGTGTGGCGTCGAAGTTTTAATCCCACCTCAAGCCCTCGCGACAGATGTTAAAGCGCGTCGTTGGGCCCCCCAACGTTAGTCCACACAAGCGCACGTCACCGCAACCAGTACTCGCTTGCCCACCATAGTCTTCCTCCCACCCAGGATGGATTCTGATCCGCGACCAGAGGGAACAAGACCCAGGAAAGCCCCCCACCCTGAAAGTAGATAAAAGAAGAAAGAAATGACTGTAGCCGGAAGCGGTGCCTGCTGTACAACCACAACATCCTATGCGCCGGTTAAGAAGGATTGGCTACCCCCGCCAAGCTCCACCAAGTCCGCCGTACGGCCCCCGAAAGGTATAATGCCTGGTCCAGAGCTTGGGGCTACCGGGTCGGAGACAACCAACCTTCCCGGATGCATAGCCGTCAGGTTCCCACAACAGGCGCCCCCCCCACTCATGGAGACAGATCGAAAGAAGAGAAAGAAAGACAGGAGGACAGAAGGAGAAAAGAGAGTACGATGGAGTGTACGGCTCGACTATCTCTCGCTAGATAGCCGACCCCGAGTGACCTTACCCTACTGCCCAACCAGCCGCCCAAATGCAGTAAGAAAACAAGTAAACGTGACAAAGAAATCCAAAACGTCGAGAGATAGTGTGAAGAACTCACTCACACTAGACTTGGATGGAGATATAGTGCTGTAAAGTCGTCAAAAGACGGTATGATATCCTTCCCAAAAATAGAACGAAACCCAAAATAATAATAACCCTCTACGGGTAGCCCTTCTTAGGCGAACTAACTAAAAAGTCCCCAAAATACTAAACCCCAAAAAGAATAATAAACCAAAATTTTGGAGAGGTCTGACAAAGACCACCCAACAGCAACCTAAAACCAACAAAGGAATATCATTAAATAAAGACTCTGGTTACAGTCGACTAAGTCGTATTACTCTGACTGAGTAAAGAAATGAACCAGCAGTCCGATCAGTCACTAAACCCCAAGCCAAAGACTAGAGTGACCCCCAAACCTAGTTTTCCATTATGAATCTACGTAAACCTAATAGACACTAACACCGATGGACATTACATTTGCCTAACATTAGTTGTAGAATTCAAAAGAACTGAAGAAAGTAGTAATAAGTCGAAAACAAGATTAGTCATCCAGAGAAGCGATAGATACTCTAGCACGTACTTTACGCCGCTTACGCCGATGAGAATACAGTAACGACACGTTGACCGATCGACGATTTACCTGGTGTGGAGTCTCATTCGAATCAGAATCCGAAGAGCCTTGATCTGGTTTAAGATCTTTAACATGCCAGACACCCATCGATTGTCCAGTAGTGGTGACTAACTCATACGTCCAAGGAGATTTAACCGTTTTAATAATAAAAAGTCCCAGGAACTTAGGTGCTAACTTGGCATTAAAATGCCTAGTGGCGTCAGAGAGCGTATAGTTACGTCGCCATACCGAATCCCCAATTTTATAACGCACGTGTCGACGGCGAAGATTATATCTATTGTGTGTCTTTGTGTACGCTTTAGAAAGTTGTTTCAAGATATGCGTACGAATAGCTTCATAATGAGACACTGAGTGAGTAATCTTAGATTCAGAGATAAGAACATCAGAAGAGGAAGGACCAAAGAAATTTCCAGAGATAACGTGTTCACGTCCGAACATTGCAAAGAAAGGAGTACAGTCAATGACCTCGTGTTTCGCAGTACGAATGGCGCAACCAATCTTCGAGAGATTTACATCCCAATCCCTATGGTTTTCTTTAACATAAGAAGAGATCATGGTTTTTAAGACACGATTAATTCGTTCGGCGGGATTAGCTCTAGGATGGTATTTGGCTGTAAAGAGTATCGTTGTCCCATAAGTAGCGCAAAGTTTATCAAATTCTTTACTCCGAAACTGTACACCATTGTCTGTAATAAGGTATTGAGGAGCACCAAAAAGAAGAAAGATATGTTCTTCGATGATTTTACAAATAGAGGTAGCAAGAGCTGAACGTAACGGAAAGAACAAAGGAAACTTAGTAAAATAGTCAGCGATTACTAAAACATAACTATGGCCTTTCGAAGAGCGAGGCAGAGGACCCACGATATCACAACAAAGAACTTGCCAAGGATGTGATGGCTTAGCGCGAGGAGCGAATACACCAGGAGGAGCAACTTGTTCCACCTTGTGTGCTGCACACACACGACAACGCCGAATATAACGAGCAACATCGGCACGTAAGCAGGGCCAATAATAACGTTGTAAAATCCTTGCCGTAGTTTTCGAAACACCACAATGTCCAGCAACCGGAGGGTCATGATGAGTACGAATCATTTCCGTGCGTTGTTCCGTAGGAACCACTATTTTCCAATCATCCGCAGAATCAGAAGAGAAAGAAGTAACAACACGACGATAAAGAACATTATCTCTAACAGACCATTTCAGAAACTTATGAGGAGCATCCAAGACACGTTTAAGAAGATTATTATACCAAGGATCAAGAGTCGGCAAATTAAGCAAAGTAGAAAAATTTCAGACAGATGGATACTTTCTAATACAGGAACTGAGCGAGACAGTGCATCAGGAACGACATGATCTTTCCCTTTTCGATGGATTATCGAAAAATCGTATTGCTGTAGCCTAATAGACCACCGAGCCAATCGTCCTGAAGGACTCTGTAAACGGTTCAACCACAACAACGAATGATGATCAGTTATTACTGTGAAGTTGGATCCTTCCACATACGGACGGAACTTCTCTATAGCCTATAACACAGCCAGACATTCTTTCTCAGTAGTCGAATAATGTCGCTCCGCCTTCGTGAGCGATCTACTAAGATAACTAACAACCTTTTCACCATCCGCAGTAGTTTGACTCAACACAGCACCTAACCCAAAGTCCGAAGCATCAGTCTGTACCACAAAAGGAAGCGAAAAATCAGGACACGACAAAATAGGAGCAGCAACCAAGCTGTTTTTTAGAGAATCAAAAGCGACCTGACATTCCTCTGTCCAAATAAAAGAAACATTTTTACGAGTAAAAGCCGAAAGTGGAGAAGTAAGAGAAGAAAAATTAGGAATGAAGCGACGGTACCAACTAGTCATACCAATAAATCGTCTGACATCAGTGACATTCGAAGGAGTAGGAATATTGAGTATCTTTGTTACCTTGTCCGGGTCTACCAACAGACCATTTTTGTTGACTACGTATCCGAGGTACTTCAATTCAGACAAACAAAAGTTACATTTGTCTCGCCGTAAGGTAAGTCCAGCAGAAATTAGACGTTCTAACACCTTTTCTAGCACTCGAATATGTTCATCAAACGTTGGAGTAGCGATGATAATGTCGTCAAGGTAAGCGAAGCAATAAGGTTCCAAATCTACACCCAACACCCTATCAATCAATCTCTGAAAAGTAGCAGGCGCATTATGCAGACCGAATGGCATGCGCGTGAACTGAAAAAGACCACGAGAAGGAACAGTAAAAGCAGTCACAGCTTTGGAGTCTTCTGACAGCGGAATCTGCCAGTAGGCAGACCGAATATCCAAACTGGACAAAAATCTAGCATCTCTCAATCGATCTAGAATAGAGGTAATGTACGGTAGTGGGTACGCATCTTTTTGAGTTACCTGATTCACCTTTCGAAAATCGACACAGAACCGATATGTGTCATCCTTCTTCCTCACTAGAACAATTGGATTCGACCACGGACTACTTGATGGTTCCACAACACCCAGACTCAGCATCGAGTCCAACTCCTCATTAGCAACCTTCTGTAACGCTGGTGATGGGTTCAGCAGTCGTACGTATCTGGTGCTGAACGAGAGAGGTGTGACCAAGTCCTGAGGATTGTTTCGAAAAAGAGTCCGCAACAACGTTGTCTAAGAGTTGTTGTTGGTATGGAAGTAGTTCTGAGATAGCCCCAATAGAATCCGAAGAGATAGTATCAATCGAAGGAAGGTTAGCATTAAAATTCCACAGTCCCTGCCGAAAATCAGGTATAAAATTCATAGCTTTCCAGAAATCAATGCCTAAAATTAATTGTTGTGAAACTTCCGGAATAACCAAGGTATTAAGCGTTTTTACTTTACCCTCTAGAGAAAATGGTAGAAGAACTGATCCCAATACGGTACACTTAACGTCATTCGCTAAGTTACATGAAGACACAAAAGAAGGGGAAAGACGAATATTCAAAGACTGAAGAAGTTGCCATCCCGGACCACCCAGAATGGTTCGAGAAGCACCGGTATCCAAAAGACCAAAGAAAGAGAGACCTAATACATTAACCTTAAGATAAGGACGCTCATCATCACGAACACTGGCAAATATAAAATCCAAAAGAATACGTTGTTTGTCAGGCAAGTCGAAGATAGTATCCGAGATTAAAGATAGCGTAGAATCTACGACTCGGTCCGTAGACTCCTGTCCTAGTTTCCCGAAACAGTATTACACTTAGTGCAGTTGCGACGACTAACCCCTGCCTGTCCACATCCATAACAGTGAAGAGTAGGAGGTTTGTCACAATTCGGAGAGACATGTCCTATCTGACGACAATTCCAACAAGTAACGCGAAAAGAATTAAGAAAACCACGTCGAGGAGAATTAGAATTAATATTATTTTCTTCGAATCGTACTGAACGATTCTTAGAAGTAGAAGCAATCGAAGAAACCGAGGTGTCGCTAACATAAGCCAAAGCAGGTTCTAAAAGTCGAGTGGTACGCCGCGAAGGAGGTGGTTTATAGTTGTCCACTGAAATTTTTGTTAACTCCAACCGCTTGCCATAATCGATCAACTGGGTCAAAGTAGAAATCTGTGCTAAACCTAAGGCAGATTGATAGTATGGTGTTAAATTGCGTCGTATCGTCTTGAGCTGAGTTTCTTCCGAAGCGGGCAACGATAAACGTTGGAAAAGACTGCGCATCATCGTCACATACATGCCGATCGATTCTTGAGGTCCCATAGTTCGACTTCGAATCTCATCCCATAAACGATCGTCGTAATCAGGTGGTAAGAATTCTGATTTTAACAAAGTAACTACATCTTGCCAAGAACGTAAAGAATCTCGATTCACCCTAAAGAGACACAAAGCTTTCCCAGTTAAAATTTCCGCAGCCGAATTAAACAAATTTTGTGGTGAGACACCACGCGACAAACACAACTCATCAACTCGCATCAAGAATTTGGTGAGTGAAAACGAACCCTCGCCCGAAAAAGTTAAATTCCACTTAGCTAGTGACACATTAGTAACAGTAGTCTTTGAAAGAGCAGAAGTAGTCGGAACAGCTACATCCATTTCAGCATCGGAATCGGAAGAAGTAAGAAGAGGTGGTTCTTCATCCTGGAGTAGTGATTCTACCGCCGCCTGTTTAGGACTAGACGAAGGTAAATTAGCAAAAGAAACCGATGTAGTTCTAGTAGCCTTTTTCCCTTTAGCTGTGAATTCATTACGAAGGGTTCGTAGCGTAAGTCCAAATTGACGATGCAATTTTTCTTCATCTTCTCCATCAGGTGACATCTTTACACAACGACGATGAATGTGTACCCACAAGGTACTAGCTCGTTTGAAAATAGTCGAAGAAAAATGCCCATCGAATTCGCTTAATAGCGTTTGCAATTCCCCAATAGCTTGTTCAACAGCTAACTTATCATCCTCAAAAACTGAAGTAACAGTATCCATACGAAAAGATGCTTCTTTTTCCAACTGTAAAGCACTACGTACCGCACCCCTTAATGTAGAAACGACTACTGTAGGATCAAACCCACGAGAAACTAATTCATATTGAAGCGCCTGCTTCCTAAGTCGATTCACTTCTAATCGCCAAGTAGCCATTTTAGTGACGAGTTTTCCTAATGAACGAGAGAAAAAAAAATAAAAATCAAAAATCAAATAGTGGCACAGTTCTAATCACGTTTCTCAAAAGTACGACAAAATCTCCAAGAAACTAACCTAATCGTGACGTAAAACTGTACGACTAAACCCTAATAACAATACAAGTAATAAGAGAAAAAAATTAACTGACGTAGTCAAGTTAATCCAAAGAAAAAAATCCTGACATCCAAGCACCAGTATACTTACAAGTAACCTAAACCAATTACTACTATCAAGTCAAACCGCAGTACAAAGGGAGAGAAAAAAAAAATTTACAAGGTAGCGAAGTAACTCAGACGTCAAGTCTAGTAGCAATAACTACGTGCGCAAAGCAGAGTAATTCGAACCCACGGGAGACTAAGGGAAAATAAAAGAATCAATAAATCTAGAAAATGATGATCGCACACACGAAATCAGGGGAAAGTCAATAATATAAACTACCTATTCCTGCTAGTAATCCTATACAAATTAGAGAAAAAAAATCTAAACAGCAGAAAGAATTGCCAATTTGTTACACACTGAGTCTAGAGAAATTCAATAGTATAAGTTCCCTATGAGTAATCCTACGCTAATAACAATTAAAGCAAATTATTAAAAGAAATATAGTGAATGAGAATTCGATATGAGAAAATTGAGGCCCCACGTTGGGCGCCAATTTGTTACAAGCTTTAGGTGTTTTTACGAACCTGCACGGCCAACTCTCAATCGTCGGAGAGAGAGGGGGTTCATAGATACATAAAGTGAAAAGATATATAAGGGCGCCAGAGCTTATCCAAAGTCACGTCCGTCTGCTCACAACAGAATGGTAATAAACTTGTAACTAGATGTTAGGTTCGTAATTGTTGAAGGAAACGAATAACAAAAGAAATTCAATCGTTAATAACAATCTCACTTTAATTCCTCTATAAAGATAAATCTATTAACAATTAAATAGACAAATATACACAGGTACTGTAGAGAATATACAAAAGAGAATAGTAGCAGGATCGGCAACTTACACTACACGTCAAACAAGAGTGTAATTACCATAACATGTATAAAACTTTATCAGTAAGTAACATTAATAATGATAATTGATTGTGGATATAAGCAGCAAGCGATAAGTAATTTATCTAAATTAATTTAGTAACAATCACAAGTAACAAATCAATTCGAACGTACGAGTAGCAACTATAATAAGTCGTGAGTTTACACCGTAGCGACCACGCATAAATAAGTAAAATTGACTTACCAAATTCCAGGGTACTTTCAGAAAAACGTTTTTCCTACGGCTTCCTGCAATTTAACTTTCTGAAAAATAATCGTGTCTACCTGGCGACTCACAAACTACAAATAAAAAAACACATTTAAGAGACAGTAAACGAACCGACACTTATCGTATGCTGTTACAATAATGTTACGCCTATGGTGGTATTAAGTAATTGCCTCCGAATAGAATTCAATCGTATCCAATAATTATGATCTTCCGACCAAGGTGAGAATCATCAAGGTTAAGTTATGGCCTCCGTAAGACCCCAATTGTGCGGCTGGAAATCGCCTTCTCCTAGTGCTCGAGTACGGCAACGTGATGCCTTATTTAGTAATAGTTACGATATCCATTTATCGAAAATATAACAATTGTAACATGAAGGGACGCAAAATGGCTGTCAAAAGGAAAACGAATTACAAACGAGTTTATACTAAAAGACGACTTTAGCTTACCCTGTAACGTCTTAACGAAACTAGGAATTTAAATAATTATAAATGGTTTTCCATTATTTCCCCGATGGTAACGGATAAATATTAATATTCACTAGTTACAGACCATTTACATCATCCACATGTGACGACTTTCTACCAAATGACATCTAATACGCAAAGGATCGTTAGCGGGTGTCAAAACCCGAATCTAATTTCACGTCGAAAACACATAGGCGTACCTAATGAAGATTTCGACCGTAACAACAAAGGCGTACGTAATGAAAATTCGACCGTAACAGTTTATATTATAATATTAAGCAGTAAAGGCAAAATAGTGTAAACTTACAGGCGGTTATCTAAGAAATAGTACACAGTGTTCAGTTCAGTGTGTGAGACGAAATTCATTGGTGAATACTTAGTGGATTTTTAGTAGATACATTTTTGGACTATTATATCTATATTATAACATTAGTGTGGGACTATTTTTTAATTATTAAGTTTCCTTGTGAAAATGACTCGAAGAAAGGGATGTACAAAAATAAAAAGCATTCGCAGAAAAGCGATTAGGTAAGAAGCTTTTCACTTACAACAGACACTATTATGGCAAGAGCAAATTTAAAAAAATACTGATTTTTATACATATAATATATAATTTCAATAAATAGATGTAGCAAATATACATATATATCTATAATATTCCACTCGTACATGCCCAAATCATTATAGTGGTGTTATAATGAGTACAAAATAGTACACACCTACACTTGTATACTTTATGATGAACATATACAAATTTTTAGGAATTTGGGAATAAAAAAAGGTGGCGAAGTAAAATCTTTGATTTCTACAAGCAGTAACGTTGTTTTGTCTTCTTCGCCTGAGTAAGTGTATCAATTATTGATTTTATTAGCATTTTATTAGTTCAGAGATTGTTTAGATGTTCAAATGAAATAATTTTACAAGATTGTGATAATGCAAATGTGTTGCCATTGGAACCACAAAAGCCAACAGGAAGAAGGATTGTTGACATTGACTTCTTTTTAAAGAAATTTAATCTTGCAATGACCACACTCCATTTTCTTGTAATTTGTCACACATGGGAATTATGCAAGAAAAAAAAGATGGACTAGTGAGCCATTTTACTTTAATTTGCAAAATGTGCAACGTCGAAAAAATATTGTCTACAGAAAAAGTTGGTAGTGACGCAAAAACTAACTTTAGTATAAATTCAGCTGCTGTTTTGGCTATCGTGTCAACAGGTCGTGGGCACACAGAAATGGTTCAGGAGCAAGCAATTTTAAATATGCCGCAGTTATCTTATAGGTAATATGTAAATTCGATTTGTCCACATCGGTTATAAATAACACTATCATACTACATTTAGGCAATACCAAAAACATCACGAAACTATTGCCCAAAGCCTTTATGATTCTTTATGGGATTCAATTAAAGAAGCAGGCAAAAGAGAATTAGAATTAGCACAACAAGTAGGCGATGTTGATAAAGATGGTAACGGACTAATTACTGTTATTGCTGACGGTGCTTGGTCCAAAAGATCCTACAAAGTAAACTATGATGCTTTGTCAGGTGTTGTAAGTTACTACATTATATGTTGTAATATGTGCTTTTTTATTTCAACTTCAGGCTTGTATTGTGGGAGCTAGAACTGGGAAAATATTGTTCCTTTCTACAAGAAATAAATACTGCGTGATATGTTCCAGAGCTGAAGATAAAAATCAATTACCGTCACCACATGCATGTTCCAAAAACTGGAATAAATCATCAACCTCTATGGAAACGGACATCATCCTAGAAGGTTTTAAGAAAAGTGTGGAAATGCACAAATTAAAATATGTTCAGCTTGTGGGTGACGGTGACAGCAGTGTATATAAAAAAATATGCCAGGAGAAACCTTATGGTTTCCGAACTATTGTTAGGAAAATAGAGTGTACTAATCATCTGCTAAGAAATTATTGCACCAGATTGCGTGAAGTAACTAAAAAAAAAACTAGCAGCCGGAATAGACCAGTTTCAGCCGGATTAAGAAAAATTTTGTTTAATTGCATAGGACGTTTAAGAATGGGCATCAAATCTGCGATTAAATATCATAAGAAAAGTAATATTAACCTGAACGAACAAATTGCATTTTTAATAGCAGATATTAATAACTGCCCTTTACATGGGTTTGGAGACCATAGCAGTTGCAGCGAATATTTCTGCAAGGGCTCAAAAAGCCAGGAAAAGAATTATATTGTGTAAAAAATCATAATTACTATTACCAGATCCAAGGGCAGTTGGCTATTGGTAATTTTGAGATGTGCCATTTCATTGTATGGACACCTCTAGGGATGATTGTTATTAAAGTATGTACTTCACATCTATATTATTTGCCTACACATCAGTTTTTTTTTGTTGCAGATTCCTCGTGACGAACAGTTCTGGCAAAATATGCTTCCCAAATTAAAAACTTTTTATTTGGAAGCTATGTTGTTGCAAATAATTGCCAAATTGTAGGCATATCTATATGTTATTTGTGTGTTTATTTTATTTTGTAGATATGTAGTTAATAGTACCTACATATTATGAAACGTTTGTAATACATTTTATCTATTTGCTATAAATTTAACATACTCAGTTGAAAAAAGGACAAAACACAAATGTGAAATTTTAGAATTTTTGGCTGAAATTATTTTGTTTCATTTCTGTCTCGAGCATTAAACATTTTCCATGAATGTATACTGTGTACTATTTCTTACATAAACGCGTGTAAGTTTACGCTTTTTGCCTTTACTGCTTCATAATATAATGTAAACATTTGTTTGAAGGAAAAATTTGTTTGTAACCATTATTACTAGTGTAACCAACTTTATTGCAAAAACAAAAAAACAAAATGTCATAAACAAATTCTTACGACCGATTGGGTTTGTGTACAAAAAGTGCCACGAATTGTAGTTTAGTGTTGCCGCTACTGAATGTTGGCTTTGGACATAAGAAACTGGTTCACCTACTTATAGATTAAAGATATATTTTCTATCATACCGTTGTGTTACTTTTGTTTATAACAATGTTTACGTAATTTTTTACAAATTGGTGAAGATGTCAGAGAAGTAATTTCTTTGATGAAGAAGGTAATGTCGATGAAAGTAAAGATAGCGAAATGCTCTTAGTTAGTCTTATTTTTAAATACGTAATGTTTTCGATATGTATGCAAAAGAAGTAGACGTAAGACGAGTATCACTACAATACAGTTATATGATAAGCATTGTACTAATTGTAATATACGTTGTTATTTATTGTAATAAACTAAAATTTGTTTATAATTATTATAACTTACAAAGATCATAAGTTTGATATTAGCATTGATATTAGGCATGCTCCGTAAAAGCAACTGAAAATCATCGATAAAAGCCAATTGACAATTTGTGTGCTTATAAAAAAGTCAGTTGATGTAGACCACAATTATTGTTAACTTTATTTATCAGCTTCGTTTAGCAACTTAGTAACTCCAAGTTATATCATTTTGTTTTCATTTTAGTGATCGAGTTACTTAACCTACAATTATTGTAAACATCCTAATTAAAATGTTTAATTATACTAATGCACAGGTGAATTTTTTAATATAGTTTTTATTTATCGCACTACTTTTGAAGCATTATATTACGTCAATATAAGTATTATCGAACGATCGACGGAAAAAATTAATAGTTGTTTTCAAATTCACAACTTTCAATTGTCGTTTAGTTAATTCAGTGGTACACGTCATTTTTTAAAGATCAATTAAAAAGACAAGGTTTTCATAGCAACGTTACGACAAAGATACTGAACTCAAAAATACAGATGCAGCTATTCGATTATGCATATCTTTATCTACGTTATAATTTCTTATTTCGAAGAATTAAGGAGGCGGAGCGATGACGCCGACCGTACCATATTTCAGAATAAAATGTTTGCGCAAGAATGAATTTACCGTCCCACTTTCAGCATATTTTTGTTCCTTATTTTTGAACAAATTGAAATTATTTTTTTTTAATAACTATGAAACAATATTTCAAATGGATTTGTGGTTTTCAAATTTTTTTTTCAAAAATTAATTTTTCTAACTTTTAAACAAATTTATTTTTCAAAAAACTAAAAACACAAATCGCTTCAGATTGTTCTTAGTAGCATATGTTCAAAGTTTCAATAAGATTGGTTCAATGGTAGCTGAAAAAAATGTTCCAAAAGTTTTGCCAGTTGATAAAGGAGCCTTAAAATCAAGAATTACCAAAGTGTTAAGCGTTGATCCTAGTACAGTACACTTATTGTCGTTAGCCAAACTACAAAAAATCACAGAAGAAGGACAAGGACAAATATTCAAAGATTGTAAAAGCTGCCAGCTTGGACCGCTCAAAATGCTTCGAGAAGCACCAGTATCAAAAAAGCCAAAGAAAAAAAATCAAAAACATTAACTTTAAGATATGGACGCTCATCATTACGAACACTGGCAAATAAAAAATCTAAAAGTTAGCGAAACATTAGTAGAACCAGCTTTTGGAAGAACAGAAATAGTCTGAAAGTATGAAAAGACGATTCTCTATCCGAAAGTAGTGACTCTGACAAAACCTGTTTAGGACTAGACAAAAACAAATTAGCAAAGAAAACTAAACTAGTTGTAGTAGCTTTTTTCCCCGTAGGCGTAATCTCATTACGTATAGTTTGTAGCGTGACTTCAAATTGACAGTGACACTAGAATATAAAAAGTTACCATCAAATTCGTTTAGTAACGTTTGTAGTTTAGCAATAATTTGCGCAACAGCTATCTTATCATCTGCAGAACTTACAGAAAAAGATACTTTCTTCTTTAACTGTAAAGAAATACGCATTGCACTACGTAACGTAGAAGCAACTACTGTAGAATCAAACCCACAAAAGAGTAATTCGTATTGAAGCTCCTGCTTCCGAAGCCGATTTACTTCTAAACGCCATGTAACTATATCAGGACAAAATTGACAGAAAAACTCCGATCACGTTTTCCAAAAAGTACAACAAAATCCTAAGAAGAACTGACTAATCGTCCGATTTTTACTTTATAGGTATTTATAAAGTCACAGATAGAATAGAAAAACTTTTTTGTAAGAATGAAATTAAGCCCATATTCAACTCGACAGGTAAAATTTCTCAAATTGTTTCTTCTCCCAAAAACAAGTTTCCTACATTTTACATTTTTAGTGCCAAATATAAGTTAGGGACTGATTCTTGAAAGTCCATTTGCACAATAAACTTTAAAATTTTTAATGCAGACCACTTTTTAGCTTCGTCTTTTTCAACTTTTGCTGCTTGAAGATGACGTCTTAACCGTTTAATTTCTGATAAGATTTTATTTCCTTCTATTTCATCGAAAGTTTCTGCTAGACTTGAAATTAACTGTGGAAGCTCTACAATGTTTCGATAAGGTGCAATGACAGAACGGTTGCAAATTTGTCATATATTTTTTGCATTAATTCTGTTCTTGTTGTTAGTTCTTGATAAAAAGTGTCGATACACTGAAACATGCATCTTCTTAACTCTTGTTTTAATGTCAAGACTTTATCTCTTTCCTTTTCTCCTGCCATCTTCTTCCTAAATCTTCTTCGCCTTAATTTCTCAATAGGTATGCCCATTTCATAACAAGTTTTGGTGGAAAATATTAATGCTTCCTCAACCAGTTCGTCTCGGCTCTCTTCCAAAAACAGTTTTAAAGCAACTAATTTAGATAGCTAAATACAACCGTCACATGACATGATATTCTCGTATAATCCATTCTCTCGATCTTTTGACGGTGATGCCATACCAGGTGTGTTTACGTCGTATTCTGCTAGACGATACTCGAACCTTCGATTGAATGGATTCGCTAAGAAACTCTGCACTGCACAGTATTCATGGTTGAAAATTAAATAAACAAGAAACACTATCATTCTCGATACATTTACTATGAAATAATATTCACGCAGATGCACGTAGCTTATCTTTGATTACTTGGCGTTAAACAGTTTTTATCTCAAGATGAGTTGTGTCACAATAAATCAAACTTAAAATATACAATAATGCAATTTTCTTTCAAGCCTGGCAGGTGCGTGTTTTTAAATTTTCAGTTATCTAGTTTTTTTACATTATGATATAGGTACATACATAAAATTGATAACGAAAATCTTAAACATCAAAATAATAATAATAGTTTTTAATTTACTTTTGGAGATAAGTTAAATCAATATCATTTCAGGTTAAAGTTTTAAATACAATTAATATTGTCTTATGTGAAAAAAAGGTGAATAAAAACTTACAATGAGAACAAAAGGTAATCAAAATAAATTTAATTACGGAATTTTATATAGAGGTATTTAAAAATTTATGGTTATGGAGGCCCCCTTTTGATCAGAGGCCCCCTTTTGATCAGAGGCCCGGGGCGGTCCGCACCCTCCGCCCCCCCTTTGGTACGCCACTGATCCCACCGCTACAATAATTCTTCTACAAATACGGTGACAACTTCTTCTTAAGTCACTTCTATGGAGTTCAGAAACTGACTTTGTTCACAAGTTGATTATCTAACTCTGTAATGATTATTTGTTAATAATCATTTACTTTTTTTAATTTTTACACCTTGATGAAACCTCTTACGAAAATAAACGAGATGTTAAGAACTTCGGTTACAACATCAACGTTCTAATCTTATTACAGACTCCGGCCGTGGAAACTTTTACCATTAAATAAATGATTTTTTTTATAAAAAGCTTTGACAAGGTGAAATTTAAAAATACTGTGAGCATACCTAAAAATTTAATAAAGAAAAAAAAATAAGATATTCTAATTGTGTTTAAAGTAGATGTAAAAGTTAAATAGCTTTTTTTATTAGAAAGTTGTTTTTCTAAACTAAATGTGCGCGAGAATTAAATATATTTAAACAAATTATTATACAATATCTTTCTCGGAAACGAGATAAAAAAACAAATAAGTTTCTACGCAAATACAAATAATGTTTTAATATAAAAGCAAAAATGTACATAAGGTATTTGATAACTTGAAGTAAAATGATTCTTATTGTAAAATGTAAGTAGTAGATTGCCCTAAATAAAAAATATTTAAATTTTGTTTTTTAAAGTTTTAGTGTTGGGGATTCTAGTAAGCAGCGTGGTGGCTTTTGAGTTTAATCTAAAACCAGGTAAATCCAACGATTTTGGCTATTTTTAAATCTATTAATCAATGTATGATTTAGCTGTAATATTTCCTGGTATAACATCAACGACATTAGGGTCTACAACCACAACGCCGACAACAACAACAACTCCAACAACTACAACTACACCAACAACTACAACAACGCCAACAACTACAACGACTCCAACAACCACAACAACTCCTACAACAACAACAACTCCTACAACTACAACGACGCCTACAACAACAACAACACCAACAACTACAACGACACCAACAACTACAACGACACCAACAACTACAACAACGCCAACAACCACAACAACTCCTACAACAACAACAACCCCTACAACCACAACGACGCCTACAACAACACCAATTCCACCAGTATGTCCCCCATTCTCTTTTCTATGGTTACCACATCCCACATGTTGCAATCTATATTATATTTGTAGTTTTGGAGTATCGTATGTTTTGAAGTGTCCACCATTTACGTTTTTCAATACTCTTATTAATTTTTGCGATTATAATTCTATTTGTCAATCGCCAAAAATATTATGTCTTTAATGTATAATACTATAAAAAAAAACTATAAAAAACAGTACACGCTGTAATTGTATTAATAAATTACTTTATTATGTTAAGATATTTTTTGTTTGGTATTTATTTGCTATTTGTTATCCGTTTTAAAATAATAACAATTGCCCATAATAGTTTAAATAAATAAACGCTGATTGTCGTTACATTCTTTACAAGTATTTGTACATATTAGGTACTAAAACCACTTTAGAAATTTTGCTATGTTTTGTAGCTTACCAATAATAAAGCTGCATATTTAAAAAATAATCATAAACAGTTACGTTATAATAAATAACACCAGATAAAAATTACAAAAGCAATAAATTCTAATAATATCAATGTGTTACAAGATTAGTACAAATCATTCGTTGAAATTATGTATTTAAAAGTAATTATAGATTTTTGTAGCGTATTATATTTATTGGCGTAATAAACTTATTCTTATATTTTTTTTAAATAAAATTATTGAAACAGATTTTAGTACAAAACAGTGGTATTGAAATCACCACTTCTTTAAACAGATTTTATTAGATTACTTTCTCAGTTTGTAAAATTCAATTTCTAAGGATAACACATCATATTTATAAAATGTTTAAAATTTTACAATTTATTTGTTTTATAATTCACGTGCACATATTATTTTGCTATTACTTCTAAGAAAAACGTTAATTTTCTGACTGCAAAAGTGTTGTAAGCAATTAAAATTCTAGAAAATGATTCGGTTCATTCATGTTAAGTATTACTTAAAATTAATGTATTAATTGTTTTAGGTTATCTAACATTACGTGTAATTAAACCACGTAAATTATATTCACCGTTTTCAAAATAGCAATAAATAGCTATAAATCGATACTTAAATAGTAATAACATTTATAACTTCTAATATAAGCGCAGATAAATGAAAATAAGAAAATTTAACAAGTGAGTTTCATCCACATAAGCTCACGAAAGAAGTGGAACTTGTTTTCTAATAAATTTCTTTTCTATTTATTTATTGTTGAAAAAGTAAAGGGTTTCTGAGACTCTGCTATTTTAAATTTTTACTCATGAATTAAATTAATTAACACGTAAGTAGTCACAACAAAATTAAATATTAGAATACCTCATGTCAATTCAATCGTAAAATTTGTAAATAAAAGATATATAGACGGCTGCAATCATGCTGCTTTCTTTGTTATCGTGCAACTTATCAACAAAAATTTCACATTTATCTTTGTTTTACATCAATAAATACAAAGTTAAATTGTGATTGGAGCAACTATTGTATGTTTCAGATATTACTAACACAAACGTTTACGTTTACGTAATTCATGTTTTGCTACACTTTTATTTCTATATGATTTTAATAAATAATTAAATAAATAGTCGTAAAAAAGTATAGTGTAAACTTTGTAAGAAGTGTGCATTTTCAACTCGTATCAATTGCAGCGTCTACTTCGCTTATTCGTTGGCAATTACTACTATTTGATCTAAATATTCAGTAATGCATAAATATGAAACTATAACATTAACTTTGGTTGTTCAAAACATTTTGGGAAGAGAAAAATGGTTCTAAAGCTAATAGATACTGTAGTAGTAGCGGATAGCTGTTAGACATAACAGAAAAAAAAACAGTGTAATATTTTGTCATATTTCTAAGAATAGACATTCATAATCAACATTAAAAAATGTTGAAAACAAAAAAATCTTTTAATTAAAATCCAAACAAAATGAAAACTAATTTTATGTGTTGAAATAAACGTTTTTGTTTTCGGTCTCGTCATGGTATTCACGTGATAATAAAGCAAACAATTCCTCAACTTCAAAAATAAACATTTTTGTATAAAAATAAACAAAGTTTTAAATAAATGAAAAAAGTAAGATGTTTTACTTGCGTTTAGTCTACAAACTATTTATTGCTTCTTTTTCTTACTTCTTTAGATATAGTATGTATATTGCTAAAAAATCAAAATTTCTTCTTGTTTTTTAATAAGTGTGTTTTACCAAACTATATAAATTTAAGATTAAGCTTGTTTTTAAAAACATTTATTTTACAAAATATTTATTTTTCTTGTTGACGAGATCGTAAAACAAAAACGGGATTATACAAATAACGTTGAAAATATAAAAGCGTAAACCCGCATAAAGTATTTGACAGTTGAAATTAAAATGTTTATTATTATAAAACGTAAGTATTACTTTGTTCAGCTACATCAATCGTTAAAATTTTGTTTTTTATAGTTTTGGTATTGGGGTTTCTTGTGAGCGGTGTTGTAGCTTTTAGCATTGATCTATTACCAGGTAATGCAAAAAATGTTGTTATTAAAAAAAAACTGCAAACTTATGTTATGTTTTAGCGGCAATTTTTCCTGGTTTAACATCAACGACACCACCGCCTACAACTACAACAACTCCTACAACCACCACAACACCAACAACCACAACAACTCCTACAACTACAACGACGCCAACAACCACAACTACTCCTACCACTACTACAACTCCTACAACTACCACAACGCCAACAACCACAACAACTCCTACAACTACAACAACGCCAACAACCACAACAACTCCCACAACCACAACGACGCCAACAACCACAACAACTCCCACTACTACTACAACTCCTACAACTACAACAACGCCAACAACCACAACGACACCTACAACTACAACGACGCCAACAACCACAACAACTCCCACTACTACAACAACGCCAACAACCACAACAACTCCTACAACTACAACGACACCAACAACCACAACAACTCCCACAACCACAACGACGCCAACAACCACAACTACTCCTACCACTACTACAACTCCTACAACTACCACAACTCCAACAACCACAACAACTCCTACAACTACAACAACGCCAACAACCACAACAACGCCCACTACTACTACAACTCCTACAACTACAACAACGCCAACAACCACAATAACGCCTACAACGACAACACCACCTCCACCAGTATGTCCCATATTCTTTTTTGTATTATTACCACATCCGACATGTTGCAACTTCTACTACGTTTGTAGTTTTGGAGTAGCGTTCCTTTTAAAATGTCCAGCATTCACGTATTTCAACCCGTTTATCGGATTTTGCGATTTTAATTATTTTTGTCAACCACCTAAAATATTATGTTAGTAACGCGTAAGACAATATTTGAACGTTATGCAATAGTCAAATGTTAATTGCATTTGATTAACCATATTTAAAATATGTATTGCTATGTTAATAAATCGTAAAACACTCAATGATTTGTAGTTTAGCATATTTATATGAATAATTTCCTATCTGTATTCACAACTTTATTAAAAACCTAAATGTAAAGTGGAATGGAACAAACCGATTGATGCGTGACTGAATAGAAGAGCAGCTGTCACTGGTTCCAATCTCGGGACACTAGGCAAACCCTATTGTATATAGCCTTCCGTGCGTATTGGAGCACTGCGCAAAGCAACCTTCATTTCCTCAGTACTCGTAGAAGATAGATTATAAAACCATTTATAAAAATAAAGACGGGGGCGGCAAGATAAAAATTGAAAAAATAAAAAAAAATAGGACTTAAAACAAAGCCCATTTATACAAGAAAAAAAGCGAGCACGTCAAGAACCAACAGAAATACCAGACGGCACACGCAATTGTGACAACTGCCGGAAAAACAAAGGCACAAAAGCGAAAATTTTCTAGCAGGAGTACACGAGCCTCACAAAAACAATCGGTAAAACAAAGTCGAGAAGTTAAACAAACTCTAAAAAAAGACATTTAAAAACACTTTGACAAAAACTGCTCTTGCAATCATTCCAAAAAAGTTCCTTGAAAACACTACCAGTCTTGAAGAATGTGAAGTAATTATGATACTTGGATGAATTGACAAACTGGAGAAGAGACAAGCTTTTCTGCGTTTTCAAAAACCAGAAAGTGGCTACTAGGCACGTCAAACAAAAAGAAACTTTAGGGGAAGATAAGAAGCTAAATATTATTTATATTAAAAATTTTTTTGCACCCAAAAAAGTTCTCTACCTCACTTTGAGTAAATGTAGCCTCGTTAATGCTGACAAAAAAATCAAAAGATTAGGGACTGATTTTCAAAATGTTCTTGACAATGTACATACGAATCTTGCGCGGCCAAGTCACACAGTCGGAGATAGGGGAGGTTCAAGTAAATAATATTTAAGGGCGCCAGATCTTTTATAATTAACACCTCTTCCTTAATCAAGACAGACGCTCCAAACTTGTAACGAATTTTTAGGTTCGTGATCCTTGTTACCCTGATAGATTTGGTTTGTTAGGTTTGTTATCTCCGACATTTGATAACGCCAAACCAAATTCAAAAAGACACTCAAAGAGTTGATGTCATTGTAATTTTCAAGTGGCCGCTTAACTCGTTGACTCGTAGTGTTACAAAGCTACGATCTGCAAATAGACATAAACGACACTACTAGTTTACTATGCATTTAGATGTCACTAACCATGTCAAAAAATACTTGCTAGCGTAATTAACCAACCAGCTTAAAACCTGCTGAGTTGTTACAAACTCCTACTTCCAATTTTAGACGTCGGTTTTGAAGATACCGCTACGAAATGTTATGTCATTGAAGTCATTTTACGGTAAGAAACACATGCAAATAGCAGTTTATTGTTTGGGTTTTCAATAAAATGTAATTGCTGGCTACCATCCATCAGCAAATACTAAAAGTTGTCTTTATTTGTTTATAAAAAAAATTAATGAAAAATACTATTTTGACTTGGCTTTTCTGCCACCAGAGACAAACATAATAAACTCGCAGACACGTACAAATCGTTCAATCAATGTATATTACATCAGTTGCTATTAATAATATAAGTGTTTATTTTTTTATATTCTTTAAAAATGCTTATGCTAGTAACAATTTTGAAAATATAAAGGCAACGCCAACTGGCTTATAAACAACAAAATTGTTATAGATGATGTAGTTTCTAGTGAACACTAAATATAACGTGGTGGATCAAATTATATATTAAGTTTGCAATGGCGGCTTCTTTTTTAGGTCATTTGGTCAATGACCCTCCAGAAAAATCAATAAGGAAAGTATTTTATTTACTTTAAAATTACAGAAAATTTGCGTTTAAATCAAATTATCAGACTTTGAATTTCATGCGTTTAAATTTAGAATTGAGATATGAAAGCTTGCAAATCTACCAGAAGTTTACATTTATATGTGCCCGCGTGCATTAAATTAAAGCCGAATGATATAGTTATTGTAGTCAATAGTGAGACACACATAATACATTTTATGCAAGTTAGAAGAGAAGATAGGTAAACAATTAAATGCTTGCTTGCGGTCTTGAGCCTGGAAGTCATTCCGCCTACTCAGTGACAGTGAAATGCTTACGTGACTTACGTCATTTTTTTGCAGCACGTGTGTATAAATTACAGATGCTAGAATGCACTTTCATTATCAAGTATGACAAACTTTATAATCGATTTTCTTAGTTGATCTATATTTTTTATTTGTAATAAACGACTTATCGTTTTTGTTTCATAATGACAGTGGTTCAAGACATTAAAAAATTAATAGCTAATATTAGTTTAGACGTTTGTAGGTTTACTGTTATCACATGATTTATTATGGTATAAAATAATGTTACCGATTTATATAGCATTTAATAGAAAAAGTGAAAAAGCACTCGTTATCGGCGAATCACATGAATTATGCTACTCTTAGTTGTGTTAATATTCGCTGACAAGTACAATTGGACAGCGCTTGCTGAAAGTCAATTAAAGACTACAATGAAAATGTTTTTAAAAATAGATACATATATTAAATAAAATAACTGATTGATTTTACCTTCGACTACAACAAAAAGTGAGCAATGTTCCTCTAAAAAAAAATTAAATCATTTCTACGCAATCGGCAATACTACGGGACAAAAAAGTCTGCGTATTTCTATGCTAAGTATTGAAAAATCTTCCATTAGAAACTGTAAATTTTTATCGATAATTTTGGTAATTGTAAAAATAGACGACTATCTTAAATCTTGATCTTAAATATAAATCGTGTTAATGTAAGAATGTTTTTTTAGAATGTGTGATAATTGTGTGTTTTTTTTAAATGTTCCAAAACGTTGATTAAAATTTTTTATAAAGAACGGCGTCTGTATAAGCAACTAAGAGAAAAGAATAAAAGAAATTAAATAGTTGTAAATGCCCAAAATAAACCATAACCGTCAAAGGTAATTAAATAATTTAAATAAAACGTAATTTCTGTTTTACATTTACTTACTTAATATAAGACTTTATCATATTAAACATATTTGCGCCGGTTCCGCTTAATACGTATTTCATTTCTATGAAATTACGTAAAACAAAATTGAATTATGACCATGTTATACATGTTCAAGATCCAAAACACCTAAACAAACAATAAAATTTTCCAAAAATATGTTAAAATTAAACTTTCTGCTTGTAATAAACGGATTAACTATATGTTTATGACTGTATCTTGAGTTTTATTATAAATTTTGTATGTTGGCAGCCTTGACTTTCATCGCTCCAAACATTTGATTAATTTTTTCTACGTTTATGTAACTAAACCGACTTTTTAATTCGAACTACAACACGCTTTCAATTAATCGATTAAAATTTTTGTATTTACTATGAGAGCGAAATGCTTGGTGGTAACAAAATGTCTTTGTTATTAACATGCTAACTATTCTTTTTCATATGGTTAAACAAGGTTCAATTCAAGGTTTTTTTTTTACTAGTTTGCACTATTAGCCAATTTTTGATAAACTAAAATAAATAAAATCAGAAGACTTTATGAAAAACTCACCAACCAAAAAACGTAGCAGCCGATGTCTACAGCACCAAGATTTAACATTAATCGGAATGAAAAAATTGCTCTAAAAGTGCAAACATACCAAAGGCATACCGATGAGCAAGGTTTAGGTTGCGGTTGCTACATAGATGTCTTATTTATGTCAAACAATGACATTAACCATACCAAAGATGTTTATCCTCACTGCTTACTACAATGTTTACAGCAATGTCGAGGTGTGTAAACATACCGAAGATGCATAGATCAGCGATATTTGGATCACATCAATGTACATCAAACATCTACTTTCTTATGAGACTGTACGTACCAAAGATGCCTTTCTCGCCATTTACCTCGCATATCGATGCCAAAACAAAACAGTTTGTTTTTCATCGCAATGTAACCTGGGCATCGAGTTAACTTGCAAGCGTATTGGTTCACTTCATAGCATGTGGCAGTTATTGACTCATTAAATAAAACAAATATTAAAACAAAGCATTGAGAGAAGGTTGTTGTGGTTCTTTGTATATAAACATAATCATAAACATTAGATAAACACAAACTTCTGGTTGTTTATTTAGCGTGACAGACAAATTTCACAGAAAACAATTAATGTCGGTTGGCTTAACTTTATTGATATGTACAACATGTTTTTACTTTTCAGAATGCCTTAATTATAGGATACTCAGGTGCTTGCAGACAAATGCCAAAAAGCATTGCTACATGTTTGAGTTTATCCAATCCCAAGGATTATACAGGTCACTGTTTTCGACGTAGCTCAGTCTACGAATTAGCAAACCGTGGTGGAGATTTAATAACAATTAAAAAACATGGAGGCTGGAAATCTTCAGCAGTTGCTGAAGGCTATATCGATGCTACAATAACAAAAAAGTTCAAAGTTGCACAAAAGCTTTCACAACATTTCGCAACATCTACGGTTGTCAAACGTTCAACTTCAAGCGATTGTGAAAGTGGAAATAGCAGTAGCATTGGTAGTACTAAAGCAAAAGAAACATTTAATGTTGTAGAGGTACAATCTGAAACAGAAAGCACAAAAACTACCAAAACACTTTCTGGCTTATCTATTTCTATGGGTGATAATTGTACCGTCACAATCAAAATTTATAATAACTACTATTTATAATAATGCATAAGAGTTTATTAAAAGTTCGTTAGTTTGGTTCCACTTTATAAACTAACCTTTGAATATCGAAATTAACTGTAATTTAAAAAATAACTTTCATTAATCAGAAAATGCAGCTGTAATATATTAAGTTAGGTTACGGTTTACAGTCAAATAGGGTTTACAGTATTGCAAACTTAAATTTATTTAATCACTACAGCAGTACGGAAAGAGAGTGTCTTTCCGTATCGTTTACAGTACGGATATAAGGCTATAACCGTCGCGAAATAGAAAACTTCTTTTTCATTTGTCAGAGAAGACAGTCGTGCAAGTCTTATTGAGTGAAGGCGTGACTCTGCCTAGGAGGACTGAAAGTGAGGTGATGGCACGCCTAGATGGAAACCTCTAAAATGGCTACATTCGCGCTATTCAACCAATGGAAGGTAAATTACTTAAAAAAGGCTACTTGTTGGCAGAACTTTAGTACGAGTGAAAAACACGATGCCAGTAAGAATCTTAAATGTCAACTCAGGACTAGTCACGTTAAAAAAGAAGACTGTAGTAGGCCTATGCACGCCAGTATCTCAAATTGTGAGATGCGTGAAGTCTAACGAAGATATGTCGCCGAAAAAATGCTCACAACATCTATTGGACATTCTTACCTCTAAATGCCAAAACCTCAATCAAGACCAGCTGGCTCAAGTTAAAGTGTTGATCTAAGAGTATCAAGATGTGTTTGCGCTGAAAAGTGGTTTCAAAAAAAAAACTAACGTGGTGAAACATAAAATTAATACCAAAGACGCTCGGCCGATACGACAACATCCACGCAGAGTTTCTTTGGCTAAAAAAGAAGAAACGGAACAAATAATTACGGATATGGAGCAAGAAGGCATAATTGAACCTTCAAATAGCCCATGGGGGTCCCCAGCGGTACTCGTAAAGAAAAAGGAGAAGAAGGACGTTTTGTGTAGACTACAGACAGCTAAACGACGTGACCAAGAAGGACGGGTACCCTTTACCAAAAATTAACAATACGTTAGATACCCTGTCAGAATTCCAGTGGTTTTCTACGTTAGATTTAAAGAGTAGTTACTGGTAGGTAGAATTGGAACCCAAAGATCGTTAAAAAACAGCTTTTACGATTGGAACTGGTTTGTGGCATTTCACCGTGATGCCTTTTGCTCTGTGTAACGCCCTGCGACGTTCAAGCGTTTCATGGAGACTATTTGCACAGACTGTCTTCGAAGATGTGCTTGCTTAACTTAAACGACGTGATCGTAGTTAGAAGTTTGTTTGAAAAACACTTGAACAATTTGAAAGAAGTGTTTTAGTGACTACGTGGGGCAAACCTTAAACTGAACCTAAAGAAGTGTCACGTATTTAAGAAAGAAGTGCAATGCATTGGCCACGTCGTATCTAGAAATAGAGTAAAAGCTGACCCAGACAAAATTCGAGCAGTACAAGCATGGCCAAGAATAATCGACAAACATCAGGCCCAAGTTTTTTTGGGTTGTGCACCTATTATAGACGATTTCTACCCGGATTTGCCAATATTACCAAACCTGTAACGATGTTGACGGAAGAAGGAACAGAATTTAGATAGAATGATAGCTGCAAAAATGCTTTTCATCAACTAAAACCAGCCTTAGTCACTTCGCCGATTTTGAGTTATCCAAGAAGAGAAGGAAAATTTGTTTTAGATACCGACGCAAGCAATCTGGCACTAGGCGCAATTCTTTCGCAGGTTTAAAATAGACAAGAAAAAGTTATCGCGTATTTTAGCAAGGTTTTGTCTAGGCCAGAAAGAAATTATTGCGTGACTAGAAAGGAGCTGTTAGCAGTGGCCAAGTCCATAAAAAATTTCTACAAATATTTGTATGGACGAAAATTACGAGAATAGACTACGCCGCTTTAAAATGGCTATTGCAGATATTTCGTAAGAAGAAAACCCAAGTTCGTTGATAAAGCAGTTTTTAATCAACGATAAGAAGGTAGAGATATAAGTAACTCACGCATACTGATCAAATTTCACGTTGATGTCCTCCAATGGAATGCAGAGTTAAAGTTGGCGGATAGCCTTGAGAAATTTCCCATCAAAAATCGATGACCAAAGTGTATTTTTTTTAAGAAAATTGATTCGAATCATTGGCATTTATTGTATTCTTTATATACCAAATCCACTCAAATTATAAAGATAATGATAATTTCATTAAAGATAAAATCGGTACAAAAAAAAAGTATGTATTATAAACACAGACTGTTTAAATAAAGATATTGTCGATATAAGGTAAGATAAAAGCTACATGGCTTCAAAATGAAGTACCACAAACGTACCACTCAAAAGCTGAGTACCGAATGAATCTCAAGGTTGGCATCGCCCTAAAAAGTAGCGACTCTACAAAATAAAAATAAATAAAAAGTTACACGCAAAATTTAGTTAAAATAATAGAAATAATTTAAAATCACATAATAACAGTAACGGAAACGTTACACACCACACCCTAATCAACCAAAAAAAAAAACAATGATAAATACTATCAAATGCAGTAGTAAATGCCATGGTAAATCTACGATAACACTAACGTATCAACAAAGGCAACGACAACGATAAAGCAAAGGCAGCGACAAAAGGCAAAGGCATCGACAAAGGCAAGATGCAACTAGAACTCGATCTCAGAATGAAATATTGCAAACCATGTCTTCTTGTTTCCAGATATATCGGATAATTCATAAACAAGACGGGAATGAACTTTAACAACTTTACATAAAATAAATTTTGGTGCTAGCTTAGCAGCAAAACTTTTACTAGCTTCTGAAAGAGCATAATTTTTTTTCCAGACAAAATCATCAACTTGGAAAACAACAAGACGTTTCCTCAAATCATATCGTTGTTTGCTTTGCTTATAAGCCTTTTTCAAACGAGATCGCACATCTTTGTACAGTGCAGGTAAAGACAAAACTTCTTCCTCCCATTGTTTACGCTCGATATTAGATATAAAATCATTAGCATGATTTTCAGATACGGGACCATAAAAAGATCCATCAACAGGTACGGTACGAGCAAACATTAGAAACGAAGGAGAAAATTGAGTCATTTCATGTCTAGATAAATTAATGGCTTGAGCAATCTTGAAAACATTTTCGTCCCAACAACGATGGTTTTCTTTAATAAAGGAAGAGATAGTGGTTAGAACAGTTCTGTTTGTTCATTTGGTAGGATTTACTTGAGATACAGTGAGACTCTTTGATAGTAGAAGACCTTTTTCTTAAACGATCCCTAGTAAGTGTCAAGGGCACGGAAAATGAACTACAATTGGTAGTTCCAAAAAGCCGAGTGTCAGAAATGTTAAAGCATCTCTACGATAGCATATCAGAAGGACACTTTAGCATAAAGAAAACATTGGGAAAAGTTCAAAAAGAATTCTACTAGGTGAACTGCAAAAAAAACATTCTGAAATAGTGGCGTAAGTGCACGGTCTGCGCATCAGGAACTGGTCTACCAAGAAACCGCAAAATACCAATGAAGCAATACCACGTAGAAAGCCCTTTAGAAATAGAAGCAATTGACTTCGCAGGACCGTTCCCAGAATCTGATTTGGGAAACAAATATATCCCGGTGGCAATAGATTATTTCACGAAATATACGGAGAAGCAATTGATGATCCGTTATGACGGTGAAGTGGTAACCTTCAGGTACGGCCTGATCTTCTCGATAACCCATAAAATCGCCAAACACTCCTCGGTAACGGAGTAGTATTTCTCCGGGGCTGTCAGCGTGCGGCTAGCGTAGGCTATTACGTGGTCACCATTGGAATGGTTTTAAAGTAAAGCTGCCCCAAGCCCGTGGTCAGATGCGGCGGTTTGCAGAATAAACGGTTTTCCGAAAGTCGGACAAGTCAACACAGGAGATTCGGTTAGTTGTTGCTTGAGGACCGCGAAAGCGTCTTCTTCCTCAGTACCTTATTTCCAAGATTGCTTTTTTCGTAGGAGCTTGGTTAACGGAGCCGCGGTGGTAGAAAAGGACGGTAATTTTGAGTCTGGGATATTTCAAGAAGCTTGCCAACTGTTGGAAATTAAGAAAACTAAGACCACGCTTCTCCATCCCCAATCTGTTGGCATGGTTGATTGGATGAATCGAACAATGGGAAAATACTTAGTTAGCCAAAAGTAGTCTATATCGATTGTCTAGTCTCGTTTGCTGGCGATAACCGCAATACGCAAGTTCAGGTCTAAACTAGAGTAATAACTAGCAAAACCAGAAATCAAATCAAAAGAATGAAGTTCGATAAGTTTTTGAGCTTATACGGAGGTTCTGGAAAAGCTAAATTCGGAGTTACCAGCGAGGAACGACAAGACCTGTTTCAAACACCAAAAAATTACGCCATCTCACATTGCGTGAGCCAGGATCTTGACATGTCCAGAGTGATTGCAGTCATATTTAAAAAGAAGTTTAGGCAACTAGATGAACTACGAAGACAGCAACCGGCAGTCAAAAAAGTTTTAAAACTGCGTGGTGACAGATGCTTCGTTTTCTATCTGGTCACCAAGAAATACTCACGTACCAAGCCGTAATACAAAAATATGTGGCAAACATTATAAAATATCAAGAGAGAAATGGAGTTTCACCATGTTAAGAAATTGGCACTATCCAAGCTTGGTTGTAGCTTAGATCAACTAAATTGGAGAACAGTTCAAAACATGTTAGAGGTTGTCTTCCGAGGAACAGGCGCTCAAGTGTTGGTCTGTAGTTATCAACGAAGGAGATATCGAGTCAGGAAAAGTTCATTGACTGTTACCTTTATGGTCAAGGAAGTTGCTGAAATAAAGAAAGCTGCCGTTATCGCCACGATCTTTTCTACCGGTGTCGCATTTAATCTCTTGTTCTGGGACAGAACAGTCCTAAGAAGGCGAGAGTAAAACCTTTGAGAAAATCTCAAGTTTGCGAACCTTCACAAAGTTCCATTTTTCAGAACGTTTTCCGAAAGATATAGAACATTCGCAAAGGATTGCCAAAATGTATAAATGCGGTACAAACGAATCATAAATTATTTATGTCAGTAATTCGAAGTCGGCAGTGTTAAGAGGATTATTTAAGTTTAAATAAATAATTAACACGTGCGACTTTAATGTAAACAATAAGTGTTAAACTAAAGTTATTCGCGGACTTTTTCTTTCGTGTAAGTGTTAGTGCTATATAAATTAGTGTAAGCGTTTTTATTAAATATCTTTAGATTTAATTTGTTCGGTTAGTTATAAACGTGTACATATTTTTAGTATAAATAAGTTAGTTTTAATAATTGTTACATTATGCTATAGGATGTATATAATTTTTTGTCAAAATCGAAATTTATTTGCTGCATAAAAATGTGTGTAAATTTATTTTGTTATAGTAGAGTATTTTATATGTTAAACTATAAAACTACTTGAATAAACCCTTGAACCCCATAAAGGGGAAATAATTTCACAACGCTCTCAGCAAACATAAATGATTAAACCAAGCACTAATCTTATAAATTTAAACAATGTATTTGATAAAAACGTATTTAAACGCAACAGCAAATAATTCAAATATTTATTTAAACATGAAATGTAATATATTAACATGTTGAGAACTGTTAAGGTTTTACTTTAATAAAGTTTGTAATAAATTTTAATATTTTTCTGAATTTGAATGTCACAGGTTTTATACACATAGACATAAAGTTTTATTATATACAATCATAAACAAATAAAAATTTACAAAATTATCTTTTATTTGAGATTTTAAGTAACTATTGACTTTAAAAAATAACGTCGTAATTGCTAAATTTGAAAAACAAATTTTTTGTTACAGTTGAAATAAAAAATGAAAAAAATATTTACTACCGTGAGTAAATAAATCTTGAAACAAATTTGAATTTCTTTTTTGATTCATTTTAAAACTTGGGCGTTGAAACTGGTAACAAACTGAGGGTATTAATCTTAAACGTATTTTTTTTAATTTTTTTTAAATGAAATTGCTCAAAATTAAAAATTAAATTAAAAATATACAAAGCAAGTCAAAGTCTCTAATAGAGATAAGAAAATTGACCGATTTGTTTGAAATTCAGCTACAACTTTGCTCACTCATATAAAAAAATATTTGAAAAAACACTTATTTTGCTGTTTCAGGCACTAATGAAAATATAATATTTTTTTTTTAATGCTGACACGTACTAATAACGTGTATGTCAACTGGGTTACGCCATAAACTCGGTATATGATAAGAGAAGACAATATAACTAAAACCAATATTTAAAAAGCAAATTTAACAAAAAAAGTAAATAAAATAAATAAAAATATCCTATATAAAAATTTTAAATTCTGGAATAAAACGTAATTTATAGTTTGATACTAAAATTACATTTTATCAAAACTGTTACCAAGCTACGTAGCAGACAAGGTACAGATGTCTAAGTTTAGGTATAATTATTTATTTAAAAAATGTTTACAACAAAACTTAGAAATGTACTAAATATACTATATATAGTACAGAAATTCTGAACTTATTTTACAAAAGTAAAAGTTTAAATGTATTTAGTAGAAGCGAAGGGGGCGCGCAGTTGGATTTTATATAAGTAAATTTTTCGCAATTCAATGCATCTAGAACTTTGTGACTAGAAAAAAATAAATTTTTGAATGTATTTATTATCTAAGTTTAAAAAAAATGTTTCAATCAAAATAATCGTGATAGTAACTAATATTTTGACAGAAATTGTTGGTAATTGATTGTTATATTACTGTTACTAAGTAAGATTACGTGTTAAAAATTAGGCAACAATTTTTTTATCGGCGAGACAATCAAACAAAAACGGTTTACTTTTACTTACGCCGTTAATTAAATAAAATTAATGTATAAAAGCAAATCCTTGAATATAATATTTGCCAGTCAAAATTAAAATGAATATCGCAGTAAAATGTAAGTACTTTGTGTCAATGGTTTTTTATAAATACACTAACATTTTGTTTTAATTTTTGATAGACTTTTTCAGCACTTAAAAGTGCGTTTAAATTATTATTTTAAAAATTTTGTTTTTACATTGTACGCAATTTTTACATTTTTGTTACAGTTTTTGTTTTTTTACTGAGCGGGGTTTTGGGTTTTGGTGCTGATCTACAATTTAGAATTGGTGACCAGTGGCTTCAAAATCGACAATTACCGCCACGACCCCCACCTCCTCCACCACCACTATTATCAACACTATTTCCACCAATATCTCCTCCACCTCCACCACCTTCTCCTCCATCTCCACCTGTTCTATCCCCATCACTTCGACCTCCACCTCCACCTCCACCACCGCCATTTACACTATATCCAAGATCGCCGGCGCCACCATTTCTACCGTCTCCGTTGCCACCACCGTCGCCAATACCGTAATCTTACTTAAATAATTACAGATAAGATTAAAATACACTACTTGAAAATTTAAATTAAATAAAACACTTTAATCGCATGAGTAAAGCTTGCTACCTAAGATAACATTGAAAGCTTTACGATAATAAAAAACTAAATAATAAAATAAAAATTATTGAAATGTTTCAATTTTGTACATACATTTTTTCAGAAGTTTACTTTGATTTTGTGTCTAGTAAATGACATACAGTTTAAGTGGTTTGTGTGGTAGGTATAATCAATTCTAAAAATTCTTTTAGTTTCAGTTGCTGATTGGGTTTTGGTTTTATTTGGTAAACTTTATTAATTAGCTTTAGGTACGTATTTATGCGTTTTAAAAGTTAACGATTTTGGTACTTTTAATACCGGTTGTTGTTTTACACGAAATTGTGTTAAAAGCAAAGCATATTAGAGGTGTTTCATTATATCGTGAACTTGAGTTCACAAATCTGAATTAGTACACTAAAAATTTGACAAATTTAAACGAATCTTAAAAACGTTAATTTATTTAAAAGACGAACGCATTAAGAAAAATTAAAAATAATCACATATTTTATATATTAAATAAAAATAAGAAAGCCAAAATAAGTTAGAAAAAATGTACCGGCGAAGGTTTGTAAGACGAATTTTGACATAAACCAATTACAACGCTACAGTTTACGAGATCTTAAACGACCTCTACAAGTAAGTGCTCAAACTAAATAGCATGTTTGTCATGTTTAAGTTTATAGAAATATGCGTGGTTGCTTTAAGCAATTGGTTAAATCAAATTCTTGTTAACCTACAACAATTAGATACAATGTCTTCGCAATTCACACAACAAAAAAGCAGCAGTTTGCAAAAAGTAGTCACATTTTCAAAAGACTGTTTTTCTTATACACCACGATTTGGTAAGTCATACACTGCATCCAAGTTGGTTCACAAAACGAATCAGTAAGCAATTTTGACAAGAAAGCACGTGCACAGTATACAAAAACGTCAGTTTTAATTTAAACCATTATATTTTGTGTCAAAATTGTTAATTTCTTCTTTTTGACAGATTTTGATATAAGTTTTTAATTTTTAAAACTATAATACTGCAAATGAGTTCAAAACCATAGAAATTGGCTTGAGCCTATTAACGTCAGAACCCTGGGCATCAAAATTCGGTTTTAATTTTTTGCCAAGTTGTTCAGTACCGTAGTAAAGCAAGCAAATAATGTGGTAACTGTTACCTTGGCTAATAACTGCTAGAATTATTTTTTTTTTGGTTTAACCTCAGACTAAATACTTACACACAGCTCTATTACAGTTGTCTGTAATAAACTTTTTTTATAACAGTTTGGTGTGTTTCTATGCAACCATAGATCCTTCGATGTGAAGGATAAGCACAACTCAGAAATAAAACTCTGTCGTAATTGTGGCTACGTTTCGTTGGCTATTGTGCCAACTTCATCAGGCCAATCTATATTAATGATAATTATAATTAATTATACAAGTATAAGAGTCGAACATATTACAATTGTCAATATAATTAAAAACTTACAAACTAGAATAAAAAATTACAATTTACAGTAAAAATGAAAACAAACAACAAATTATCAAAATCTTATTTGTTCACCAATATTACGCTTGAGTAAAGGAAATAATTAATCTTACCTAACAGTGGAATTTTTAATTTCTGCCCAAATATACATAAAATTAAAACATGCACAAAGCAGGAAAGCACGAAGACATATAACCTTATACGACACAAACATAACCCACACATAAGCTAAATCTCAATGATAGAATTAAAGTAATGTAAACTTTAACAACTGATAAGCGTAAGAATTTGTATTTATAATGATAAGATTAACATAATTTCGTTAGTTGTTATAAAATTAAGTGACAAACAATTTAGTAAATACGTTTACATTTGCTAATAATGTTATTATAAATTCAGATTTTGAGTATCTGTCTTGAAGTTTATATTATCATTATATAAATTAATAAAGAGCATCTCAGATATTAGTCTTTTTTTTTAAATTTAGTTCTACATCCAAAACTTGTGGATTGTCAAAATCAAAATCATGATTATCCTCGACATGATGGAAAGTTAGGCCAGTATCTACAGTTTTTTTATTGAAATCATAGTTATGGTTTTTAATTCTATTTTTAAGTTTTTGTTTTGTTTGGCCGATATAATATTTATTGCATTGTTTACAATTGATTTTATATACAACGTATGACTTGTCTAAGATGTTAGTTTTGTTTTTTAGTTTTGTATAAATATTGTTGTATATAGTGTTATGGTTATAGAAAACAATTTTCACATGATCAGATTTTTTTAAAATGTTAATTATATTATTACTTAAACCTGTGCTGTTAATAAGTTTTTTGTATTGTATACTGTTAGTAGGTAAAACATTCGTGTTTAATTTAAGTTGTATGGCTGGTAACAATGGTGTAGGTTTAAGAATGTTCTTGATTAAATGATATGGATAATTGTTATCTTTTAAAATGTTTTTAAGAATCAATAAGTTTTTTCCATAAAATTGTATACTGCTAAGTTTTAAGATTTTAGTCATCATACTTTTAATTATGTTAATTTTTTGATTGTGAGGATGTCTAGAGATATAATTAATGATCCTATTAGAAGCGATAGGTTTAGTGTACCAGTCAGTTAAAATTGTATTATTATTCATATCTCTAATCAGAAGGACATCTAAAAAAGGAATACAACTATCTTTTTCTAACTCATACGTAAATTAAAGTTATTGAATATATCTAATGTTTCATTAACTAAATGTTTAGGAATGCAAGTAATAATGTCATCAACGTAGACACACATAAATACAGGGTTATAAGATAGTTTTGACTTAACAAATGTCAGTAAGTCATGCATAGTTAGGTTAGCTAGGATGAGTGATGCTGGAACCCGAGAACATATAAATTCTCGCATTTAACTCATTGAAAACAAAACGGTTAATTCTTCGTATGTTTAGCAGTTATCGTTATGATTTGAAGGTTCATACTAGATCATTGGAAACTGGAATTTGAAAGATGTTCTTTTCTTAGTGGTTTATAAACGTAAAACTTTAACACATATTTTGCACACAACTTTAGACACACAATACTTGTTTTTTGTCTCCAAGAAATAACCAAAACTCTTCAAATATACAAAATTTGAGAAACATTTACTGTAATAAAGCAAAAACTAATAAACTTCATGCAAACTGGTTTTGACTCAAGCAGATGTACGCTTAAACAAAACTTTCATTTGATTAGAACAATTATCTTTAAAAAGAATTGTATAGATTTCACAATATATTAAATTAAGAAAACGCCTTTCATTTCATTATTCTAAATTTGATTAATGTGATCGTAGAAGAGAACCATAGTTATGACCAGTACTGCTTTTTCTGATCTCTGTTGATTGTTGCGTTTTATCATAAATAAGTTTAATAATAACAATATTTTCTACTAATTTAAGCAAGCAGTTTCATGATGTTTGCTTCCGCGCAGTTTCCAGGTATGAATATTTGGAATAATTCTAAGAATACTTTTGGATTAAAAAAAACGATTAAAGTACAAAGCAATTTGAAATTACAAAATTAAATTAGCCAGATAAAATATACAAAAAATGCTCTTTAAGCAAAAAAGAAATATCTAAAGACAGCGAGAAAGATATTACAACAATAGCAAAATATGAGGAGGAGCTAGATGATGTAAAAAACAATTTAAAAAAAGTTTACAATTAGTAATGCTTTTGAATAAAAGAAAAGCGTTGCTAAAAAAAGCGGTAAACATACAATTTGCAGACATCCTGATAGAAGAAAAAGGACAAGAAAAAACAAAAGCGGAAAGGTATATGCACATAATAATAACCAAAAATAAAATGGAGACACAAGAGAGCATGATGCTACTGCCGCAAACTTAAAAAAAGCTAAGAAGGAAACGGTGTACAAGATACTTGAGTACATGAGTATAAAAATGAAGAAAAGAAAGTATACATAAATAAAAATTGACAAAAAAGCAATCAACAAGAATATATTCTTATTTATTGGTAATTGTCTAGCCATTCGGCCCCACAATAAGTTACGTTACCTTTACATCTTCTCTTACCATACTAATATAATTTGTACAGAAATTTGTAAACTAAAAAAAAAAACTTTATCCCCTAAAATCTTCCCATCACCATCTTATTATTCTAAATCGATAGTCCTAACCTTCTCCTCTTATCTTTCTTTTCTTTACTGTTTTTATCCAATCCAATCGCTCCACCTCCTCCCCAAGCAAAGCCTTCCACCCCCTACTCTCTTCCCTTAGCTCGCTACATTCCCCACTTATGTGTTTTATGTCCTCCCATCCCTCCCCACATAATCTACATCTCCTAATTACATCCTCCTTCCAATACTTATTAAAATTCTCTTCATTTCCGCATCTGAACCAGCTATAAGTGGTTTCTCTTCTAAGCTTTTCCTCCCCATCAGATACTTAGGAACCCCCCTGAACACTATATTCCCATACCTTAAGTTGTACTTTCCTTCCCTTATTTTTCCTTCCTTCTCTTGCACCTGCGAGTCTTTATCTCTTCTTACTATCTCCTCAGTATTTAACCTCCCTCCCTCTTTCCTTCTTTCCACCTCTTCTCTTGCAAAACCTCCTCGTTGATAGTACTGTTTCCTTTCTCCCTGCCCATATATGTTTTTGCTATCTTTTACCGTCCTCCAGCAACATTGCAAAATTTTACATTCTTTCCTTTCCTTCATTTTCTCTTCATAACCCATCGCCCTTTTTCCTGCTTCTATTCTAATTTTCTCTAACTTCTCCTCCTCCTCTATTATGTAACCCGGCGTCTCTCTGTCTAAATTCAGTATCCATTTCCAATATTTTATTTGTACCCTTTCCAATAGGTTCCTCTCTTTCCAACCCCATACCTCCACCCCGTACATTATCACACTTTTAATCAATTTTTCGAACAGCCATCTTCTCTTCTCGATCTCCTTCCCAAATACTCTTTCCTTTAAACTCCATACCTGCCCTAATACCCTGTTACGCCTTCTTTGCTAACTCCATTATATACGCATCATCTTTATTATCATACTTTTGCCTATATCCCAAATATGTCACTTCATTCACTGCCTCTATCTTCTGTTCTCCCCAAGTTAACTCCTCCTTTTTTTTCTCTCCTCTCCCTTTTTGAAAAACTACCATCTTAGATTTTCTTACATTTAAACCCAAATCATTTCTTTCCAGATACCTCTTTATCGTATTTATCATACCTTTCATCTCTAACTCATTTTTTGCCACCATGACCATATCGTCTGCATATGCCAATATCCACACTTTAATCCCTCCCTCCATAACAACCCCACCACACTGACCACCCTTCAACACTTCTTCTATGTCACTTATATACAGTGCAAATAAAATAGGGCTAAGAGGACACCTCTGCCTTAGCCCCTTTCTCGTCCAAAATACTTCACTAACACTAACCCCTATTTTTACTCTATTCTTAGTCTTTTTATATATCCCTTCCACTTTTCTCACTAGTTGTTTCTCTATTCCTTTTTTTCTTAACACCCTCCATAATTTTTCCCTATTCACATTATCAAACGCAGCTTCTATGTCCATAAAGAAAGCGTATACTTTACCCCTTTTCTTATCTAGCTCTCCATTCACTAACTGTTTCAATATATAGACATTGTCTATTGCCCTTCTTCCCACTCTAAATCCCATCTGCCAATCTGGTAATAGTTGTTTTTCTTCCACTTCCTTTTCCAACCTCCTTTGTATAATCATGGCATACAATTTATAACTTACATTAGTGACACTAATCCCTCTATAATTCTTTACTTCCTTCCTATCTTCTCCCTTATGAACCGGCAGAATTAAACTTTCTTTTCAACTCCCTGGCAATTCCTCTTCGTTCCATATTGTATTAAAAAATTTTCTTACATTTCTTCTTACTCTCTCCCCTACATATTTCCATTGTTCTCTTTGCGTACCGTCCGTTCCTGTCGTTTTTCTTAATTTTAGTCTATTTATTGCTTCCTCCATTTCCTCTTCTGTTATCACCCTCTCCTCCTGCATTGTATTTACCTCTTGCAATATCACCTGCCCTGGCCTTTCTCTTGTTCCCTCCAAACGCTCCATACAATAACCCCACCACACCTTTATATCCGTTAAACCTCTTCTCCTCTTACATCTTCTTCTCTTCTTGTTTAGAAATTCCCACATTTCTTCTTCTTTTTTTATTTCCTTTACTTGTTTTTCAATTTCCTGTTTATACGACACCTTTCTCTCAGAACATAGATTTTTAAAATTCACTTTCTTCTCCTTTTACTCCTGCACATCTATTTTACCTTTTTTTCGTCTTCTTCTAGCATTTCTCATCTCTGTTTTTGCCTCTCTACATTCTCTATTCTACCACCTCTTTTCGTTCCTTTTTTTCCTACTGCCTTCTCCATTTCTGCCGTCAACTTCTTTAGTCCTTCTCCACCACCCCTACATCTCCCCAAATCATTTGCTCCAACTTCATCTTATATCTTACTATGATTTCCTCAGTCCACACCTTATTTACTCCCCATCCCCTTTGTTTCTCCTTAATTCCTTGCTCCTTTCCTTTTCAAATCACTTCCAGTGGCTGATGATCCGATTCCTCTCCATCTCCCACTTTAAAACTTTCTATGTCCTCCCACATCTCTCTACTCACTATCACGTAGTCAATCCCTTCTCTATATTTCAATTAAGAATTGACTACCCTTTTTCCTCACATATCTCCACTAACATTTTTCCATTCCTATTAACTGTTTTATCCATGCTAACTCTTTTCTTTACTTCCTCTCCAATAATCACTCCTCCCTTTTCCCCTGTTCTCGCGTTAAAATCACCCCCTATAATAATCTTTTCCTTTTCCTTCCCCTGTACCATTTTCTCAATCTGTTCACTTATCATCCTCATATCCCGCCCATAAACTGTTAACACTATATATTTTTCCTTTCCTTCTCTAACCACATAATTTTTTACAATCCCTATTCCTTCCTTCTTGTTTCCCTCCTTTTCTTCAACCGACTAGTTTTTTTTATGCCCGTTAGTATTCCTCCTCTTGCTCTACCTTTACTTTCTCTTCTTGTTGAAAATTCCACCTTCCAATTATAACCCTCCGGTAATTTTTCCTTCCATACTTACCAGTCTTTTTCCTCCAACCATGTTTCCCACATTCCCATCATATCAAAACTCTCTACATATCTCTAGAAATCCTCTTCCTTATTTTTTATGCCTGCCACATTCCAAAACAATAATTTTATTTGATTCTGCTTTTCCATCTCATTTTCCTTAAAACTTGCTAATCCAACATCATTTGATCCATCCTTCCCTCCCCCAACTCTTAGTTTTTTGCCTCTTTCTTCACTAGAGTTCTCCTCTCCTCATCTCAAAATCTTTCTTCACCTTCGACCCACACTTTCAAGAATCCTATTTAATACTTTTCTCTTCTCCCTTCATCTTACTCGCCTCATATCTTATCTTCTTTTGTATATCTATTTCCCTTCTCGTCATGTCATCGTCTAAATAAATGTTTGTACCTCTTAACCTTTTTTTTGCTTCCATACATCTAACTTATCCTTAAATGTACCCATACTTACTAACCTTACACGCTCTGCTAACTTTCTAGTTTCTACCACTGTTTTCTCAATATTTAAATCCTTCTTCATAAAATTTTCTACTTGCTCCTTTTGCTCCTTCTTTCCAAATTTCACTTCCATACCTCTTATGATTATGTTTGTTTTTCTTTTTTCGTTTTTTCCCAGCTTCTCTAAATCTTTTCCAATCTGGCCTCCAACTTTCTATACTTTTCTCCCATTTCTTTAAATTTCCTTTCCATTCTTCATTTGACTTTCTTAATTCTTCTTTTATCTCCTTTGCCTTTTTATTATTCTTTTCCAACTTCTTACCCATCTTAATTTGTTCCTCTCTTATACTTTTTACCTCCTTTAACAGTTCTTTACACATTTCTACTAAATCCCTCTCTTTCCTCTCTTTACTTTCCGCTATTGGTGATTTTCTTACTTTGATGCTCTTCCTGAACACCTCCTCCACCGTAGCTTGTTTTTTTCTTTTTCCTTCTGACCAGCCTTCTTCGGAATCCTACATAATTTCCCTTCTCCTCTAAACTTTACACTGAATAACTGTCTGCCTTTTTAAATCGAAACGTTAATTATAATAAAATCACCGAAAAAACAAACACAAAAAAAACCACGTATTTTATAACTTAACGAAAAATAATAATTAAATTAAGTTTAAATCACCAAAAAAATCCTCTATTTTAAATTTAAAAAATAGCAAAATGTAAACGCCGGAAAATCCACGTTCATTATAAAAGTATCTTATCAGCGTGCCGCACCTTACATTGTAATCAAACGACTACGTTTTAAAAGCACTACTGCGTTATCTACGTTTATAGAAATTTTAACTTTAAATTAGCTACCATTAAAACGTGTTATTTTAGATTTAAAAATTAACGTAACGTAACTGTACAACTTTCCTCTTTCACCGCCAAAACGTAACTAACAAGAATATATAAACGAACGAGAAGAAAAACCGAACAAAAATAGAAAGGAACTAATCTTTATAATTTATAACTGCTGGTGTATCGTACGCAGATGATCAAAGACATAAAAAGTCAATACTGATGATATATTAAGAGATCGTATAACTGAAACAAAGAATGGAAACGTTTAACTAGAAACAACCAAAAAGGAAGAACAAAAGAAACCAAAAAAAGACACAAGTTAGGTTAGCAAAGAAATCAAACACAGCAGGAGTTAAGTATGCTTTCATGAGCGTGGACAAATAAATTTCAAACCGACTAATTACAAAAAAAGGACACAAAGGCTGGCACAGAATGAAAACCAAAAATTTTTTTAATAATATATCAAAGTGTTACCGGTATTACAGAGTAGGACACAGTCGCAAAGTGCGATCAAATAGAAGGAAGCAGCGAAGTATGTGGCGAAACTGACCATTAAAGAAAGGAGTGCAGAAAATAAAAAAACAGTATTTATATATATAACAGAAAATTTTACAAGCCAATTTAAATGTAGATAAGAGAGTAATAGACCTACTACGCCACTACAACACACCAGGAAGATTCGATCTGATACTTATCTCAAAACCAAACAAAAAAATGATTTGAAATAAAAACTGAATGTCAGACAAGATCAAAGATGCAGCAATATATGTAACCAAGAAGAACGTGTTAGTAGTCAATTACGAAAGCAACAAAGGATTTGTTTAGATTGAAACCAAACGTTAAAATCTAAATTTTTGAGCAATTTCTGGAAAAACTGAAAAAATCATCAAAGATAAGAGAAAAAAATCAATAATCAGAGGAGATTTTAACGCAAAGGCATAGATGAAACTCACCAACGAAAGATCAAAGAGAACGTACGACAGTAGAATAGCTAGAACAAGATGAATTACATGTAGTAAACATAAGAAATAAACTAACTTTGGAAAGAAACGGTAGTGAATCATTTATAGAGAGAATATGATAGACAAAGTTTTAAAAAAACGCAAGTAGAAGACGAAGAAAATTTTAACCCGCATAAAAATATCACATATGAAATACATGAATAAAAACAAAATACATACAAGAATAATAAAACAAAGTACAAAAAAAGCATTTAACAAAAAACTAGATGGTACTCTAACTAAAAATCAAAGAAGACGGCAAAAAGTGATATTTTTAAGACACCGCTGAAAGTCTAATGCAGTTTATCAAAAAATCTTTGGACCAGCCTTACTCAAAAAAGACATTACCTAACAGAAAAAAACCAATATATTGGTGGAATAACGAAATTGCGAGCTTAAAGAAAATTAGCTTAAAAGCTAAATGTAATAAAAATTTTAAAAATGTACTAAAGATTAATTTAGAAAAATTATAAAATAAGAAAACAGTATCTGAGAAAAGAAATTGGTGCAACAAAAAAATCCTGGGATTCCTTATGCCATAACAGTAAAAAATATAGTTTTAGTGCAAAGTAATGGGCCAAGAACTTATAAAAGGAGTTGAAACAAAAAGTCGCCGCTGGATGTTTGCAACGTTTTTAACTCTGTATCGTGAGCAGAAACAGTCAAAACGCTAGAAACAAAAGCTATATCTCCTTACCTAAAAAAAAAATAATATGCAACTATGTACAAGATAGAATTATAAAAGTAGAAGAAAAATTAAAGATCACTATGACGTGCGGAGTCTCACAGGGATCAATTCTAAGTCCAATTTTATAAAACTTTTACTAAAACTAAGTTTTTAAAACAAAAATGTTAGAAGCCACAACTATAATAGAATACACTATTGATTTAGCATTAGTCGTTCGCGGAAAGAACGCACTTAAAATTAAAGAAAATATAGAAAGAGGAATATATCGGTTTGAACGATGGATGAACCGTAAAGGCTTACAAATCGCTCCGCAAAAAACAGAAATGGAAATACTGGAAGAAGAAAACTAAAAACTTATATCAAGTCAGAAAAACATAAAATATTTAGAAAAACATAACATGCATATGGGCATTTATACAAAAACATCAAAACAAATAAAAGGCGGACCATAATAAAGCGCCTTAAGAAAAATCATGCTAAAGAACATATGAGCTAGAAACAGAAAACTAAGTTATATTGCATGAAGCACCAATATGCTCAAATTTCTTAGAAGCCAAAAAAGATAATACACTGCTCGAACCAGTACAAATAAAATATAGAAGTTAAAATAGCGAGTGCGCGCAGGATTGTATCAACTACGGCAATGTAAGTAGTAGCCAGCATGATTCCTATACATATTCTTGTGGAAGAAAGATCATATACAGTCAGAGACAACAAAAAAAAGCAATCAAATAGAATGAAAACAATGAGTAAATGGGAAGCAGAATGGAGTGAGAACAACAAAAAAACAATGTGAACTAAAACACTAGTTAAAAAAGTCACACCGTGGATATATAGACCTCATAGTAAAGTAGGTTATGTGTTAACACAGTTTTTAACGGAACACGAATGTTTTGGTGAATCTCTTCATCAAATGGGGTTTGATACAAAATAATTTGTGCGTATATTGCGGTAAAATAGATACCATAGTATGAGAGACTAGGGGATGTATTAACTCCATAACTTATGACAAGTTGAAACACTTTTATACGTGCGTCATTTAAACTTTCGTCGCTAAAAACAAGTCGTTTTTGAAAATCCAACGGTTTGTTGATGTAACGTCTTTCAAATTCCAAGTGCTTACTTTTATCGTTCTTGATAATTACTATTACAATAATTAAGGGTAGCGGTAATTCACATTACATATAACAAATAATAAACCCATTATTTAAAATTTTGAGACTATAACAGCGACTTAAAAATTAAAAATAGTAAATGAATAAAAAAGCAAAATGTTTTATTGTTACTTGACATTTCTGAAAAATACAATAAAAACGATTATCTATCGTATTATAGTAAAGCAGGATATGAGTGACAAGGGAAATCGGAACTTTTTTATTATACTACTGATGGTGTACCCTCCGCCTCTAAAGAAACGTAACAAACAAACGTATTGCAGAGGCACATTAGGTTTGATTTATTTATTCTTGTGAAGATTATAAGCGTTTAAACCAGTACGTATTAACAACATTTAAATAAATGTCTTATTTTTTTACTAGTGCTGGAAAAAGAAAATTAATTGTATTAACGTTATCTAAAAACATTGTTAAACCAAAAAATCTAATGACATTTGTTAACAAGCTTAGTTTACACCGTTAACTATTTCATTCGAACTAACCGAGGTGTCCCGTTGTTTGTTTAGTTGAGTGTACTCATAAGGCGTAAATTGGCATCGGGTCATCCTATTTTTTGTTTCAGATGATTGTTTACCTTTGTTAATAAACATTCAATTTATTGTAATCACTTCCTGCTTATTGATTAACTCCTTTACGTATTGATCATGATCACTTACTCATTCATCGTTAATTCTCAACTAATTACAAACAATTATTAAAGTTTCTAATATGATGATAATTACTAAGAATAACTTTAGAAAATAATGTATTGTATTGTGAAGCTGCAAAATGTTGTTTGTAGATCTTTAAACACGTGTATTAATATATCCCATTTTGTTTTAAAACCTAAGAATAAGCATTTATAAAATTATATTACCAAACTAAATTTTTCCTAGAAAAAGTTTATTAAAGTTACTTCTAAACATCTAAACATTAGTATTTACCAGCAAAATAAAATATTAGTACCAGTAGTCAAGTAACGTGGTCAACAATAAATTGCCTCACATGATAAGGAAGGATGATACAATTATAACAAATATTTAAAGAGTAAATAAATATAAAGTAAAAGTACATATAATTAATAAAAATAACTCGTAAAAATTCTGAGATAAAAACGTCGTTTATAATTTGATATTAAATGAATTTTATTAAAACTGTTACCCACTTACGTAGCACACCATCTTGTTTAACTTAATATTATGTTATACATATGAATTTTTAAAACTACTTATGTAAATGTGTGTTTCCAATGAAATAATTGAGATATAACACTATATTCAATAAAATGGATCAAATTTTAACAAGAGTAGTTAATTTTTAACTTGCTTTTGCTGTTGCCAAGTATGTAATAATACAAATTTTTATATTGTAAAGAGAATCAAGAAAAAAACTTTTTGTTGCGCAATTAAACAAATAATGATTAAATATAAAAGCTTAATTTAATTGTAGTATTTGCCAGTCGAAAATTAAAATGATTCTAGCAGTAAAATGTAAGTACTTTATAACTACAATAAAGTATGTACGTTATTATCAATTTTTAAATAGTTTTTTATCTTTGATTTTTACTACATAACAATTAGTTACAACTACTATACATACCAATCTGTTTAAAAAATATAGTTTGAAACTGCAACAAAAACTTTTTTGTGGTTGCAGCTGTAGCAAAGACTTGATTTAATTATAATAAAATTAATCATTAGCTAAAATAATAAGTTTTTTTTACATTTTTGTTGCAGTATTGACTTTTTTATTGAGTATTGCTTTGGCTTTTGGAGCTGATCTACGACTTAGGACTGATAACCATGAGCTGGATATTCGACAAGTGCCGTTGCTTCCACGTCCACCGCTACTATTATCGACACTATTTCCATCATTATCTTTAAAACTTCAACCTATTCTACCATCTTCAACTGTTCAACCTGTACCACGACCACCTCGACTACTAGTGTTGCCGCCTTATACACGTGTGCCACCACTGCCACGTCCACCTCCATTGCCTTTAACGCCATCACCGACATTTGATCTTAAGTAGTCACATCTAAGACCCAAATTCATCTACTCAAAAATTAACACAAATTTATTTTATAATTATAGATTTAAAGAAAACCACCTTATCCATGTACAAAGCTCGTCGGGTCGAAAGTTTTTTTTTGACATTTGTCTAACTGTGAGACTTTGTGAAAAATTAACTCGAGATATAAGTTCTTAAAAGATATAAAGACTTTAAATGTTGTTTTCTTTAATGTTTAGGTGAGTTTTTGTTGTAGATATAAAATGAATTTGATGAATAAAAACTTTAATTTTTAGAGAAAAGCAATTAAGTCTTTGATTATAAAAGATATAAATAACGTTACAAAAAAACATTTTCTGCAAATATTTCACGAAACATGGAAAGATTATGATTTGACTTTGTTGTGAAACCAACAGCAGATGGAAAATCAAACACCATATGCATAAACTCGATAGCTACACCTAACGGACAGATTTTTGGAATACCAGTCGAGTTTCAACATGCAAACTTGCTTCAATTTATTACAAATACTCAAAAGTCAAAGCACGAAAATCATTAAATAAAAGGTATCAAACAAGGAAAATATGGATAACTCTGACCGATGACATAACAAAAATATATTTGGATAAACAATACCTACAGTTTAACGATTTTTACTTAGAAGACATTTTAGCAGAAACAAATAGTGTTGAATCTATACCAAGTGACTTAAATGAATCGTTTGAAAAATTGTTAAAAAAGTTGCTTGAAGATAAACAAATAAAATCTGAAACTCAAAATCTAAGGAAAATTGCAAAGGATTTTATGATTGTGAAATTCAATGGCAGGAACTCAAACGCTTACCAGTGGATTAGAGATTTTAATAAAGAATGTGAACGTTTTCAAATCAATGAAGATAAAAAAAAATTGAAATGCTTTTTTGGAATACTCTAGCATAGATTGGTACAGCTGCATGGTAATAAAACTTACAGTGGAATCAGAGTGGTATAAATGGGAGAAAAGTTTTTGTGGAACGTTTGCAAATAAAAGATGGTGGCCCATTAGACATGTTCTAGCTTTTAAATATCAAGCAGGTTTGTTACTTGAGTATGCTTTAAAAAAAGAAAAATTATTATTGGAAGTAAGAAAATCAATTGATACTGAGACACTCATAGACCTTATAGCATTTGGCTTACCTAATTATGTGGCTGATAAAATTAACAGAGAAACTTTACAAGGAACGGCAGATCTTTACAACGAATTAGGAAGATTGGAACATTTTGTTGGGAAAAATAAATATGATAAAAAATATAATATATATTCTGACAATAGAGCAATAAAAATTGAGAAAAAAAACCATGCCAAATCAAAGAGGGATACGTTACCATCCAAAGGAAAATTGCTAGTTTAAAGAGAAAAATAAAAAAACAGTTTTAAAAACTGTAAATAACTTAGAATTGGAAATTGAGCTGAACAAGAAGAATCCAAAAAACTAAAAGTGCCACCATTAATAAAAATAAAGTTAATATTAAATGATATTTTAAATGTTTCAGGAATTTATAATTCAGGTTCAAATGTGTCATTAATAAATGCAAAGTTATTGAAGATACAGCCAAAAGAAAATACAAATAATATAAAAAAACAACTTGAAAACAATTAATGACGAGAAAAAAACAAAAAGTATCGTAACATTAAAAATAAAAATTTACAATATTGTAAGAAATATGGATGTTTTTGTAGTAGATAATGAAAACTTTAACTATGATTTTCTAATCGGGTTAGATTGCATCAAAAACTTCAAATTAATGTAAAATGAAGAATTGAAGATCATACAATGTAACAATCCGAAAGAAAAGACGGTAACCTCAATTGAAGAGGATATGAGAAACGAAAAATACTTAAAAAATTATAAATCAAATATAATAAATGTCAAAATTCTTGATGTACTAGGTGACAAAAATAAAGAAGGATTTTTATTAAACTCTGAGGTATTAAAACAAGATACTAAAACCATGAGTAAATGTGAAATAAATTTTAATGAACATATAAACTTAGATAGATTTGAAACATTAGTAAACCATTTAGAATTATACCAACAATCAGAAATTGATAAGTTGATAGAAAAACATAAACCGGTCTTTGCGAAAGATAAATATGACATGAGTACTGTACGAGATTATGAAGCTCACATTGACTTGATGATAGATAAATATTATTACAAACGTCCATACAGATGCACACCTAAAGATAGAAAAAAAATAGAAAATCAAATATCAAAACTATTAAAGAAAAATTTGATTGAGGATTCTTATAGCCCATTTGCTGCTCCAGTAACTCTACCATATAAAAAAGAAGATGAAAGAAAAACAAGACTGTGTATAGATTTCAGAGAATTGAACAAAATTGTCGTCTCACTATCACAACCTTTTCCGTTGATTGAGGATTTAATGATAAACACTGTAAACTGTAAATATTTTTCCACTTTGGACATAAATTCAGCATTTTGGTCAATTCCTTTAAAGATTCAAGATAGACACAAAACTGCATTTGTTACACAGGAAGGCCATTTTCAATGGACGTGCCTACCATTTGGGTTAAAGACATCATTAGAAAGTACAAACTCTCTAGTTTTGCGGTAAATTTTATAAATGACATCTAAATTTTTTCGAAAATTTTTAAAGAGCATTTATTACATCTATCAAGACTAATGGAGGCAATACGAACAGAAGGCTATAGAATTAAATTTTCGAAATGTTCTCTTGCAAGTAATCACACCAACTATTTAGGTCACATAACTGAAAACAATTCAATCAGACCTTTGAAAGATTATTTAACTGCGGTCAAAAACTTTCTACTTCCAAAAACAAAGAAAAACATACGACAATTCTTAGATAAAGTAAATTTTCATCATAAATTTGTACCACACAGTGCAATTATTCTGGATCCTTTACACAATTTATTACGGAAAGATGTGAAATTCATATGGTCAGCAGAATGTCAGGAATCATTTGATAAAATAAACGAATTGCTATGTTCAGAACCAATTATGAATACTTTTGACCCCGAATTACCAATAATGATTTACATGGATGCTAGTATCAAAGGAATGGGAGCAGTGTTAAAACAAGAAGATAAAAATGGAAACAGTAAACCAGTTGCTTATTTTTCAAAAAAGTTAACTGGACCCTCAAAAAAGAAGGTAATATATATATAGAATGTCTAGCAATGAAAGAAGCTGTGAAGTATTGACAGCACTGGCTTATGGAAAAAGAATTTATCGTATATTCAGATCATAAACCATTAGAAAATATGAACATCAAAGCTAGAACTGACAAAGAACTAGGAGATTTGACATATTATTTATCCCAATATAATTTTAAAAATTAAATATAACCCAGGAAAATTAAACCAAGAAGCAGACTGTTTAGGCAGAAACCCAGTTCTAGAACCTCATGACAATGCTGAAGATTTGTAAATTTAATAAACCTAGAAGATATAAAAAATGACCAACAAACAACTCTTGACCTAGAAAAAGAAAAACTTACATTTGAAAATGAAATTTACTATAAAAAGATGAGAAGAAAAAAAATCATATTATCAGAAGTACTGAGCAAAATTCTAATAAAAGGTGTCCACGATACTTACTGCCACATTAGAAGAGCACAGATGACAAATAAAATAACGCCATTCTACACAGCGAAGAACATCATTGCAAACATTAAACACATTTGCGATGAATGCAAAGTTTGTATAAAAAACAAATCAAGGAGGAAGTCAAACTATAGTTTAATGACACATTTAAGTCCAGCAATACGTCCATTTAAAATTATATCTATTGATACCATTGGAGGCTTTGGAGGATCACGGTCCACAAAGAAATACTTACACCTTCTGGTCGATCATTTTACAAGGTATGCTTATATTCTTACATCAAGAAATCAAAATTCCAATAATTTTATTAAACTAATAGAAAGTGTAACACAAAATTACAATATTGAAATGGTGTTAACGGACCAATACCATGGTATAAATTCTAAAGAATTTAAAGAATTTTTGAAAAATGAAAACACAAAAATAGTTTTCATTGTTGTAGATTTATCATTTGCGAATGGGCTCAATGAAAGACTAAATCAAACTTTGGTTAATAAGATAAGATGTAAGATAAATGAACGTAAATGTGTAGAAAAATACAATGAAACGGAACATACAATTACAAAATTGGCTCCAAAATACCTTGTGGAAGGTGAAAATATTACTAATTGAATTGAAATTAAGATGCACAAAAGATCTGGAAAGAGATAGAAAAATTGCTCTGTAGAACACAATAAAATCTCATCATTACAATAAAAAAATATTCGACCGGTATAGGGAAAAACATAAATTGAAAGTGGGAGACAGAGCATACGTGGAAAACGGGAATAGATTAAATAGGAAAAAAATGGATGAACTGAGAATTGGACCATACAAAATTATGAAAAACATTTTTAATTCAATCTATGAAGTTGATACCGGACACAAGAAAACAGAGTACAATTTAGATTATTTTTACTATCAAGTAGGTCTTAAAAATGGTAACCATAAAAGCAATAAACATTGCAAGAGATTTTGTTTTATTTGATGTTATTAACATAACCCTGTATTGAAGTTTTTTGAAATTAATTAAATAGGTTTATTCAAAGTAGTACTATTGTGTACCCAAAACGTATCTTCAGACGTAATCGTGTAACAAATGATGACAATCAAATTAACGTGCTCCTACCATCATGTTAGCCAAAAAAACATTAGCCGCATAACCGAAATAAACTAGACATTAGTTAGTCGTACATTGAGATTAAATAAATTGTATCCATATCATGTCTAGTTCCACGAAAAACTAAACGAAATTGATTATCTAAGGGGTAAAAGTTCAACCAATAAGCCATAAACAAAATAATACAAAACTCTACATTTTTTGACAAGGTTCTCTTTGCTGATGCACGATACCGTGAAGCCTCATTTCTGTTGCATATTAGACGCACAACGTAGATGATTTTTAAATATTTTGAGAGAGACTATAAGAATGCACATAGTAAGATCATATTTTTTAATCAAAATTTGAACGTCATATTGTATCACCTAATTTTAGAAGAAAAATTGTATCTTTTTTCAGAAGATGGTCATCATAATATAAGACACATGTGGATGCAACATGATGGTACACCAGCTTACTATAACCGAGTAATTTGTTAATATTTAAATTTTATGAAACTTATTAAGTGGTTTCATAAAACTTTTGTCTAAAATATTTTTTTGTAAACTCAACGGTTAATGATTAAATTTCTGTCTACACATTATTAATTCACTCAGTCCAATAATGTCAATTCACAATTTATGCATTATATTTATGTCAACAATATGAGCAGTATTTTAAGACTGCCTTTAAAACTGTAATGTTAGTCGTCTGCTCGTGGTGCACTTTGGATACTATCTGGGCTGGGTTCTCTACTACACATGTACACTTAATGATTCACACAGTCTTATATCTTACCAGATGATATAAAAACGGATGCGTTTCTACCCAATTCCAAGTGTGAGCGTAGGTTAGGGTCAACGGCTGTATCCTACCGTATTCCAACATAGTACTAGTCGTGTTGACGAGAAATTGGCTAAAACCTTAGATCTAAAAAAAACTCCTATTGCGGAGCAACATAGTAGGAGAAACTAGTCCATCCGGCAACGAAAGCGTCTTGTAATAACCTTGCCTTTTAGATCTATAACACGTACACTAATCTACCTAATTCTAATATTTTAAAACACTGGTATCTATTTTATGTTTGCCTTTTTGGCGTTGTAAAAACTAGCTCAGGGACATGCTGAGAGACGTTTTATTTTGTCGTCCGCCTTAAATATTACTGCTACCTTTCATAATGATGAACTGACCAGCTAATATCCTCAAGATATATAAAGTCAGAAAGAAGAGTGCCACTCTAAAGTAGCCGACTTCCAAATAGGGACTGGGTCGTAAAACTTGCTATGGAGGTTATTACGTGTCGGAAAGCAGGGTACGAGAATCGGGATCTAAGAATAGCATAAGTAGATGCGACAAATTGCACGACACTTTAGACGTGCAATATGTAGCGATAAGTTCCTCCCAATATTTCTCGGTGCGGTCGTACCTACTTATGACTCTCCATTAAAAGATTTCTAGAATAACATATTGTTTTTTTATATTTTTTTGTTGAAAGGCAAAATGCTGAACGCGGTACTGATAAAACAAGTTATAACTACAGTTTCTCAAATTTTTAACAAATTTCTTGGCTAACAAAAGCGGAATCAATAGACTTTTTCTAGTCAAACATCTTGTTTAGCTCAAAAACCATTTTCTAGTTTTATGATCTATACTGACAACGTTATTTGTCGCAAGTATTGGCCTAAACAAACCAACAAAGCATCAATTTCCGTTATTAAGATGGTAGTGAGTGGCGGGAAAAAAGAAACATTCACAAAACGTTTTTGTTCGATGTGACACGCAAAACAAACAAAAGCAAAAAAAAACAGTCAACGCAAAAACGTAACAAGCGCATATAATCCTCTTAAAGAATAACACCTACTGTTATCTTGTTATTACAAGCATTGATATATTAGTACTTTACTAGACTTAATAACAATCAAAACAATAAAAGCACCGGTTACCTAAGCTAACACGGTCACTAAATTTTAACACAGAGATGCCACACCGTAAATTTATAATGCAAATTTGATCAGCTATTAAAGTTAACAGGCAGTTGCGAACAAATTAATAATTACAAAAAATAATTAATAGCAACGTTTAAATCAGTTTAAGTCCATCCACTAAAAATCTTTAAAACAAATACCTAATAACAGCTACATTTGAAATAATTTCCGGGACTTGCAAAGTGTGTAAGCTTACATGCAACAACATGCGTTTGCCAAAATCTGGCCTTGATTATTTTAATCGATTTAAAAAACTTGATTGAGTTACATTTAGCTTACTCAAAAATATTTCATAACATAAAACTGAAGGCGTTTTATAATTTAAATTAAATTTAAACAATTACTTTTAATTTTTAAATAAATTCCTGGTTGCTAAAGTTCAATAATAAGCATATGTCGTCATCAACGGATACTTATCTACTGCTGTGTAACGTTCGATTCAAATAACACAGATCCTGGAAATCATTGGGCATGCGACATAATTCCCGAGGAAATTGGCGGCTTTGGTTTATCCAAGTCAAGTTAAACTTTGCTGCTATAGTTTTAGCTGTTATGTTGTTGATTGGCGTAGTTTCAGGCCATGTAGTAGAAAGAGCGAGCATAGTAAAAATATATCTGTGTTTTTTCGACAGTAAAAGTAGTTCTACTATGTTGATGTAGACGTGTTGAAAGCGCTAGAAACATAAAAATTCTGTCTCATGGTTTTTGTGGGTTTTTCTATTTTAGAGCGTTGGTCCAATCTGTAATGTTTTTGTTCTTCGAGTGCCGTACCTACAAACTTGCATTGAATTTGCTTTCTAGTGCTGCGACCGCTTGTGTGTGCTGGATCATAATACACATCGAAAACTCTCTTCCAGTAGAATATATTGCTTAAGGTTCAAAGATGTTTTTGACGTCAAAAGTAGCTCTTTGTTATTTTTCTGTTTTTTATCAACGTCTCTAAGTTAATGGCAATTAGTATATCGATCTCTTCTATTCTACTTTTTACACCAACAATTGTATTTTTGTGTCTTGCAATATGTACGATGTCGGTGGTAAACTGTCCAATTAGGTCTAAGTGGCAAAGCTGACGTGGAAAAGTTTTCTTTTATTTTTGCCGAAACATAATTACTAACGGTTTATGAACTGTTTGCATAGTTAGTTATCTACCTTTGGTTATATATTTAAATTATTTAACTATGTCATACATTGTAAACTATTCTTGATCTCCGTCTGGGGTAGTTTTGTTAGCGTTTAGTTAAACAAAATTTAGGGTTGTACCTCGGGTCTACACAGTTTGTAATAGAAACATTAATTATAATTTTTTATTCGAGTGTAGCTCCTAGGTCCTCTCTAAGTCTACTTGTACTTTTGAATCTAAAACAATATCGAGATTTTTAGTGTTGGTAATTTGTTGTTAAGGCTGATTGTGTAGATTCGAGAGTTACGATGCCAATTTTACATGCTTTATAGCTTCTAAAGAGAATGGTAAAGATGGGTTTCTATTCGTTGTAGGAACGTTAGTGCAGACAAAGTTATTTTGTCTGAATTCTGAAATTCTTTTATCAGAAATCAGAAATTTATAGACAACTGTTGGTTATCGCGTTGGCGCCAAATTTAAATGTTTAGGAACCCACCACACAAGTATTAGAACTTGTAATGATTAGTTAAAAAAATGTAAAGGACAACAGTTTACTCGATTTAACTCAGTTTCCAAAACAAATATATCATAATAGAATAATAAGAGAAATCAAAATAATACATAATAATAAAAACAATCCCGCAGGGGGGCTGACTGTCCGTCAGATTTTGGGGAGTTGCGCCCCCACGGACCTAGCAATACCTTTTCCTTTGTTGTATGTTTTTGTACTGGGCACTCAGCGCAACCATGAAGCTAGTAGTGGTTCGGCAGGGCTCCGCTTATGCTGTCCGTTTCTTTTTCTACACCCTGCATAGCTGGCAGTAGTGTAAAAATGCAAAATATGAAACGTTTTTCAAATAATCACCAGGGCGGTGGGGAGTCTGGACCGGAACCCCGTCGGAGCCGTCCAGATGTTTGGTCCAACGAGGATATGGTAGGTGGCTCCTTTCCTCGTACCGGTGCCACCAGAAAAAATGCCAGTGAGAAGGTTTCCCCCAACACTAAAAGAGATTTTAGGTACCAGCGGAAAAGAGGACTCTGTGCCCCGGTTTCTGGTCCTCAAGAAGAAGGAAGGCGATTTTGCTAATACAAGTCCCTTTCTTATAAGTAAAACTTTGTACGGGCTAATAGGAAATGTGAAAGAGGTTAAGAAAGTGAAGGGAGAATTGCTAGTTGAAACCGTGTCCAGTAAGCAATCTGAGCAACTCATTAAATGTAAACGTTTTGGGGGATGTGAGATTGAGGTTGTACCACATGGCACCCTTAATATGTCGAAGGGAGTTGTATACTGCCGAGATCTACTAAACTGCTCCATTAATGAGATCAAAGAAAACCTAAAAAATCAAGGTGTAGTGGACGTAAGAAGGATAAAGACAAGACGTGATAGAGAGCTTATAGATACTGCAAACCATATACTTACTTTTAATGTCATGAAGCTTTCTAGGGTGATACAAGCCGCGTTCTATCCATTACAGGTGCGCCCATACATTCCAAATCCTTTGAGGTGCTTTAACTGTCAAAGATTTGGACACTCGTCAGTAAATTGCAAGCACGATAAGCGGTGTGTATGTGGAAAACCCACCCATGAGAGTTCGTGGTGTGAAGAACCTATTGTATGTCCAAACTGTCAAGGGCAGCATAAGGCCACGGCAAAAACGTGTGCGGTTTTTAGACAAGAAATGAAAATACAAGAAGTTAGGATAGTGCACAGGCTGTCTTACTTCGATGCAAAGAAGAAAGTAGACACAATGGTAACACCAAGTACTTCCTTTGCGCAAGTCGCTACTGCTCCAGCACGAATACCCATTCAAGCTGTTCAAACAATCGGCCCCGAAATTAAAAGTATAGATGTAAAAGAGTTGGAAAGGGAACTGTTGCCTAGGTTGGTAGATGCGCTGAAGGCTGTGTTTGCTTTGAGAAACGATAGCACAGAAGAAGTAACGAGTACGAAGCTTATACTTGATATTAATCGACAAAAATAAAAAACGAAAAGACGATCAGAGAACACCACCTGAGGAAAAAAGTTGCATCGAGGGTATTCAGCCTTCTTTTAGCCAGCAAAAGGATACCAACATGGTGAAGAAGCCAAGAGGTTGGCCGAAAGGTAAAACTAGGAAACCCAGGGATGAATCCCAAGATTCTTTGAGATCCCGGTCTACATCTAGAGAATCCACGCATAAAGGTGGATAAATGTATGTCTTCTATTCTATTCATTTCTTTGTCTTTAATCTGATTTGTTTTGTCCATATATACACAGTTATCTGTTTTCTTTTTATTTTTTTTTATTTTATCTACATGTTATTTAATAACCAGTCAAACATTTTACGATGGATACAAATAAAATTATACAATGGAATTATAGGGGTATAATAAGGAGATACTGTGACATAAAGATGATATTGCATGAGTATAACCCAATGTGTTTTTGCTTTCAAGAAACTCATCTTAGGCATAATCAACCGTATCGCTTACGATACGGTTACGATATTGAACGGCGAGACGGTATTAACGATCAAAGAAGCAGTGGTGGTGTACTAATTTTCTTACGAAACAATGTAGTATATGAAAAGATTCAAATTAATACACTTCTGCAAGCGGTTGCCGTTAAGATACGTTTACCATTGCAAGTCACTGTCTGTAATATTTACTTACCTGATAATAATTGGACAATAGATGAAATCTCCCAACTTGTTGATCAGCTTCCACGACCTTTTGTTATTTCAGGAGATTTCAATGCCCATAACTTGATTTGGGGATCAGAAAATAGGTGTAGGAAAGGTAGATTACTAGAAAATTGGCTGATCAGAGATGATATTGTAATCCTAAACACCGGCTTGCCTACATATCACATTGCTAGGTCAAATAAGTTTTCAGCTATTGACCTTACATTAGTCTCTACCAATCTAACTCCTCGTCTTAAGTGGGAAGTAATATAAATGACTTGCATAACAACGACGATTTTCCAATTATTATAAGAACGGATATACCTGAAAGAGAAAAAGTAATATATAAAAGATGGATTGTAGAAAAGGCTGATTGGAATTCTTTTACTAATAACCTTGTTACACGTAGCCCTGTAAATGTGGATAATGTAACAAAATGTATTAAAGATGCGGCTCAAACTAGTATACCTAAATCAGATGGAAAACGTATTAAACGACCCTTGTCTTGGTGGAATCCTGAAGTTAATAAGGCAATAAAGAGTAGGAAAATTGCTTTCAGAAAATATCAAACGGAACCATCCATGGAAAACCATATTCAGTTCAAAAGAGCTATAGCAGTGAGTAGACGTGTTGTTCTAGAAAGTAAAAGAAACAGCTGGAACCAGTATGTTTCAACAATATCATATCCTCAAGACACAGGGCAGGTGTGGCGAAAAATAAAAGCAATATCAGGAAATGCTGAATATAAACAAATAACTCATTTAAGAAACGAAAATGGCAATATCCTAGAGGAAGAAAAAGAAATCGCCGAGGTTCTTGCCCGCCACTTTGCCAGTATGAGCAGTAATAATAACTATGATCCGGAATTTGTGCAAAAAAAAATGAAAGTGAAGGGCCTCTCAATTTCAGTACCGAACAAGAACTAGACTATAACAAACCTTCCAACATGGGTGAGCTAAAAGTAGCCGTAAAAGAGCTTAAGAAGACTGCACCAGGACCGGATGAAATATCAAATGAAATGCTAGGCCATTTAACCTCACAAGTAAAAACTGATCTATTAAAGATTTTCAATGACCTATGGAGTCAGGGAACATACCCCGAACAATGGAAGGTAGCTACAGTGGTACCCATACATAAAGGGGGAAAGAATCCTTTATATGCAGCAAGCTATCGACCAATAAGCCTTACATGCTGTATAGGTAAACTGAGGGAAAAAATGGTGAATAAAAGACTGCAATACTACCTTGAAAAAAAACATAAAATAGTATCGTACCAAGCAGGATTTAGAAAAGGCCGATCAACGGTGGACCATCTAGTTAAACTAGAAAATGCTATACAGGAAGCTTTTAGAACAAGACAACACTTAATAGCGATCTTTTTTGACATAAAAGGGGCCTACGATATGACCTGGAGGCAGGGTATATTAAAAAAATTATATAAATACGGTTTAAGGGGTAAATTACCTACATTTTTGTCGAGTCCTTTATGTCCAATCGTTACTTTCAGGTACGAATAAGAAACACACTATCAAATGTTAAAATATTAGAAAACGGTGTCCCACAGGGCTCAACGCTTAGCTGTACTCTGTTTCTGATTGCAATAAATGAAATAGCTTACGGAGTTGACTCGGATGTTTTCCAGGCACTATATGTAGACGATCTGGCTATATATTGCACTGGAGCTACTGTACGACAGATAAGCGTTAAATTACAATCTGCAATTAATAATATCCTGCAAAATGGCAGTAGAATTGGCTACCAATTTTCTGAAGACAAAACCAAATGCATTCATTTTTGTAGACTCCGTAAACCGCACGATGATCCATTATTGTATATTCAGGATAGACCGATTGTATGCACGCCATCAACAGCCTTTCTAGGACTCTTTTTTGACAGCAAACTTACATGAGATGTGCATATTGAACATCTAAAACAAAAATGTGTGAAAACCATGGACGTAATAAAAGTGCTATTCCATACTAAATGGAGGCAGAAGCTCAAACGCTTTTAAACATATATCGCGTCTTAATTATATCGCAAATGGATTATGGAGCTATTGTTTATGCGTCAGCTTGCAAATCGCGGTTGCTAAAACTAGATAGGATCCATAATATGGAAATAAGGTATTGTTTAGGTGCTTTCCCTACCAGCCCCGTCTGTAGTCTCTATTGTGTGTCAGGCCTATTCCCATTAGACGTCCGGAGGAAACATCTAATGATAAGTTACATAATAAAGGTTAAATCGCAATCAACTCACCCGAATAGTAGATTTTTTTCCCAGTAGAAAATGGTTTTGCTACAAGAGTAACTATAACACGACCCCTCAGCATACGCTTCAAGGAATTTCTGGAGCAAATAGAGGAAACAGTACCCACGCTATTTTACGAAAGTAAGTATGAGCACGCGCCATGGTTGATACCTGAAATTGATACTAGAACTTAAAAACTTACACAGAAGTACAACAAAGAAAGAAGAATACTTACGTTCGTTCAAAAATATCATTGAAAGCTACACAAACACGACACTTATCTACACCGATGGTTCCAAAAGTGAATTGGACACGGGATGTGCTGTTGTAATAGATGAAGTGACCCATTGTTGGGCCCTGAAAGCTGAAACTTTAGTATATGTAGCCGAAAAGTGTGCAATATGGAAAGCACTGCTATGCATTCCCATGGTACGCACAAAAAAAACTTATATTATAATCAGCGATTCGTTAAATGCTGTAAATGCTTTAACGGGCATGTATACGAGGGACCCTTTGGTCGATATATGTCAGGTGTGTCTGTGTGATCTCAATAGATATGGAATCAAGCCTGTGTTTGTTTGGGTACCTGGGCTTTCAGGAATCCCTGGAAATGAAAAGGCAGATAGTGCAGCAAGACGAGCAATCACAACCCCACAGATGAACGTGTCACATGTTAAAATGTCGGACATTCAAGTACATCTAAAAAAAAAACTTTGAGATTTGGCAAGATAAGTGGCAAATGGAAGATACCTACCTTACGCATATTAAACAACAGGTAAAAGAAAAAGTGCATTTGCATGGGTTTCTCAGGGAAGAGCAAATAAAAATACATCGATTAAGAATAAGACACACCAAAGTAACACATGAATATCTTTTAAAGAGTCAACCTAGACTCGAATGCCATACTTGTAACACCAACCTTACTGTGAAGCAAATGATAAATGATTGTGCAGACTTTGTTAATCAGCGGCAGTTGTATGAGATACAGGCGGATATTGTGTGGAATTTCAGTCGTATACCAAGCATGAGAAATATGTTGCAGTATATAAAAGCAATTGGGTTGTATGAAAAAATATGATGGTAAATGACTACACGTAGTTTGAATATATTTTTGTATGGCGAAAAGACCTAAGCAGTCGAAACCATAATAAAAAAAATAAATAAAAACAAAAAAAAACAAATAACACATAATTAACAACAAAACTAAATGTGTAAGCAACATCTATTTGTTGATCTAAAAAACAGATTAACCTGCAAAAAAGACAAAATCTAAAAATTAAAAAAAAAAACGCGTAGATTAATAAAAAAAAGTATTAACGTTGCTTCTTAGTATTAAAACAATGGCATTTACAAGCAAATAAAATTATCAATTGTAATATACGACGTTAAAACATATAGAATTAATAAAAATGGTTGACACACATATTAAAAAATTCTAGGTAAAAAACGTGGATTTAAAGCTTGTGCTAATTAATATTTTAGCAAGGTTGTTACCAGGCTACGTGGCACACCACTTTGTACAAACTGCAATTAAAATATAATTCACAATAAATTTTTATAATTATTATTTATACATTTAAAACAATAATATACGAATACATGTAACTTTAGTATAAAGAATTTATTTGTTAGAAAAACTATAGAATAGCTGCAATGCAATGTTTATTTCCGTGTGATCCAATAAGAAAAAATAGTCATTACAAAAATTTTAGAAAAACTGACAGAAAGTTTTAGTTATTGATTTGCATGTTGCTTTCAGATTTATGTAATACTTAAAATATTTAAACAAAATTTATTTGTTTTTTATATACGAGATAATCAAACAAACAACGTATTACTTGTGCTTACGCTATTAAACCAATAATATTACAGTATATAAGTAGAACCAAAATATTGCATTTGTCAGTTCAAGTTAAAATGTTCCTTGCAGTAAAATGTAAGTACCTTATTGTTTAAACTTTCTAGAAATAATAATAAAATGTTTTTTAAATCTGATAAAATCTAGCAAATTTTTACCAAATTGCTTTTGTTTAGAATTGTATTTTTTTCATATACCATGTTACCTTTATACTTAAGAAGTTTTTAATTATTATTTAATTAAAATTGAAAAAAAATATTAATTTAACTGTAATATTACAATAATATGCTGACTTTTGTTGTAATAAACTATAAATCGGACTAATTAGAAAATAGTTTCAAACAAAAAATATTTAAAACTTGCGCATCATTAAATAACTGTGCAATGTTATGTTTATATTTTTCTTGCAGTGTTAGTTATTCTGTTAGGCGGTGTTTTGGCATTTGATGATATAGATTTGGATAAATCGTGGCTTCAAGTCCGACATCATCAAGAACATCCACAACCACCCCCGCCACCTCATCATCGACCACATCATCATAGAACTACAACGACACCACCACCAACAACAACAACAACACCAACTACGACAACAACACCGACTACGACCATGGTACCAACAACCACAGCTATACCAAAACCAACTTGCCCCATACCAGACCAGTTTGGCAATGGAGTATTAATAGCTCACGAACGTTGTTGCGATAAGTTTTATATTTGTGCCACTGGTGTACAAGCTGAAACCAACTGTCCCTCAGGTTTGTATTTTAATCCAACCGCTAAATCTTGTGATTTAACAGCTAATGTTAGTTGTCTACCGCCTAAAACAAAATGTCTTCCTTAATATATTATGTAGTAAGTAAATACATAAAGTCACATTTTGAATTATAATTAACATAATTTATGTAACTAATATTTACTTTTTTTCTAAAGATAATGTTTGTTGTTTGAGATAAAATTAAAAAAAGCAATATTTTCAAGAATTAAAATACCTTGTAGTAGTTTTAATGTACAAATATTCATTTTTTGTACTATATGCTTTAAAATAATAAATTGAATTAGTTGTAATAATAGATTAAATCATTTAAGTTTATTGATACGAATACGATAAAATAAAAATATCAAATACAGCAAAATTGTTATTAGGTTTGTTGCAAAAGCTTAAGATTTTATAGGTTTGCGTTGAATTTCGTATTATCACCTATAAATTAATTCTTCAGTTCCTTTTTTTTTCCTCTTCTTAGAGCCTTCGATGTTAGGTATAGATCCTTTTTATTTAATTAAACAACCGTAGTTGTCGTAATTACGGCGACGTTCCGTGGTCTTTGAAGTGTTGACTTCATCAGGCCAAATCACTAAATTATCGGTTGTGCTTGTCTCAACATTTAAATACAATTAAAATACTTAAAAAACTCTATATAATTACATCCAAAAGAATCAGTCATTAATTAAAATTTAAATTTACAATTTTTATGGTGTAAACAAAACGGAATGTATAAACGTGTCTATAAATGTATAAAGATATCTATACGTTAAATGTGGTAAAGAAAAAAGACTTGGTAAAACTGAAATATAAAAGTTATTTTTAGTCGGTGCTGAATAGTAAAGTTACGAATTAATTAAAAATAAGAATTTCTGATTATTTCGGAAATATCAAAAACGGAAATAAGAAACTCAAATTTGGCGTAGGCGCTAATCAAGAACACTAAAATTAGCTTTCAGGTCTTTGATCACCTAAAAACCCATCAGGTTAGTAACGACCCTTAATAAACTTAACTTTGGAGTTGTAATGTTATAAATCTGAAATTGTGTTACCCAAAATTACGCGCATGCAATGCAATTAAAAGGCTTTGGTACATTAAAATTGAGCAACAATAATAAAATTACATACAATTAAATAGACAAAATATAATAACAAAAATTACAAAATGATAAGATTAAAATTTAATAGAAACAAAAAAAAATAACGGAAACGCCATGATTTTGTATATCCATATATATAAAGTAAAACATAAGTAAATAAAAAGAAATAAAACAAAATAATATTTAACATAATACTCGAGACGTGAGTAAACATAGTTGTTAAATTGTTTTTGGAACGCCATCCTGTGGTAAAAATACCACGTATGATAATATAGAAAACTATAAATTAGTACGGAGGGTAGAAAAGTTGTGATTGGATTTAATGACAGCGAAAGTCAATGATCTATTGACAAGTGATGCTGTCAAAATCCCAACTATAAAATAGGTTAGAAACAATGTCAGTACAATTGTGAAAAACAACATCAGAACTAGCGGGCAGCTGTTTCGTTCTTTAGGAACTTGACAGCGCTAGGATACACCGCTAGTTCTGATGTTGTTTTTCACAATTGTACTGACATTGTTCCTAACCTATTTTATAGTTGGGATTTTGACAACGTCACTTGTCAATAGATCATTGACTTTTGCTGTCATTAAATCCAAAACAACTTTTTCACCGTCCGTACTAATTTATAGTTTTCTATAGTTGTTAAAGTTTCATTACTAAAATATTAAGGGCAAATGCCGCAACTTTTATTTGACTTAAAGTAAACAAAAATACATTAATGATTACATGTCGGTGGATTAAGTTTGTTCACAAACTGCTGATTTTTTTTTAGTGCGGTTAACTAACGTCCCAAAAATTTGACGTTGTCTAGGGCATTTCGGATAGTTGTAAAATGATTTTGAGTAACATATACCACTAACGCCGGGTTCTGAATCACCATAGACACTCTTCGTCTACCACTCCCGATGGTTATGTTTATCGTGTCCTTGCGATACCATTTAACTTGGATACGTTCCACAGTAGTGCATGAAATTATAAATATTGTAACAATTGCTCGAACACTAGGACCGCACGCCAACTCCGCGATTACTTGTGCTTCAAATCAACACTCGTATTGTGCAGGCATTATTAATTCTAGAAAAATTTACTAACAGATGTTATATTTCTACTAAATCGGAAATTAAACTAAAAACTACAATTACTCTTACAATAATTAAGAGTTGCTGTAAATCACATTCACAATTTACATATAATAAATAATAGACCCATTATTTAAAATTTTGAGACTATAACAGCGATTTAAAAACTAAAAATAGTAAATGAATATAAAAATAAAATGTTTCATTGTTTTTACTTGGCATTCTTAAAAAATGCAATGAAAACAATTATTTATCGTATTATAGTAAAGCAGGAGATGGGTGACAGGGGAAATAGGAACTTTTTGTTTATTATACTAGTGATGGTGCTTATTCCGCCCCTAAAAAAACGTAACAAACAAACATATTGCAGTGACACATTAAGTTTGATTTATTTATTCTTGTGAAGATTATAGGCGCTTAAACCTATACGTATTAACAACATTTAAATAATTGTCTTATTTTTTTACTAAAGTAAGAAAAAAAATTGATTGTATTAACGTTATCTAAAATATAGTATAAAGTTACTTCTAAACACCTAAACACCAGTATCTACTAGCAAAATAAAATATTAGTATCGGTAGTCAAGCAAACGTGGTCAACAATAAATTACGTTTTATGATAAGGAATGATATTACAATTAAAACTAATATTTAAAAAGTAAATAAATATAAAGTAAAAATACATATTATTAATAAAAATAAATCGTAAAAATTCTAAAAAAAAAGTCGTTTTAATTTGATATTAAATGAATTTTATTAAAACTGTTACTTTACGTGGCACACCATCTTGTTTTAACTTAATATTATGTTATACATATAAATTTTCAAATACTTCCTATGTAAATGTGTAATTGTTTTTACTGTAATAATTATGACTATAACACTATATTCAGTAAAATTGATTCAAATTTTGATAGTAGTAGTTAATTTTTAACTTAATTTTGCTGTTGCCAAAAATGTAAGATTAAAAATTTTTTATATTGTAAAGAGAATCAAGGAAAAACTCAATTATTTTTTGTTGCGCAATTAAACAAATAATGATAAAATATAAAAGCTTAATTTAATTGTAGTATTTGACAGTTGATAATTAAAAGGATTCTAGTTTTTTTTTTACTCTTTATTCAAAACTTGCATTTTTGATGCAGTATTGAATTTTTTATTTGTTTACATAAAATTAAATAAACGAAATATAATAACAAAAAGTTACAAAATAATCAGATTAAAATTTAATAGAAACAAAAAAGAAATAACTAAAACTGCATAATCTTGTATATCCATATATAAAGTAAAACATGCGTCAATAAAAAAAAATAAGACATAATACTTGAGGTCTTGTAAGACATGAGTAATTCAAAACAAAGTTATTAAAACTTAATTACTAAAATATTAACGGTACATTAGTAAAAGCCGCAACTCTTATTTGACTTGAAGTAAACAAAACTACATTGATGATTACATGTCAGTGGATTAAGTTTGTTCTCAAACGGTTGATTAATTAATATTTTAATGTTGTATTACGTTGGAAAAATTACATGAGTCAAAGTTAAGTATAAAATTTACTTTGACGGGTTCAAAGCTTTAAGTTAGTTACACTGATTCCAATTTCAGTTGTAATAACATTTTTTGCAAAACGTAAATTGTAAATACTTGTAGTAATTTTTTTCTGTTGCAAACTGCGGGTGACTGAACCCAGAAGCTAAACTGCAATTTCAGACTCGAACGGTATGGTAAAACTTTTTTGTAGAGACGGTGACGCATTGAATAAGTGCAATGTTTATTTAACCGCAAAAATTTATAAATACTCAACGTCGTTTTTATAAACTAACACACGTTTTGCCAACAAAACCCTCAAAAGAAATCACATATTAAAATACAACAAATAGAAATGCAAAAAGCAAAAAATTAAGGTGTAATAATTTTGTGTAACAAAGTGTTGACGACTGTTCTTAGCTGACTTGACAGAATTATTATTGACAAGAAATACTAATTGCCAAAACAAATTGTTAATATAAACACCGATTACCAAAAAAATTGTTAATTAACGCAAATGCAATAAACAAATAGATTAGCAACGCCATAAATTAACTGATTAGGTAAATTTAAAACGAACGTAATACATATTACATATTTTTAATTATTTTAGAATTAAATGTAGAACAAAATTAAGTTTCAAAGATAACTTTTATAATAAGCATATTGAACTATATGACTTTTAATTTTGTTATAGTTCTGACAAATAACAAACTTTATCCATTGAAAAGCATAAGTCAACTATTGTATATTATTTTATAATTGTTTTAATTAAACCAGGTTTTTAAATTTAAATGTTAACTTAGTTTATTTATCGGTTATATATAATCATGTAACAATTAGATTAACTCGCTTAAGAGAGACATTTTATTTTAGGCAATGGACAATTTACATTAGCTGCAAAATCACAAACGCGAAGAATTGGGTTGAAATATAAACCTGCTGGACAGTCCGTTACTACTGGTATTCCGTTAGCACAGAAATAATACTTGTCGCAACAGCTTTCATGAGAAAACAATACTGCATTACCATTTGGGTAGGATGGGGGGCATGTTGGCGTCGGTGTTAGTGTCGTTGTTGTAGTCGGTGCTGTAGTCGTTGTTACAGTCGGTGCTGTAGTTGTTGTGGATGCCGTTGTTGTAGTCGTTGTTACAGTCGGTACTGTAGTTGTAGTTACTGTCGTTGTTGTAGTCGGTGATGTAGTCGTTGTTGGTGTTGTTGTAGTAGTTGGTGTTGTCGTTATAGTTGTTGATGTTGGCATTGCAGTGAGACTTGGTGTAGACGTCGGTAGATGATGTGGCAAATGATGTGGTGGGTGATGTGGTGGACGTGTTTGCATGGGAGGTGGAGATGGTTGATGTGGATGTGGTCGTTCTGGACGTTGTGGACGATGTCGGATTTGAAGCAACTGTTTATCAATTAAACCTAAGTGTGCATCATTATCAAAACCTAAAACACCGCTCAGCAAAATAACTAACACTGTAAAGAAAGCGTAAATTAAAATTGATTTTTTACACAGAGATAAGAGTTTAGAAAAAGAAATCTTAGTGAAACATTTGATAATTTAGTCAAGTATGGATTTTCTTAGTTGTAATGTAAATCAATTATTTTAATAAAAAAATATTTTATAATTTGACTAAACCAACCATTTCTTAAGTGTGATAGCAAGTAGATATAAAAATTTAAATGATTTGCCAAAAAACGCTAATACTAATTTAAATAAAACAAATTGGCGTTTAAACAAATGAAATTTAAGATTTATATTTTTTTTACATTTAAGAACGCCATTATATTTATTTTAAGATTTTTTACCATATAATAAAAAACGAGTTACTTACGCTGCACTGAAAAAATCATTTTAACTTTCACTGACAAATGCAGTATTTAGGTCTTGCTTATATATTGTTTTATTATTTATTTAATAACGTAAGTAGCAGTTATCCTTTTTTTATTTGGTTATCTCGCAGATAAAAAATTAAACTGTTTAAATTATTTTTTTGATAGTTTTAATACGATACAATCAATCTCAAATGTTTTTAAGGATAATTTTAAGCTGTATTTTTTGTTTTAGAAAATCTAGGCTAATGAGCAGAACAAAAAGAAATACGTAAAAAATACATCTGTTTTAATAAAACTAAAAAAGTATTTAGAAAATTTTAATCTTAATCTGTGCAAAGTGGCGTTTTATATAACTTGGTAAGAATTTTTTTAGCGTAAAGATATAAAGCACATGTTTTTCTTGTAGTTTTAACAATTCTTTGTAGACTATTTTAAAACTACATATATTTTTATTTTATTAAGATATGCATTACCGTTTGTTTAGTTATATTTTACAATTGGTGAACATGCATGGTATTGTTTAAATTTTCAGAAGAACTTTTTATCAACTTACGTAACATTTTATTTATAAATTATCAGATTAGCAGCACTTAGGAAAAGTACAAGACAAATGTACTGGTTGCGCAAAAAACTATCAGATACACTAAACAAACTAAAGTAATACTTTTGCAATTTTTTAAATTTTTTTCCAATTTGTAAATTTTGTAAACGTAGGCCATTTTGATATTTTTGTACCTCTATTGACTTTTTTATTAATTTTGCTAATTCCGCATACATAATTTGGAGAAATATTCTAACAATGACGATGAATTAGAACCACCTTTCTAAACCAAATAAATTTGATTGTTAGATTCTTAGGTGTTTGGAGCCAAATTTATTAATTAATTTATTTTTTGATAATTCTGCACGGGTTTAACTCATTCACCCACTTGAGTTATTTATTACAAGAAGCAAAAAGTTACTTCTGCCATAATAAGATCTTTGGCGGCAAACTCAGACCTGAGCGGAATTACTACTGCAAAAATTCAAAAATCTAACGTTAGCCGATGATAGTTTTTGCCTTACATTCGCTATTGCAGCATTTAGTTAGACATTTCGTCTACTATAGCAATTATGTTTGTTGTCATTTTTGAACAAACTGATGCTGGTACTACAACAGCAGTTACTTCACTCATAACAGTAGCCCCTGACTTTAATTTTTTGAAAAAGTTTTAGGAAGTAGAATGGATATTTCTTTTACTTCTTAAAGATCCTAAAAATGACATTGTGAAAGATATTTTAAATCGATTTCCGGTAGATATGTCGTTTATATTTCTTGTTGCTTAACCCATTAGTGCATACAGTCCCTTAAAAGGAACAGCGGTATTTGTGGTTCTAGTCGGCGTGTACAACGACTAACCTAACCTCAAACCGGTTTTTATGTGTATTTGAAGTGTGTCTGTTTATTGGTGACTTCTAGTGTGTTAAATACATTTTTTGTTTATTAGATATTCCAACTTAAACAAAAAATGGACCCATGCTTCTACTGCACAAGGCGCGGAGAGTAAGTTTATTTAAAATTATGGACAATTCATAGGTTAGAAGTGTCAAATCCTTATCTTAAAATATTGCTAAAGTACTGTAATATTGCATTACTAACGCACTGAGATCATTTGTTCAATCTAATGTGACTTAATTGGGCCCTAAAGCTCGTCTCCCTTTAAAGGAACGGTGCGCATAATGACTACTTTTCTTGAAAATCAATTATTATTCCAGCCTGCCTCTTCATGAATTGATAGCAGCTCTAGAAGATGCGGAAATCAATTCTGCGAATATTTACATCGCTCCACCCGACGACGGACAGGAAACCGAACAAGACAGTGATCGTTTAGATGACAAGCATGAGGAAAATGTCAACCATTTAGGTCGTGCAATGTTGCAATCGAAAGCTGAGGTTATTTTATATCATAACTCAAACCTGGAACCGGTTCAGATCAGCCAGAAAGTTCACCTTACGACATGCAAGACTCAAGTGATGATGACCTGTCCCTCCTATCTTTTGTACAGCCAAAATCTACCTTACCAGAGGAACAAGGAGCAAAGAAAAGAAAATTAGCGAAGAAGAACAAATCAGCTACTACCACAACTAATAAAAGGAAGCCACCAAAGATAGAAGAAATCAAATGGGACAAACGGGAACCTCACTTTGCGTTAAATACTCACTGTCTGCCCAAAGGTCCACCAGCGGATGCGTACAATAAACAGTCATCTGTAAAATTCTTTTTCCTTTTTTTCAACGACAACATTTTAGAGCACATTATAGAGCAAAGCAATGTATATATATGTTTTGGAAAAAAACGCAAATCAACCCTTAAACTTAATCAAAGAAGAATTGTACGTTTTTTTGGTGGTCTGCTATTGTCTGGTTACGGAAAATACATTAACAAGAGAATGTATTGGGCTCGAGAAAATGATGTACCGAAAATTTTATCAGACAGTATGCGGCTGAATAGGTTTGAATTGATATTACGAAACTTGCACCTCAACGATAATTCTAAAATTAACAAAAATGATAAACTTTATAAACTAAGACCGCTCATTTCAAATCTAAATGACAATTTCAAAAAGTTTGGTGGAATAGAAGAGAATCTGAGCATAGACGACAGTATGATTCCGTATTATGGTAAACATTACGAAAAGCAATATATCAAAGGAAAGCCCATCAGGTTCGGCTTTAAAAACTGGGCCTTGTGTACTGACAACGGATATATGGTGGCATTTGATTTATATACTGGGAAATCAACTGAAACCAGTAAATATGACTTTGGATTAGGTGGCCAAGTAGTTTTTTTTAGTAGAGCTTGCAAATATACCTGCCAATGAAGGATACAAGCTCTACTTCGACAACTATTTGATAAATTGGATGGGATAGTAGCAAATTACAGAACCAGGATCCAACAACAAAAATGGTGGTGGCCAATATTTGCATATTTATTTGACGTCAGTGTTGTAAATGCCTGACTACTAATGCGTAAAATTCATCCTAACGATCCGGTGTCTAAAAGTTTATTCAATTTTAAGAGAAACTTGTGTTTGATTCTATTAAACACATACGGTATGAAAGCAGTTAAGAGTAAACAACCTCCTAAACCTATCCGAGAAGTGAGGTATGACGAGAGGAGTCATATTCTCGATTATTGTCCACGTGTGGCAAAAAAGCCAATTTTATTTGTATCAAGTGTAATGTGGGACTACATCCCAAAAATTGTTTTAGGCAATATCATACCTTATAGGAACTTCCTAGTAAACACAAAATTGATAATGTTTAGTAACAGTTTCAAAACAAAAAATTTATAATTCACTCTTGTTTCAAACATAAAAGAAACCTAACTGCAATAAAATAGCTATAAGTCCATCGCTGTTTCACTTATTTGAATCAGTATAGTTTCGGTATTTTAAATTCAAATCTGTTGCAAACTAAATGTTGCATTCGGTTTACGTTTTAAAAGCTTCGTTCTTGAACTGATACTAAATGATCGATACATGTATGATTTTTTTGTTTCAATAATGAACTAAAACAATTATTTCAATAATATAATAATACATTTTCGAATGCACGTTTAAAATTTTATTGCACAATAAATATTTTTAAATACAATATCACATTGAGTTTTTTTACATATTGCAACTTTCCTGGATGTGGTCTTTTCACGAAAGCCTCGAAAACTGCATCAGTTACTGTTGGGTAGCAACTTTTAACCGCATCTGTAACATAGAAATAAATATTTCATTTATATACATACATAATCATAGAGTTATACAAAATTAATTACATTTTTTTAATCAAAAACAACACAAACTGAATATAAATATCACTTTAGCAATCATAAGAAATTTATAAAAACACTGTGAATACCTTTAGCTGTACATAATCGTATAAAAAACTTGAAGAATTGAACTGTAATTATAAATCCTTAAGTATCATCAGATTTATGCAATAATCTACCTTAACGCAACCGTGTGTGTTAATTTACATTTTTTTTATACAAATTAAAACATGATACATAACGAACAGAAATGATAATAATATTGATTACATTTATGGATTATAATAAAATGTTTTGACTTACCGTTGATTGTTCCATTTCGTAATTGTACACACAGCATCACTTATCAAACTACAACTGAACAAGTGAAAAGATATCAATTTGCAGCGCAAGCGTTGACGACAGTAATCAAAAGTATAGCAACGACTAATGCTGACTAATCACAAAGTATTCGTTTTTCCTAGAACGATTCCACTGTTTTGAAAATAATTCAATCTTATTTAATCGATCTTCAAACAATTCTAGTTATTCAAAAAATATTCGGTTTTAATAAATCAGTTTTTAGACGGTTGCTGATTATGGGAAAAAAATTGCAAGTACTGAAACGGTTTCAATTTATTCACTGTCAGTTACATGTAAATGATATAAAAATGGAACTAACACGAAACAACGTAATGAAACAATTGTTTTAATTTTGTGACTGTAACAGTTTCAATCCGTGTTTACTGGGTTCTGAGCATACAGTCCCCTTAAAGGGACGGTCTATAATTTTTGTGAAAATAAACTTTTTTTTGTTTTTGTTTTTTATTTTGGTTTCGAGTCCCACTACTATTCTAATGAAGCAAAAAATTGTTGTACAATGTCTCCCATAAACCCCACTAATGGGTTAATTTATCTAATCTCGCTTTGAACCGTTCCCGCTCATGATCCTCTTATATTGTTGAACAACCTAAAAGAAGATAACTGATAAAAATGAACTAGAAGTGCTACGTTGTTAAGAAAGCAGTGATATTTGTTCATCAAATCTAAAGATAGAGTAAAAGCTGGTCCAAATTAAATTTGAACAGTGTAAGCATGGCTAAAACCAATCAACAAACATCAAATTTTAAAGTTTGTTTAGGTTGTGCATTAGTGTGGACCGTTTTTATAGTTGGCAAATTTTATTTTTTTTAATTAAGCTATACAATAGGTAGAAAAAGATGCCTTTTGCACTCTATAAGACTTTTCAAGAAAAAACGGCGAAAAAAGTGAAAATCTTTTGCCCTTTACAAGCCCTTACATTTAAAATTTTTTTTTTAAAATACCCACTTACATTCTCATACTTAGCAAATGTAACTTATTTGAATCTAGTTATGCAATAAATGCCAAAGTATTTATTTTGCAACATTTAAGAGTTTAAAAGTAAGAGTTTAAGAGTTTTTAAAAAAAAACTTGGAAAAAAGTTTAAACTTTTGGCCTCTATAAGCCCTTTAATATTAGGATTTTTTAAAATTAACATTGTTTGTGGATAAAATGGGTTTTTCGTGCTTATTAGTTTAATTGCAAAAATTACAGTACAGTAGTGAACAATAACAATAGAAAATAAATGTATTCGAAAAATTAAACAATATTATGTTCACTTTTGTTTTCAAAAGATGGAAGGCAACTTCTGGACTATTCGTGCACGAATAAATCCGTCTCTGAACTCTTGACCACTGACAGATCTCGATGCTTCTGTCACTAATTTCACACACATTTCAACAGCCTGTGTGTGACATAGAAAGCGTGCAAAGTCTGCTACTGGTGTAGTAGGATTATTTATAAACCTTTGAAGGGTATCATTAGTTACACTATGCAATATCGAGGGTTGAGTTACTTTAAGATCAACCTAATCAATTAAGTCAGTGTAGTCCGTAGCAGAGAAATTCACTTTGGGTATTACAAATTGTCTTAAGCCAATTCTCTAATAAAATGACAGTCGTCATTCAACATACCCAGAAGAATATTTTTGGGGTGTAGAAAATAAGCGTTTCGCTGAATGACTGAATCGATAACACACTTCAGTTCATCATTTAAGTAGCGCAAAATTTCTATTGTCTTAAATATATACCGTTTCTACAAGAAGAATGAACTTTTATCGAACACCACATGGACGCATAGACTCTTACAACAAATTCAACGAGAACCTTTAAATTGGCCGATGGATTCCCTGTAGCAAGATACAGCCGCAACAACCAGTTAACTTTCGGAACCTACCTGACGTGGGACAATTTTCCAGGATTGCAATTTTCCAAATACGGGGTTGCTTGACATGCCTCATATAAATATTGTCGATCTTTTGGATCGACTTCTAAGGAACTGCCTTGTATAGGCTCAAAATTAGCAACTGGCAATTGCTCACAATTTTCAAGACATTTGCCAATTGGTCCAGGATATTCTTTGGGACCTGCAGTACCTCTGTCAAGATACTGGAACAAGTGTCTTAAGGGCAGTTCATTTGCATATAGTTGGCAAATGCACCACTGGAAAGGTCGTTTTAGTAGTGTTTTAAGGTACCTAATTGCAACATTATTGGTACCAGTATTCACAACAAAGCAATCGCAACCAAAAACACTAAGTTGATACAACGATCGATTTTCCAGTGGCAGAAGTTAAGGTAACATGACTTATATATATCGAGCCCGGTTCCTCAACAAAAAATATATGTTCTTCATTTATGGCTCTGCGATGAAAACCATTATCTATTTTCTCAGGTATAATGTATTATCCTTCCGTCCGAAAGAAAATACTTTCTATTGGTCCAAGAGTAGCTGCAGATATGTTCCGGAGGGAAGCTCTGTTCTTCTTGCGAGCTCTCCTTACTTTATTTTTGTCAATTATCTTTGATGAATCTTCTATTGTTATAATTCCAACATTTTGTAAGACTCTAGACGCGATTGCGGCAGCCGATCTGTCTGAAATACGAAACTGGTCACAGACTCTTGCTAGTGTTGGAAGCTGTGGCATGTTACGACATATTTGCTTATTTGAAATACAACTTGAGGTTCCTGTTGTTTCTAATGTGCTCTTAGTCGTAACATTTACATCGGAAATAATGTAGGATGAGCTGCTGGTTAGTGGTAAATTATTATTAAATGCTTGATCTATATTAATCAGATTCTTATTGCTCCGTTCCTTGTTCTTAGACTTTCTTTCTTCCAGTTTTTTTATTCGTGCACTTTCTGCAACATTAATACTTCTGATAGCCATTCTTCTAACTGATCTTTTATCTAAAAGAAAATTTTGTTCTAAAACAGACACTTTTTGGGAGTTTTTACATTTACAATCAGAAAATAGATGACATTTACAGGCAGCAATATCAAATAAATTAATCTCACATGTGTTTTTAAAAGTAGTAACTTTTAACTGATAACACAACCCAACACACATTTTGGTGCCAGGGGTTTTGTAACTGTTTTTAAGTAAGTTTTGAGTGCAGAATCAAAAACTGTCTTCAGATTTGGTCTATCAGATCTAGTTTTTGAGATATTGTATTTTGACCTTTTTTTTAGAAAGAAATAGTGTAATTTTTTAACTTTTATACTTTTTACGTTATTACTAATACTATCTGCTTCAAGTGCTAGTAAAATCCAAAATAATGTATTTATTTCACAAAATACACAAATAAGTTTATAAATTATATTTACATATCATTTAAAAATTTTCTTTTATATGACTTTCTGGCATGGTAGTTATTAGGACAGTCTCGCTGAAGGCTCCAGTAGTAGTCGGCCATCATGTGGGTACCCCATCTTTCTTGATATCGATCTTCCATAGTTTTAATGTCTTGATGGAATCTTTCCCGCTGTTCTTCACTCAAATCACCTAGGTTTTCTATAAACCGATCTAAGTGGCTGCAGAGGTAGTGAACCTTTATGCTCATGTTGCAGCCGAGTATATTAAAGTTTGAAAGCATATTTTCCACTAATTCTATATATTTTTTTGCCTTATAATTTCCTAGAAAATTTTGTACAATTTGAACAAATGAACACCAAGCGTTAGATTTAATTTCATTCATTGATGCGGTAAATTGTAGATCTTTAATAAGCTGCTTTATCTGAGGGCCATCGAATATTCCGGCTTTCAGTTTTTCCGTGCTACTCCCAAGAAATTTACGAATCAAGTAGTCAAAACAAAGTCCATCGCGATTTAAAGCCTTCACAAACTGCTTCATAAGCCCGAACTTGATATGCAAGGGTGGAAATGCGATTTTGTCTCTCGCAACCAAAGGTTCGTTGATTACATTTTGCTTTCCTTGAGTCATAACATTTCTTAAAGGCCAATTTCTGTTAACCCAGTGCTGATCTTTAGCTCTGCTGTCCCAAAGACATAAAAAACAAAGATATTTTGTATATCCACTTTGCTGTCCAAGGAGGAAGTTTACCATTTTTAGGTCGACACAAATCACCCACTGATGTTCTTCATACTTAATTTTTTTTAGGACTAGTGATATTTCCTCGTATTCCTCTTTCATGCTGGTATAATGATCAATGGGTATTGAGACATATTTATTACCATTGTGTAAAAGCACACATTTAAAACTTGATCTGGAACTGTCTATAAAGAGGCGTTATTCGTCTAGTGTGTATTCCGACAAACCCATTTTTTGTCCTCTTATATCGTTACATAATACCAGGTTATTTTCCTCAGAGTAAAAAGGCAGCAGATCCTTATCTCCTTTACGATAAAATGTAATATTGGTATCTGGCTGCAGTAGATTCTTCTCATTTAATCTGGAAGCGAGTAATTCAGAAGATTTCTTTGAAAGATTCAGGTCTCTAATAAGATCGTTCAGTTCTTGTTGATTGAAACGTTGCGCGCTTGATAAATCTGTTTCAAAATCACTGTCGTTTTCTGATTCCATACACTGAATTTCATCAAACGTGGGTAGTTCTGTATCATCTTCCGAAAGCGAAGGCAGACTGCTGAATGATGGAATGGGTATTTCTTCACTATACAGTCCAGGCCTCTTTGCTGAATCTAGATCAGGATATGGCCATTTCTGTCTATTGTTTCGATTGATTCCTTTGATATTTACAAGACAAAAATAGCAGTCATCGTGATGGTTTCTTGGTTCTCTCCAAACCATTGTACTCCAAACTTTAGACACTTTCTCTTTCCAACTGTCCACTGACGCAGATGTTCAATACATGTTTTACATACGAAATGTGGAGACCAAGATTTATTCTGGTAACCCAAGTAAACGCCACAATAGGCCAGATAACTTCTTCTCACACAATCAGAAATAGGCTTTCTACTTTCTTTAAAAGTGTACTCGCCACATACATAGCAAAAAACGTCTGGATGATTCACACAACTACGTTTGCTTCTGAATGCCATGGTTTTAATTAAATGTATGTTTTATCACTGAACAACACCAAATGATACCACAACTTCAACTACGTAAACTAAATAGGTAAATGTACTCGGTAAAGCAAAGATACGAGTTAATATTGCTGTGTGTTAATTAGGTTTTGATGGAACTTATAATAAGAATGTTGGGTTTTACACAAATGAATAAATACCAAATAACTCAAACTGGCTAATTACTTTTCTAATTACTCTATATAAACTGTACCTCGTAAAGCAAAGATATTTGCGAAGTAATAACGACGAATTAATTAGTTTTTGATAGGGGTATAGGAATGTCGGGTTTTACAGTATTGAATAATACCAAGTAACCCAAACTAGCTCATTAGATTTTAATTATTTAGGTAGGAAATTTCACTTTTGGCATCTAAAGATATCACTATTTCAATATTTTTGCGTTTTATCAAAACTAATACCAATTAGCCCATATCTCAAAAACTGGCGCTGCTACGAAAAAAAGCTAGGTATTTTTAGAATCAGCACATCACAAATATTCAAAATCAGTTCTTACTTTTCCGGCACCAAGACAAAAATTTTATTTTCTGCGGATGTGTAATTATCATTACGTCTTTTTTTAGGAAATCTTATACGTTTTAAATATTCATTATGATACTTTTTGAACAGTTGAATTATACGTTCACGTGATACTGTAGGAACTGAAGACAGTTTCCAAACAATTTCAATTTTTTCTGCAACTAAATGAGATATTTCAAAAAATGTTGGCTCCTTTTTTGACGGCTGATTTTTGTCTTTTGTGGAATGTCTTATAAAAGAGTACAGAACTGAAACGTCTTTGACAGTTAGCAACACCATGTAACTTAGGTCCGAAAATTAGGCAGTTCATTGTAGCTCTTGTAGGTTTTGTCATTTTAGCACTCAGTTTCACACGTTACTTTAAAATAACAAATCACAATCAGTCAATCACTCAATACGTCGGCCATAGCGATGCAAAGAAACTTTTTTACTAATTATGGAGGAGGAAACGAGATTATGTGGCGTTTAAATACTTCAGAACTTATTAGTGTTAAAAAATATAAAAATACTCATTTTGTTGCAAAATATTGGATTGCTAGTATTTTGAGGTATGTAATATGATATAATAAAAAAAATATAGAATATTCTAAAAAACCAAAAATTCTTCGCCCTGTAGAGGGCAATAAATATTTATTGTTTTTGTTCTTTTTTTTCTGAGATCTAACCATACTTATATGCACATTTTACGACCTATTGAATTCAAAAATTTTGACTTTTATTTTTTTAGCACAGCCTATTGTGCATCCACTATAGACGATTTTTACTCAGATTTGCTAATATTCCTAAACCTTTGACAAAATTGATTACATAAAGAGGACAATATAGATAAAATGAAGATTGCAAAAAAGTTTTCTTATAATTGAAACAAGCCTTAGTAACCTAGTAGTTAATTTCAATTTATCTAAGAAAAGTTGCAAAATTTGTGTTGCAACGACATATAACTTCTAAAAAGGACGTGGTTTGTTGTTGAAGCTGCAGAACCAAGGGAAAAACTTTTATAAAATCTTGCGGCTTATTATTGATGTTGTATACCGTTTCTGGAAACTGTCCAGAAGCAAATCAAAACATTGATTGTTTAATCTGGTTTGCTGGCAATAATCACGTTGTCCTAGACCAAAGAACAACTTCGGACGGTTAGAAAAACCACAAAGACAGCAACCGGTTGTCGGCAAGATCTTACCACTACGTGATGACCGACGCTTGGTTTTCTATATGGTCATCAAAAAGTACTCACATGCAAATGCGAGTATTATGAAATTTTATTAAAAAAATAGTTCCATAATATTGAGAAATTAGCAGTATCTAAACTTGGTTGTAGTTTAGATCAACTGGGTTGGAGAACAGTTCGAAATATATTAGAGGTAGTTTTTTGAGAAACAAACGTTTAAGTACTGGGCTGCGATTACCATTCAAGCAAAGTATTGGGTCAAAAAAGTCTATTTACTGTTACTTTTATTCTCAACAGAATCATTGACAAAGAACTTTTGCACTGTGTTGTTATTTTAGTAAAAATTAGTTTTAAATTCATTACACTATTAACATTTAACTTCATGGTTCTTGCATTACGTTAATGCCGACATTTTTTTATAATTTACCCATAAACATCATTATCATCATTACCATCATTATCGCTACTAGTATGACACCTCCGGAGGAATTTTGGCAATTTGCTGTCTTAATCTTTTTTGAGTGAATTACTTGTTTTGTTCATTTTTCACTTTTAACATTATTATTATTTTACCATCACTTCATTAGTTTAATTATTGTAGTTTTAAGTTTTTGTTTTCTTTACTATCACATCACATCTAACAGAAAAAATTATGGTTACAACTAGCAAGCAAAATTTAAAACATTTAATTTTTATGTTAAAACCAAGCAAAAGTTAAATTATATTATATAAAAAATAAATGGTCGCCAGGTTTGTCACTCAGCAACTTACGTGTTAAATAGTACGTAAGTTAAATTTTTTACATTTAAAAATGACACTTTAGTAAAAGTAAAAAGCTGCACCTTTAAATTACACTTAAAAAATAAACATTTGTAGTTATAAAGAAAATATTTATGACGTTTTTAGTTTAAATAGATATAATGCAAAAAAAAAAACAAATGCATTTAAAAAAACTAATTGCACGCTATGATAAGATAAGGCACTGAAAAGTAAAGGTAAAAACATATACATGATTTATAGACAGTGTTCAAATACGATGTACAAATCTACTACCCACCTTTATCAAATTCAAAAATAAAACAATTTTAAAACAAAAATTAATTTATTATATAGGTATAATTAATTCTTTTCTTTCCATAAACCAGTTACTTTTAATAAAAACTGTCATAGCAAAAATGCAATTGCATAATTTTAATAACATTTTAACAGTACCTATATGTTTGTAATTTTTTTATGTAGGCATATACTACGTATGCAAGATTAAAATGTTTGTTAAAGAACGTATTTAACATTTTATTTTTTCATCGGCGAGACATCTAAACAAAAAACAATTTACTTTGGCTTATGCAATTAAAAAAAATCATATTTTTATATAAAAGCAAAATTTGCAGATTCTATTTTTCAGTTAAAGTTAAAATGATGCTAGCTGTAAAGCGTAAGTACTTTTACATGTAGTACTATATGGTAATATTATTGAAAAGTTATAAGTTTTGTTTCCTTTAATCTAAATAGTTTTATAAAAAAGTGAATTTAGAACCTACGATATAACTGTTTGTATTTGTATTTTAATCTAACAAAAAACTGTATTTTTTAAAATAAAACTAGCACTTGTAGTCAAATATTAACTGTTTAAAACAAAATTAACTTCTACGTAACATTAAATAACAAAGCAATAATAATTTATTATCACCAGACTCTAAATATGTTTACGTTTTTTTTTCAGTTTTTATTTTTATACTGGGCGGTGTTTTAGAATTACAAGCCGATGTACCAATTGACTTAATTAATAAACAATTTCAATATCGGCATTTACCACCACCATCAGTCTACTCTTATGATTTAAGGCAGCCATCGCATTTAGAAAATCGAAAAAAATTTGAAAATTTGCCATATCCAGAACATCCACAAAATCCAGAGCATTCGAAAGAACATTCAGAACACCCAAAACATTCAGAAGATTCAAAACATTCAGAAAATATAAAACACTCAGAACATTCAGACTATTCAGAACATTCAAAGGATGTAGAACATTCGAATCATAAAGAAAATGACAAAAACATAAAATATCCCGAACATTCAAATCATGAAGAAGATCACAAATATCCAGAACATCCAAAAGACCCAGAATATTCAAATACTGAAGAACGTCACAAACATCCAAAACATTCAGAACATCCTGAGCATAAAAAAGACCCAGAATATCCAAAATATCCAAAAGACTCAGAACATTCAAATCATGAAGAACATCACAAACATTCAAAAGATTCAGAACATCCTAAGGATACAAAAGACCCAGAACATCCAAAATATCCAAAAGACTCAGAACATTCACATCATGAAGAACGTCACAAACATCCAAAAGATTCAGAACATCCAAAGCATACAAAAGACCCAGAACATCCAAAATATCCAAAAGACTCAGAACATTCTAATCATGAAGAACATCCAAAACATAGAAAACCTCCAAAACATCCAAAACACCCAACACATCCAAAACACCCAGACCATTCAAAACGTCCAAAACATCCAAAACACTCATCTCATCAACAAACTAAAACAACAACAACACCGACTACAACACCCATGCCAACTACAACAGCAACACCGACACCTATTACAACGACAACGTCACCAACACCGCGTACAACAAGCGCATCAACTACAACAACAACGATACCTACGACAACAACTCTAACTACAAGAACAATGCCTATTACAACTACAACAGCACCAACTACAACAACAGCGCAAACTACAACAACAGCATCGACTACAACAACAGCACCAACTACAACAACAGCACCAACTACAACAACAACACCAACTACAACAAAAACGTCAACTAAAACAACAACACCAACTACAACAGCACCAACTACAACAAGAGCACCAACTACAACGACAGCACCAACTACAACGACAAAGCCAACTACAACAACAACACCAACTACAACAACAACGCCAACTACAACAGCCCCAACTACAACAAAAACGTCAACTAAAACAACAACACCAACTACAACAACGCCAACTACAACAGCCTCAACTACAACAAAAACGTCAACTAAAACAACAACACCAACTACAACAACGCCAACTACAACAAAAACGTCAACTAAAACAACAACACCAACTACAACAACACCAACTACAACAACGCCAACTACAACAAAAACGTCAACTAAAACAACAACACCAGCAACAACAACGCCAACTACAACAGCACCAACTACAACAAGAACACCAACTACAACGACAGCACCAACTACAACGACAAAGCCAACTACAACAACACCAACTACAACGCAAAAGCCAACTACAACGACAACACCGATTAGAATAACAACAGTACCTACTACAACAACAACACCAACTCCAACTAAAACAACTACACCAACACCGATTACAACAACGACATCAAGGCCGACTACAACAACTTCAAGAACAACAACACTTACACCAAATACAACAACGTCACGGACAACGACTTCAACAAAAAACCAAACAACGACTCCAACAACAACAAAACTAGTTCCTACTACACGAACGACGCCAAAAACAACTACACGGCCGCCAACCCCAACTGTACCAATATGCCCATTGTTCAATCCATCACCTTATGGGGTGTTTGTGTCACATGAAAAATGTTGCGATAAATTTTATTTTTGCAACAATGGAGTAGCAATTGAAATGAATTGTCAAAAGAATTCGTATTTCAATTCAACCCTTGGAGACTGCGATCGTTCAGCTACGTTTGATTGTCCACCCCCTAAAGTAATATGTCTTCTTTAAACTCTTCCACAAATGTGTATAAACTATTTACACTAAAAAAATGTAATTGAAGAAGAAAGTTTAATTTAAACTATTGAAATAAAATTGGTTTTTCAAAATAAAACCTTATGCTTTATATTGAGTGTAAAGTTTGTTGTTTTAAAAAAATTATAACAATTGATTGTTTAGAAGATTAAATTATTTTAACAAATCCACATGTTAAATTTCAATATATCAAATATAATAAAATAAATCTAGAATTGTATTCTAAAAGTGTAAAATTGACATCGTGATTGTTGTAATTGTGAATGTTTTTTAGTTTTCTGTTATAATTTTGTTTTTAACTATACGTGATTTCTTTAAAACCGATCCACCCTAAATATCTAAAAAACAAAAACCTTATGTGCACTTAATTAGTATAGGTTGAGACCGGCAGGTGGACCCCTCAGCAAAATCTTAAATAAAATAGAGGGTTAAAAAATGTATTGTTTGAAAAGTCAATTTAATCTCTTTATTGGCTATGTAGTTGTTTTTGATTTTTACGATTAGTTTTTGAAAAACCGTTTATTTTATAGCACAGCCCATCCACCCACCACCTACAAGAAAGCATCATTAAAACTTCTGGGTGTCACAAAAAGTTTCTCTCGATTTTTTTTTAAACGAGTGTACATGTTTATTTTTGCTGTCGATGACGTACATTATGTTTATTCTTACACGGTTTTCTGTTGTCACCCATCTCCATCTTAAATTTGTTTAAAAATGTTTGTTATTCAGTTTATATATAAACTTAATCAATTTATTGTATTTGAATTTAAATTATCAGACCATGTAAATACTGGATCAATTTTTAGTTTACTGTATTTATTTATGGTAACAATTTGTTTTTTTTTAGATAATTTTTAGAACCAATTATTTGTTTTTTTTTAGAAGACAAGGCCATTTTTTCCACTTTTAGGTGTAACAAACGCTGTTTTGATTCAGGTTTGTACAGATTTTTTTTAATTTTATACTTTTTATCATTTACTGTAACTGTAAGAGTATACTGTATATGCCTGGCGTCCAACTTATTTTCTGGTCTTATTGTACCACTGAGTCATTTAACTAGTTACCCAGCTCTCTGGCTTAGCTGAACCTGTCTCATTCTCAGACGACGTTAACCTTTATGTTTTTATGTTTATAATTTGGTATGTAGGTTTATCGATACGACTACGTATGCAAGATTACAAATGTTTGTTAAAGAATGTATTTAACATTTTATTTTTTTTATCGGAGAGACAACTAAACAAAAAACAATTTACATTTCCTTATGCAATTAAAAAAATCATGTTTTTATATAAAAGCAAAATTTGCAGATTCCATTTGTCAGTTGAAGTTAAAATAATGCTTGCTGTAAAGCGTAAGTATTTCTACATGTTATATGACAACGTTAATGAAAAGTTAATTTTTTAATTATATAATAGTTCAGCATTAACTGACAAAAATTTGTATAAACGTGGACTTTTGATATACAAAAATTTTCCTTACAAAACATTAAGAAATTTGTTGAAATATTTTGACACTCTAAATTTTTTGGAAACTGCAACTGCAAAGAAATAAAAAATTAATAAATGCGATTTTAATGTTAAAGAAACATTTAAAAAAAGGAAAAAATGTGTATTTATTAACATCAAGGACTAATCCAGATCCATTAGAAAATTCATTTTTAATAATCCGTGCCAGAGGAAGATATAATTCCTAAGTATCTGTTTGTAAATTCTGGATAACGTTACAGCACAACATGCAAATTTATTTACAAGTATCAATTTAACAATCAAACTTTGATATGGATTGTTACATACCTTAGATGATACAATAAATACTAAACCTAACGACATAAAACTAATAAAAAAACATAAAAAATTCGAACTTTATAACTGAAGATATGGAAGTGTCGCTTTAACGTGACAAAAATGGTAAAATTTTTTTAGAATCTTGTTCCGTAGCTCATATTGCGGGTTCGTTGTGTGATTATATAAAAAAATTAAGTGCAAAAATTGTAATTAATTGTAAAGAAAGATTACAGTAATTTAAAGGAGTTTTTATACAAACCAACTTCAAAAGTTTCAGAAATTGTGTACAATCTAATAATATTGTTTAATAAAAAGTTCTTTAAGTTACAAACACATTATGGTTTAGTAGCAAAAATTAAACAAGGATTAAAAAATAATTTAAAGTGAACAGAAAATTAGTGATTAACTGAATGCAATTCACATAAAAAAATAATTATTGTAGTAGCACTGGTAAGAAGGTTGCTAAAAAGTACTAAAATCTAAAAGACCTGCTTACTTTAAAAGATATTCACTTATTGTTTTTTATTTCATAAAAAGCAAATATTTTAAGTAAAATCATATTTCTTAATTTTGTAGCTATTTATAAGAAGTAATCTGCCGTTATGACATTTAAATTTTGAAGAAACATTGCAAAAACTTTTCTAAATTGCGATTACATTATTTATAGCTTATTACAGTAAAACCGGTCGATTGTGACACTGAAAATTTCCAATTATTTTAATAAACATTATTAATCTAAATAAAATACTCTATTATATATCTAACATTTGCTGTCTTTACAAGTACCTACTCTTTTGTACACAAAATTTGAATTAACAGTTACAACCTCTTATAATAATAATAAATCATGCACAAAAAATAGCAACCATGTCTGATGCATATTCTGTTCATTTGCGTTAGATGACGAAAATTGACAGCATTTTCTGTTACAGAGGAAATTATTGTAAAGAACTGTACCTTAATTGACTCCAAGAAGCTTATTTATTCGTATGAAAGTTAACAAAAATATTTGTGGTATTAGTTTAATTTGCAGTAACTTTAGGAGATTTGTGTTGCATATATTATTATTAAACAAGATATTCCTTATGATTCTTTTTGTGTTTTAAAAATAATATAAGTTTTAATTTCACTCGGCAGAGCTGAAAAATAATTATAGTAATTGCAGAATCCGATCCGCGGAAGCTTCCGCCTTGTACGCTACAAAAACGGTACAATATAGATAAAAATTGCACATAAACATATTTATAGAGCACAAAATTTACTGCAAAAAATTTCGCGGGAAGGTATAATAGCTTTACTTTCCGCCTTCTCCAAATTATTTGAACACATTATATATACCAAATTATACTCTCATGTTAACCCGTCAATCAATGTAGCACAACATGGTTTTGTGAACAAGAAAAGCACAATAACAAATCTGCACGTATTCACTCAACAAATTTATCAAGCATTAGAAAAAAAAGAGCAAATTGACGTTATTTACACAGATTTTAAAAAAGCATTCGATAAAGTTGACCACGATATCTTGTTAAGAAAACTGGCAGATTGGGGTTTGTCACACAATATGTTATGTTTTTTTGGTTCATATCTAAACTCGAGATCAAGTTATGTTAAATTTGACGGAAACACATCCAGCAAATTCGAGCCAAATTCAGGAGTACCACAAGGTTCCAACCTGGGCCCTTTGTTATTTTTAATATTTATTAACGATCTGCCAGATGTCTTTCAATTCTCTGAGTCACTGCTTTTTGCTGATGACTTAAAAATGTTTCGTACAATCAGATCCAATATTGACTGCCTAAAACTGCAAAATGACATAGATTGTCTTTATAATTGGACTTCCGTAAATAAACTATCGCTAAATATAGAAAAATGCTCAGTTTTGTCATTCACTAGATCTAAGACACCTATATTTTATAGCTATATGATCAACGATGTTATTCTTAATCGTAATTATTATATCAAAGACTTAGGAGTACTCTATGATTCATCGTTAAATTTTAAACGTCACATTGCAAAAACCATATCCAATGCTTATAAGTCTCTAGGATTTCTTATACGTCAATCAGTCACGTTTCAAAATATAAACACTTTAGTAATGTTATACTGTACATTAGTCAGGTCAAAGCTAGAGTATGCATCAACCGTTTGGCACCCACATTCAATCACTCTTATAAAAAACATCGAGAAAGTTCAAAATAAATTTTTAAGAATCTTGTACAAAAAACGATTTGGCATCTATCCCGATTACCATTCAGTGCGTTCAGTCTGGTTAAGAAACACATTTGAAATACAAAGTCTCAATAATCGCAGAAACATCTCCCTCCTTAAATTTGGATTTAAATTATGGAATTATATAATTGATGAAAGCTACCTTCTCTCTCTAATGTTGTTAAAGGTGCCTTCAAGACCGACCCGAACAAATGCCACTTTTCAAGTAAATCACGTTAATTTTACTTACCACGCACCCCTCCTATGTATGTTACGATTATTGAACACAGTACTGTTAGTTACTGATACTGACCTAGCCAGTCATTATAAAAAATTCACAAAGAATATCGAGAATTATTTTAAATACGACTAAAGTTTAGGTTAGGTTGCTTTTAAGGCTCTACCTTTACAATTACCTTTACAATTATTGTAATTATTACTTTTCTTGTAATTACCGTATTTTTCTTTTTATATTTAGTTTAGCTTAGTTACTTGCGGCAAATTTTCTGTAGTTATATTTGATTTTATCATCCTTGTAATTAGTCTTAATGACTGTTAGGATGTTTAAATAAATAAATAAATAAATAAATAACTATATCTAATAGTTTAAGAGTTACAAACTTTTAATGTAATGTAAGACATTATCGTGTAACTTTGCACACTTGTATCCTCTATAAAAATGTATATGTGCAACTTTCCTCTATCTTGCAACGTTTTAGGGTAATATTTTATTTGTTATTTTTATTGGGTTTACTTTATTCAACCTGATGCTGTAACACTCTCGTTATACTTAGCGACCAATTGCTATCAGATTTTAATTTAATCACTGGTAAAATAGGTATGCTGTAACGGTATTTTAATTATATCGATATGTCGCCCACTATCTTGCACTCTTTATTTTAGAAAAAAGTATCGCCTTTAAAAAAACAAAGAGTGCTATACGACCGCCGAACGTATAAGAGTGAATAGGATATAAGGCACGCGCCGTGCCGTCGTAAAACATCTGGCCGGTAGATTTTGAAATAGAAAAAATACTAAAACTGCTTGGTATGAAATAAAATTAAAATTTTTGCTACGACCTCCATTAAGTGACGCACATCATCTCTTGATAGCCCCAATTTTCTATTGAATAATGGCTATAATTAATACGTAAAAGTATACGCATCTTGTATTAATTCTAAATAAAACTGACCGTTACATAACTTACGTCTTTTTTATACATTTTGTTAACGTAGTTACTTCAAACGGGTCGCTGTTTTCGCGTAAAATGCTCCTTTGTCTGTATGAAAAAAAACTTTTCTAACCTTACTTTCTTAAATACACAGTAAAACTGAAAAAACTCTTTTTCTGATTGAATTTTTCAGTTCCTCGTATAATGCAACGCGCAAAACATCCCCAAAATTCATTTTTTCATACAAAAAAATCTCTCAAGTCTATGCATCACAATCGTTATGATTATAACGGCTACTAAAACGCCGCCGTTATATCATAATCGTTATGGTTCAAAATAACGAGAGTGGATAACGAGAATCGATATGAGTGTAACCGTTATAAGTTATACAGCATACCGATTTTTAAAAAATTACGATTCGGTTAGATAACGACATTGCTATTCATAAGGAAAGTGATACGTGATCAGGCTGATTGTCTGAGAACATAATTGAACCCATGTGAACTTTGGGAGAGACGGTCCGATAGTGTAAAAACTCAATAAAACGCAGCAGAAGTAAACACGTGTTCAAAAAAGCAAAAATTTACCATAGTTTGCAGGTGTCTTTCTAGTACGTTGATTTGTTCTCACGCTGTCGGAATAAATCTAAGAAAATTAAGCAAATCATCTTAATACAAAAATTGTGGCGGTTTTGATGTAGGATGGTTTACAAGAAAAACAACTCCAGATGTTACCACACTGACAAAGGTACCCTTACCCACAAAAAAACCACAGTTGTCACCAAAATCAACTAGATCGAAACACACATGTTCGACTAAACCGATAATTTATGTTCAAATTTTAAAATGCGTAAACGAAGTAGCAATTTAATAAATCTGATGTATAAAGTTTTATAATAAAAACTATCAGTAATTTCTAGTTTGAGTCATAAACGATTTTACTGTAAGATTATCAGCATAGAACGAAAGTATGTAAAATAAAATTTGAGTAAATTTTGTATGTTGAAATTGTATCAACAGTCAGGCAATTGTAAAGATTATTACTATTATTAGCGTTATGAATCTTTTAAGATTAGAGAAAAGAATCATGTTAAAGTAAAGTTCATCTCTTTAATGCTTTTTTATAATCAGTAGCGCATTTTTTTAATATTAATAGGAACAAAAAATAGTAGCATCGGTAAATTTTTATTCCATTTGTAACATGCAGCGCCGCTCAATAACAAAACGTAGTAACATCTTAAGGGTAGAAAAGGGCACAATGCCGCTTTTAACAGATTGAGTAAAAAAAAGGAAAAGCCAATGAGCAGATACGGTACTGAAAACGTTCGTGAACTTGCCCAATCAGAAAAAAACGTTTTGGGATATATAGTAAAAATTGCGTACAAAGGAAGAGAAGAGTTTTAAACAAAAGTTTTAAAAACCCTGACGCGGTGCAAAATCGAAAAAAGTCGCATACGGGAGTTTTTCTTTTAAAAAGTCAGAAATTAGTTAAATTTATTTGAGTATGCGTTTGTGAGTTTTTTATTTGATTATTGTACGAGAGATACGATGAATTGAGATACTGTCTAACGCCAAAAAATTGAGAATAACTATTTAAAGTTAATTCTATCGTTTAACAAGGTTTTTTGTTTGTTTTTTTGTTGTAAACGGAAAGAGCAAATTTAATATTTTAATGTCTTTGTCTTTGGCAATTGACGGGTCACTTATAAGATTGTTTTTACTTTTTTTGCGCCGAAAGATCACGCTAAGAATACCTAGAGAATGTAATAAAAATGCATGTCGGTTATTTCACGTCGCAAAATGTTTTTATTGCAAGTCTAGTCTGCTATAAGTCTTCTTTAGAAATGACAGGGAATCGCAAACGCGACAAACTGTTGAAAAAAAAACAATTTTTAAATTGTGGATGCACATTTCCAAAAGTAAAATCTCCACTTCGAAACTTTTACATCTGAAAGGATGTGGCAACGTAGCTCGAATCGTGTCATAATCTCAGAAGCTGTTGAATTGTGAACCGTTATAAAACTCTGGTAATGTCCAGTAATCATTTTGTTTTGTTTTTTTTTACACGCGTGTAAACTAATTATAGTGTGGTGAAACAATTGCCAGGGATGACGCGATATAAATTGTTTATTTAATTTGACCGTATTCAATCAAAGTCTGGCAAAATTTCTGAAAGTTCCACTTTGGCTTTAAAATTGATTGAGTCCAGAGAAAATTTTATATTTTACATTTATCTGAATGCTTTTAACCATATCTAAGCCAGCAGAAAACATTTTTTTAATATAACTGCTTTGCTTTTAAATCTATTGGTAGAGAAATTGTGTTAACATATTAATCAACAAACATTTCTAAATTACAACTTCCTGAGTAAAGGAATTATAAAATTATAAGATATAAGAGACACCTCCGGATCTGCTAAGTTCATGTGCATCCTAAAATTAAAGAACACGTAACTGTTTTTGTCGCAGTTGATGATTTATATCATAAATCACGTCACCAAGAATTGCATCTAAAACTATATACAGGGTGACTTTTTGAAAACGATCTACCTTAAATGTCTAGAAATCAAAAACGTTATGTGTAAAATGTCAAAAGTGGTCCATTCTGGTTGCCACGGGAAACACTTAGTTGGTGTAGTTTTAGACGTACAGGTGCATCTCCATTGTTGGGGCTGCAGCCCCTCTAAAAATATAAAATGGAAACGTTCAAATGGAAATGGTGTGCTCAGTTGCTGAAAGAGTTGCTTTTTATTTATGGCTCTTAAAACAAATGTGCTAGAACTACGTGAAAGGTTTTAATGATTGGCATTCAGATAAGCATTTGACTAAATACGTTATAAAGCTGGTACAAAAATTTACAGCCACAGGATTGGTAATAAATAGGAAAAGACATGGTAATAGAGTGGTAAATAAGATGACTCAAATTGAGGTAATTGCGTTAATCCCACTAACTCCTTGCGTCAGACTGTTGAAGCTACTGGGCTTTTATAATGATCAGTTCGTAAAATGACAAAAATTCAAAAATTCCATCGTTATAAAATAAAAAATTGTCCAAGTGACAAAAATTCAAGTAAAAAAACGCCAACATAAATTTTAAAAATGTTTGATGGCAGAGCCATCTCATAGTGTGATTTTACTATGTGCCTAAAGTTTACTGTAAATAGCTATAAACGGTGGTGACACGTTGAAATTAGTTTAACACCTGCGAAATTCAAAATATGCTTTGAATAATTCGTCGGGATAAAACCACAACGTAAAAAGACATTGGGAGTAAGCAATGTCAATGCAATTGTGCAAACGCCACCAGAGTGAACTACTGGACGGTCGTTTCGCCCGTTTGGGGCTCATCAGCAGTAGGAGATGCACCCTAATGTAGTTCAGTTTAAATTAATTAACTGTGATTAACAATAAATTAAGCCTTAAATTTATTGTACGAATACGATAAGAAAAAAGTAAATTAAAAAAAAAATTAAATAAAACAGAATTATATAATAATATATCTAAGATTTAACAAAAATTTAAATACAATTAGAAAAAGACACAATTAAAACCACAATTAAAAACCAATATCAAGCTACGTGATTTACTTCACACATTTTATTTATTTTTGTAAAACAATTTAATTTTTTTTTGTTATAGCAATTCTAAATTAGTCAACTAAATTAATTTTTAAGAAAAATTGGCAAAAAAATTATGTTTACTAATTACTAACAATTCACACGTTTCCAAATCTGGCTAAAACTAGAATAGTTATCGTAACTGAAAAAAGCTGCAAAAATAATAAAAAGCTTGTGATTTTTTTTAAATTATATTATTTTTAATTAAAATAGCAGCAACAAAAATACGATTTGATTGAATTGATTAAATTTTTAACTAGCTAATTCTCAAATTCTAATTTACTATTATTAATCACTAAGAAATACGATTACGTAAAAAATTATTTAAGAATTTTTTATCATTGAGATAATCAGACAAAAAGTAGCTTAGTTTTATTTACTCAATTAAACAAATAACGTCCATAATATAAAAAGAAGATCTAAATTTAGGGTTAGACAGTCAAAGTTAAAATGATCCTCGCTATAAAATGTAAGTACATTATCGTCATATTAAATTTTGAAACAAATTAATTTGATTGATTTGAGCAATAAAATTATTCTTTCAAACAGCAGCTCAAATTAAAAACTGATTATATACTTTTCGTATTTATTATTTCTTTTAGCAAAATAATTATGTTAAAGTAAAAAAAAAAAGACGTTTGAATTGATTAATACATTTATTATCTAATATTTGCAATTGTACCAAAATACTAATTTTACAAAAAATTATTTATTAATTTAAATTTTGTTTTAGCGTTACAATAAATAAGAAAATCTTGTTTGATTTTTATCATCATAATATATGTATTTTTGCAGTATCGATCTTCTTGTTGAGTAGTGTTCTGTGTTTTGAAGCTAATGTACAATTAGATTTGATTGAGAAACGATTGTATCAAAATCGGCAATTACCGCCACGGCCACCGCCGCTACTACCACCGCCTCCACAACAACCTATGCCACCTCCTCCACCACCTCCACCTCCTTTACTACCATATCCCCCACCGCCTCCATTGCTGCCTCCACCACCATCTCTGCTTCCTCCTCCCCCACCTCCTCCACCACCTCCTTCACCGCAATTCCCTCCACCACCTCCACCTCCTTTACTACCATATCCCCTACCGCCTCCGTTGCTACCTCCACCACCATCTCTGCGTCCTCCTCCACCACCTCCACCACCACCTTCAACAACAACTAAAACAAGTACATCAACGACATCACCAACCACTACAACAACACCAACAACAACGACACCAACGACGACAACAACACCAACAACAACGACGACACTAACCACTATAACAACTACGACAACTCCGACTACAACAACGACATTAACAACAACACTTACACCGACACCAACGTGTCCACCACCCGACCCATTAGGTCCTGCAGTACTGTTACCTCATGACGTCTGTTGCGACAAGTTTTACATTTGCAATAATGGAGTAGCAAATATACAAGACTGTCCAGCAACTTTGTATTTTAACCCGACTATTAGTGTTTGCGATTATCCGAGTAACGTTAATTGCCCACTGCCTAAAGTAAAATGTTTGTAATCTAAAAAAATAATCTACATAAAGACACAAATTAAAAGTAAAAATTTACAAGTATTATAATAGGTAGCTGATACAATTAATAAAAAGTTTTCTGGGAAATTATTCTATTATCAAAATACTCAATCAGTAAATAAAAGCATGCGCACAAGTGTATGGCTTATTGCAACGAAATTTTACAATAGTTTTACTCGGAGATAAACAGTTCTGGATATCTTACTGAGACCTGTTGTAAGCGACTATTTCCATATGAGAAAAAACAATGCTCTATCAAGAATTAAATACTGCAGCGTAACATTGATGTATCAACTATTGAAAATTAAGTCAAATGCATAATACGTAAGCATCTGCACAGCACCATAAGTCTTACTGTACCGCACTTAAAAAACCAAAAAATGGCTTCAAAATTGTATTTGATCAACGCTGTACAAAAATTTGATCAAACCGATTACATATAAGTTTTGTTTGTAGAATCTATATTCTCACTGATTACGTCAGATTAATGAGTGAGCAAGATAAACAAGAAATCCGTATAGAATACTAAGATTTTGTTTTGTTTGTTATAGTTCTATTATAAAAAAAAGTTATAACTGCTACATCAGTAAAACTGGAATCTACTCGTAGGCATTAAAGTGAAGGTATTAAATTGTAACCGTTACAGTACCCTCGCGCCAGTGAGCTGTTTTAACGATTAAAATAAAATATAAATTGATTCTAAAATTGTAACCATATCAGCGTAAATTTTTGGAAAGGTTTTTATTGGCAGGGTAAGGTGAGGTAGGTTCGGACACGTTTTTTCAAAAATTAAGATTGCAAAAATAAGAGAAAATTTTAAGATATTTTTGGTGCTATGGATACCTTAGACTATTTCCAACATTTTAGCAACTATCTCAATAAAAGAAAATGCAGTTGTTTTCCTTTAGTTATATTCTTCCCCATAAGATGCATTAGTCTGAATCTGCCCCATAGTGGGGCACATTTAGACAAGTAGTGGGATACATTCGGATAAGTCTAATAAAATTCAAAATTTATTCATTTTTAAAAGAATAAAAGACATACATAATAGAAATAGTTTATTGAACATTATAACCGTCCAAATTGAAATAAAATTTTATGAGCGTGCACATCTTGGACGTTCCTGGTGCTTCCACAGGGTTAGGTATTTTTGAAACAATGTCTTCTCTGGAAACAGTCGAAATATCTTGCAAGTCTGGAAAGCGAAAACCACTTTTATACTTTCGTAAAAAATTTACTGTATAAGAGCCATCATTATTGCAAGATTCCACTCTGCCAATGTAATGTAATGTACTTTTGTTGGTCGGCAATTTGACAAGCAAATAATCAATACAATTGATTACGTCGTCATCCAATAGCATGGGCACATCATTGTCTTGAAACTCATGCAGGGAATCGGACAGATCGTGAAAAAATATTGTCTCATGAACAGTATTCTGTGGCAAAACCACATCAGAATCTGAGGAGTCACTTTCTATTTTCTTCAACTTTTTCTTTGGTGCCTTCCCTTTGCTCTTCTCTCTAACTTTTGTATCTTTTTTGTTCACTTCACCTCCACTTTGTAATATATTCTTCTTAGTGTTTTTTCTTTCCAACTTTTGTTTTCTTATAGTTACCAATTTTTAAATTCTTTCCTTCTCCGGTGTATTCGTGTAAATTCTGGATTTACCTAGTCGAGACTTTCCATTTGTTTTCCTCGAGCCTGCCTTTGGTAATGGTCTGACGATGTGGACGGATAATATTTTAGCTTTTGGTTTTGTAACGCGATTTACTATGTCATTTAATAACATTCTAATCGTCATAGTCACTTCATCAATTTCGGAATCGGCCACATTGCTAGTGCTCATGCTGATCTGCCCGATCTGTGACAAATGACCCCATGAAATCGTCATCATTAAAAATCATAGAATTAATAGGCCACAAGCCGGTACTGGAGAAGCTGCTGATAATCTTTTTTGATGTAAAACTTTGCAGATAAGAATCTGCAGTGAGTTTAGCGATGTCATAAATTCCAATTGGTTTTCCAGGATTTGAAATCATTCATTCATTAAAGGCAGCCTTACATCTGGTCTTAAATGGGTCATAAATGCACCTATTTAGGGGTTGCATCTTGTAGGTGCTATGGGGTGGAAATGATAGTAGAACTGTGCCATTTTTACGACCATATTTAGTCGCCTCAAGTGAAGTGTGTGTTTCATTGTTATCAAACAACAAAAGAATGGGATTTTCTTGGATACAACCAGTATGTTTTTAAATATGCTCCAAAAACTAAAGAAACATTTTTGAAGACATCCACCCTGACTTCTCGGCAAAGCCTATTGCCCAGGTACGGAACCATACATAAACTGCTCCTTCATACGTACACGAGAGAATACATATCCCGGAGGAATTGTATTTCCCACAGCAGAAATGTAGCCGCACATTGTAACTAATACGCCCCTTTCAGGTGAAACGCACTGGCCCACTCCTTTTGTCCCTGTTTCGGCGAAAACTTTTGGAGCCTGAAGAACGGTTGTCACACCAGTTTCGTCAGTATTCCAAATACGATTAGGAGAAAAATTGTATTTTTGTTGAACTTCTGCATAATTCTTAAAAAACGAAGTAACATTGGCTTTGTTGAAAGCCGCTGCTCGTGCAATGCTGGTATTTTCTGCTTTCTGATAAGAAAGTCTCTGATGACGACTCATAAATGATCTCATCAATTCTACCCCAGTTATTTTATTTTCGTTCCATGTGTCTGGAATTTTGTTACATAACATACTTGCATATTCATATGCCAACTGCCGCGTAGACTTGTAGGTCAACCCATAAAATATTTTGGAAGATTGCTGTAAGTAAATTTCCAACTGATTTTCTTCTCCTGGAGAGAATATTTGACGGGTAGTATATTTTGATAAAGGAGTCGCATCTTCATCTGAACTACTGCTTTCATTTCCCGAGTCAATTAAATTCTTCTTACTTTTGAGTTTGAGACGGTCATAAAGAGTTGATTTTGGGATATTGAAAGTGCTTGCAGCCATGCGAATCGACATTTGGCGATTGAGCACAGCTTTAATAGATTTTTTTAAATCATCTTTTGGAATATCAGGGCGATTTCTCTTTTTGATGTAGTTACGCACCATCCTAAAAAGTAAAATCAATCAAAATGTGTTTTCTTGATGTTTTCTTTTAGCAGTGTAGGTACCTATGACTTTATTTGTGAAGAGGGGCAGATTCGGAAAGGTTTGTTTGAAGATTCCTGGTCTTCGTTGTTTTGTTTTATCATTTTTGTTTAGAATTTTTGCTTCCACGTTGTCACCGTTGTGTTAAATTTCTCGGCTTATTTTTGCAAAAGTTCTAATATTCTCACTTGCTTTAATTTAATTATGTATGCGCTTTAAAAATCATGCAGTTGGTGGTATTTATTTTACAGCTATTATCGCCTTTTCGAGAATTACCTGTTTAGTGTAAACTCGTTATGGGACCTTTTGAAGAAATGCTTTTACTTTAGTTGTGAGAAAATTACGTCACACTCTATTTTTTTAAACTTACACGTCATAGTATTGCTAACAATGGGGGTTGTTAAAATTTTATAAGTATCGGTGTAAAAATGAATTTAAGAGATAAGTAACAGACAGAAGCAAATCTTTACTACCTGTACCGGTATTACGTTTGATACTGTTATAACATGAAATTTTAAAGAACTCAATGTACTCTATTTCTTAATTGCTAGGGTCATGTTTTCAGCAATTTTTTTCGTCTCGTTTTTGTGGGATGCTATTCTATAACCCTAAATTAGCAATCTTGCGGATTAAATAAAAAAAATAAACGTTTTAACCACCGGTCAACCACTACTACTCGAAAGTTTCTCTTTCTGCAATCTGTAACCTTTACCGCCCGTTATATTGACGTCGCTTTCAAAGTCCATCACCAAGCGTCTCGAATTATGTCAAAGTATTTATCATTTACCGTTAATTGTATCTGCGAGGAAGAGGCTTTAAAAACCCAATTTATGTTGTACTATAGTTTTTAATTTCTTCTTATGTAGCTTAAGTAATAAAACGTATCATTGCAATAATATTGAAACGCATTAAGTTTAATTCAAATAGAAATGCAAGTTATATAAGTTTATAATTTACATTTACTTTTGCAAATTTTTAATCATTAATTTTTTTTGAGTATTAACTCAATCTTCATTTTTTTTTCAACGGATAAAAAAATTTACGGTAGTTACCGATTACGCATTCTTAGTCTGGTTGCACAATTTAAAAGAACGTACCGGTCATTTAGCACCATGGACACTTAGACTTCAGCGGTTTGCTTTTAAAATCATCCATCGTAAAGTAAAAAATCATGTCGTACCTGACTTACTCTTTCGTTCTGTTACAGTTATTGACGAAATTACTACCAAAGGTAACATTACCGAACCAAAGTCTTCATACAAATATTTATCAAAATTCATGGAACGTGTTCGTTCAAGACCTTTAGCTTTTCCGCAATGGAAAATTATCGATAGGAAACTATTTAAGCACGTTACTGTTCACTATCTCGATCTTCATTCTGAGACTGACAATTAGAGAAAAATTTAAACCATTTCAAATACTATCGAAGTTTCATGACGGACCTACCGCTTGTCATCTTGGTATATTTAAGACTCTTGAAAGAATTTTACCGTTCTGTTATTGACCTAAGATGAAAGCAGATGTTATTCGTTATATCAATGCATATAAAATTTACCTTACGCATAAGCCAGAACAGAAACGTTCTGTTGCTCTTATTACTCGTCATCTAGTCGTTGACAAATCTTGGCAGATGATCTCTACTGATCTTGTTAGACTTTTACCACATTTGAAACGTGGATATTTTTCCATTCTTGTGGTTGCCGATAATTTTTCAAAATTCGTTTCGTTTTTCCCGATGCGGTCCGTTACTACAATTGCAGTCGCAAACGTCTTCAAAAAGATGTTTTTTTTTATATTTGGATTCCTTCAATATCTTTTGTGTGATAACGGCACACAGTTCCGTAGTTCTGAGTTTAAAAGAATGTTTTTGTTTTACAAATATAAAATTATTACTTTTAACGCCAATTACCATCCACAAACAAATCCTACCGAAAACATTAACTACTTTTGCAGATCGTACACTTTTGACCGAAAGAGGATCAGCCTTTCGTGATGTTTACGTGGATATTAAAAACCGCTTAAATGCCATGCGCATTGTAAACATCATTATAATTTACGTCGTATTTCAGCACCTTCTTAAGTTGGCGACACCGTTTGGCGGAAAAACCAGGTTCTTTTCGATGCTTCGCGTTATTTCTCGGCCAAGTTGGCACCTAAGTTTATCGGTCCGTTTTATACAAAACGAAAAGTATCGTATCAGACATGTGAGTTGTCTGATGAGATGGAAGCATTGAAAAGCGTTTGAAACTCTAAGAACTAATTTTAAGTTTAGTTTTTGTTACTTTATCTCGTTTAATGTGTTTTGCTTCCATTTAGAGACGGACTAAAGATAATGTTTACAGTGGAGGCACCACTTGTCGTAAGAGGCGACTAAGCAATGGTTTTATTATTTTAATTTTTTTTCTATTAGTTTGTCTAATTTTTGTTTATTCTTCTGTGTATGCTGGTGGCTAGGTGCTATCGTTGGGTATTGGTTGCTGTTGTAGGAGCAACGCAACGCATGAATCTTGTGAAATGCAGCGCGCTCTCTTCCATGATTCAGTATTATGCATTTAGTGTCGAGCTCAAACATGCTACTTTTTCTTCTGATTAGGTTAATTTTGTTTTAGGTTTTCGTTTTGTACTTTACAGCTTAGACGTTAAAAGTAAGAAAATTATAGTGTTAGTTCACGTTTTGTTAATTAAGGTTAGCTTGATTTTGGGTTGCAGTTTTGGGTTTTACTCCTATAAGAGTAATTTGAGAAATCACTCTTTTAGTGTTACCGTTGTGTTAAATTTGTCGGTTTATTTTTGCCAAGTCCTGGTACTCTCACTTTTTTTAATTAAGAATTACTTTAAATTACCGTTATGTTGTACTTTATGATGCGATTTTCAAAATCGTTCACAAATTTAGATTTATAACGATTTTATTTCATCTTGTAATCAAATTTTGTTGAACATGATTGTAGTTGCTTTATACTAAAGTATAAATTTATAGTACCTTTTAAACTTTGTAGAAAATTTTTAAACTCTAAAAAAATGTTTTAAATTTGCCTTTCCTAGTAATTGAACTTTTTCCCTTTCTCATCGTTAATTTATAAATACATTTATTAGTATATAAGTTTCAAAAATTATGCAATTTGTGGTATTCCATAAAAATGTTAGCTAAAACAGGAAATAAAGAAAAACCAATAAAGGCACCCGAAACTTGTTTGTAAAATTTGTTATCAAATTGAAAGTAAGTAGATGGTAAACGTTTGGTATCAAGAAATAGATTAAAAGATTTGATGATTTTGCTGATTGTTTAATCTTTAAAATGTGATTTTGAGTTAAATGAGCGTACTTATCTTCTGGCAGAATAAAATGTATTTTCTTAACGTAATCAGTTTGGTTCAAAATAAATGTTACTTTTGTCGGCTGGAAGAACTATACAATCGCGGTTTCTACAAAAACTTTTCAAAGCTAACTCTTCTGATTTAGATGTGTTGGGTTTAAGAACTTTAAAAGATTCAAGAATTTTGCAAGTTTGAATAAAAGTGAGATCTGAGATGTGATAGCGAAAATGTTTTATAGAAAACTTATCAACACACACATAAAAGGAATGCGTTTGAGAACAATAGCAAAATTTAAACCATTAGATAGCATCAATTCGTGTTCTCAAACTAAATATTTTGGCTAGCGTTTCACGAAACTAGTAGTAACAGAAACATTCTGGTTAATTTAAACTTTTTCAGATGAACTTCAGTGGTTATTCGTTGAGTGGTATTAGACTGCTATTAAGCGTTGTCAAAAAAATTGTTTAGAAATTGCGTTTAACTCTTTTCTAATTTGCTTAATCCGTTTGTTTATCAACTCTAGACTAGCACGGTAAAGAATGTTTTTAGAAGAACGTGTCGAAATAAGCAACTTGAATTTGAGAAACTAACGATTGACGAAACTATAAAAGTTTTAGAAGATATATTCTCGCGGTAATGATTTTTAATGTAATTGCGAAAGTGTGTTCTCATCCTATGACCATGTTCTGATTCTGTGTGACCTTTATATAAATATGCTCTCTCCGACATTCGCTGTTAACCAAGCTTAAGATGTTGTATTTTGTCTCATTCTTTTGCTCTTTCTATCCTGGCCTATTCATTTTTGGTAAGGGGTACTCGATCGGGTAGGCGGATGGTTTAATTCCCAAATATGAAAAATGATTTGTTTGTAAATGATATGCAAGTCTATGGCAAGGTCGATAAAATGAATTCCAAGGTTGGATTATCAAATCTTAACCAAGACATTGAAAAAAAATTAAGTGGTGTCAACTCAATAGCATTAATTTAAATCGTATTAAGCTTCCAAGACGATACAAAATTTAAGGGTCATCTTTAATAACTGATTTTCTTGGGTAGATTATGTTTCCCAATTATGTTGTAGTGTTTACTCCCTCCGTAGGCTGTCAAAATTTACCGAGGATGTATATGTCACCAATTGGTTTTTTCTTTGATTTTTTTATTCTTTTTCTATTTTAACCCTGTCTTTTTTAATGTTGACTTGTTGTCTCGACCCCGCCTTAACGTTGATTTAACTCTTGTGTCCGTTATGTGTACAACCTTAAATCGTATGAGCATGTCTCTTCTTTTCGCTCAAAATTTTTCAGTACTGATTTCAGTACTGACCTACGTTTTTATATGTTGGTGTTTGATTTTAATATATTGAAACGTTGAAGAAATTACTTGCAAATGCAAAAGCCTTCTAGAAGGTTGTTATCTATTTTCTAGAAGTTATTGCTGGAATGTGAATGCATGCAGTATTAAGAAGATTATTCAAGTGAAGATAAATAAGTGATTAGCACGTGCGAAGTTTTAAATAAATAACAGTGTACACCGAATCGAGTGAACGTGACTTACAGTGTGAAATCCGAGGACGTTATCTTATCTTAAGTGATAGTGTTATACAACGGTTATACATAAATTCGTGTAAGTGTTTTCATTAAATATTATTAGATTTAATTAAGTTCGGTTAATTTAAAAGTGTACATATTTCTAGATTAAGTAAACGTATTTTTAGTCGTTTTAAATAAAGTAGTTTTTAATAAATAAATACGTAACAATATTAAAGAGTCATTCCCTTCTTTACTTTTATAACACTATGTTGTTAAGTTTATCAAATTCAAACTCTGATTTATCCCCGACATAGAATCAAAATCATAGCTTTTGTTATGTCAGCTGCAAAACCGTGGAATTTTTTTCTGTTACTGTCTGCTGTTCTGTGTCGCCGTTTGCTTTCAGCCACGCTTTGTTCCGTTTTTTTAAATAGTGGTGCGCTTTAGTTTTACGTCCATTTGGTGTTTCTTCTAGTTGTAAGTATTAAATAGAGTCCGTATGTTATGAATTTATTTTCAAATAAATTTTTAATTTGGTGACTGCGACATCTATCGTGATCACTCACACACTTGTCTAGACCACGTTTTTGACGATAAAAAATGTACCTAACATAAAAGCTTTAATCAAAGTTGTTGAAACCGAGAAAACGTTTTTTGTTATTAAAGCAATTTTAATGGAGTTTAACCTTAAGCAGAATAGTACTATAAACAAACACCATTGTGATAACAATTACAGTTTTATGACTAAGATATACCGACACTATTTACCTTAAATTTTTTGAAATCTTTTAAAAGTTGAGTATTTTTTAGTAACGTTTATTTCGCAACAAGGCGAGTGGAAAAAATGAAGACTTTGATACGTAAGTAAAATTGTTGTTACTGTCGTTTTTTTTTAAACTATTTTTATAGATATTATTTTCGGTGTTATTTTTGTTTGTTTGATTAATTAACAAATTCAAGGTACGTATTCTAAGTTTGATCAAAAGTTTTTTCAAACACAATTTTTTAGGAGTTCCAGAATGTCCACCATACGAACTTGGCAGCAACGCGACATTTTTCCCCGACGACATGTGTTGCGACAGATATTACTTTTGTAACTACGGAATAGCATTATCACAAAATTGTTCCGTCGGTTTACATTTTAATTCTGTACTTAACGTTTGCGATTGGCCAACAAAAGCAAATTGTGCTTCAAACAACAACTGCAATTAAGAAATGAAAATATACAAGTTTTATAGTTTTAACCCATTACTGCCCAGCGTCCCATATATGGTCTCAAAACCACAGAACTTTTAATCTACCATTGCTGAGAATGCAAGCTAAGCGCCAGCAATTTTATCATTCGTCACTCTTCTAAGAACCCCTCCTTTTGAATTTCTGTCGTCAGGTAGCCAGTAGCTCTCTTTGTTCCCAACGAGACGGGTCGACAAAAAGTTATAATTTTGTGCTTCACGTATTTTGATCGAAATATGGATAATAAGTAAGTATTACCTTTTAAAATAAAAAAAAATCCATTGAAATATGTTTAGAAATGAAGTATGTTTATTGATCGATAATAATTGTCTTTAAAAAAAAATTGTAGTCAAAGCTATTCATTACTGAAGTGCAGAGTACCATTTTTGGTACGCTAGGCGCTTGTGATAGCGTTTTTTTTTAATTCTGTATTTTTCACTAAATAACAAGTTTTTGCTCTTAGACAGTAACTTAGAGCGAAGAATTATACAATATCCGATAAACTAATAGTATAATGAAATTTTGATGTTAGACCCTATCAAATGTCTTTTATTTGCAGCGCCTTGGCAGCAATTCTCGAACCAGGTTTTTCAGTTCAGAATGCCCTGGAAATGATACTGGCTGATGATGAAGAAGAATTTGAAAGCGATCTTTTTATTGCACCACCTGAACCTTCTTTAGTTAGTGATGAAGATTTTAACAATTTTAATAGAAACCAGCTATTAGCTAATGCCGAATTGAAACCACGAGTTTTGACAGATCGTTTGCCAGATACAGGTAAAAAACAGGACTACACCATAGGTGACCTTATGTATTTACCGAGAGAATTTTCTAAGTCAAACTACGAAAGACATTCTTTGAAATAAATTGTTGAATTATTTGAATCATTTATCGACGATGACCTGATCAGTTTTTTAGTAGAAGAAACAAATAGATATGCGTCCTTTATGAATTCTACACCAAACATTACTGGACTAGAAATAAAATGGTTTATTGGTATTTTACTCTTGAGTGGCTATAATAGACTCCCTTGCAAAAGAATGTATTGGGAGCATCACGAAGATGGGTTCAACGTATTAGTTTCCAACGCAATGAGAAGAAATCGTTTTGAGCAAATTTTACGATTTTTACATTTGGCGAACAACGAACAATGCATTCCTGGTGGTGATAAAATTTGGAAAATCCGACTAATAGTAAATAGACTTAAAAAAAGTTTATAGAAAATTTTGTTCTATAGCAAAATTTATGATTTGATGAGAGTATGGTAAAATACTATGGTAGACATGGAATAAAGCAGTTTATCAGAGGTAAACCGATCCGGTTTGGGCACAAGGTGTGGTCCCTAAATACGAGTGAGGGTTATTTGATAGATTTTGAAGTGTACCAAGGAAAATCAGTTTCAACCAATGAAGAAATAGAAAAATCGGTTGGGAAAGCTGAGGCACCGTTAGTAAAAATGATAAAGAACTTTCCCGAACATCTCCAAAATCTCCGTTTTAATTTTCATTTTGACAATCCATTTACAAGCTTCAATTTACTCAAATATCTGGCGGACAATGGATTTGGTGGTTTTGGAACAATAAGGGAGAACCGAATCCCAAAACCCTGTCCAATGCCTACAAAAAACAAATTTATGAAAAAAGACAAAGGACACTTTGAAAATATTATAAGCAAAACTGATGGTATATTATTATGTAAATGGATGAACAATTCAGTAGTAAATGTTGCTTCAAATATTAATGGTGTGGACCCAATTACCAATGTGAAATGATATTCGCAAAAACACAAGGCTCAAATACAGATACCGAGGCCATTTATTTTTGCTAGGTATAATGCATCCATGGACGAAACTGATCGGATGGATGAAAACATTGCAAATTATTGAATTAAGATACGCAACAAGAAATGGTACTGACCATTATTTTCCTGGTTAATTGATGTTTCCGTACACAATGCTTGGCTCTTATACCGTCGCTCAGTAAGTGATATTCCCCAATTACAATTTCGGAGAGAAATCGTTTTGGCATACCTGAAATCATATAGAACATTACCTAAGGGGCCAGAAAGATCTTCAAAATCTTTAGAAGCTCAGCAAGTTCTGGCATATGACAGAAAAGACCATTTGGTACAGAAAATACCAGACAACAAACGAAGATGTTGTGCTGGTCCGGAATGTTCCACTAAAGCTCGTACAATGTGTGGTAAATGTAACATAGGACTGTGTATTGACTGTTTTTATCCTTAACACACTAAATAACTTCGATTATTTTATTGTTTGTCATATATAGCTGTAGTTTTAGCAAAGAATCATTAAAGTGTTTACATATCAACACCTTCTTCCCTATTATTGTGTATTTCTTTTATACTTTAATAAATATCTCATTATATAAAAACTAGCTCCCGTAAGTGCTCAGCGGACCATATATGGTACGGGAGTTGGTGGGGCTATCGGAAATGCCAAATTTTTTTAATAATTTTTTTGGGTCATTTGAGACTCTAATCACTAAGCCGTATTAAGAAAAGAATAATTGCACACATTTTTTTTCTGGGCAGTAATGGGTTAAATTTTTATGTTTTTATGTAAGTAAATTTCAAAAAAATTGTTCAGTCTATTTTACTACGATATTGCTGTAATTTTTTTATATCAGAGTATAAAGTTGGTTGAATAAAAATAATTGATTTAATTAAAATTTTTGTTTTAAATTTTCAAAACATGTTTTGAAAGTGTTGTAGGACGAAGAAGATTTTTGGTTGTAGCATGTTGATTGAATATATTCCTTATTGCGTATCCGAATGTGTTGGGCACGTGACACAAAGGTTCCAATAATCGCCGACAATATAACAAAGAATCGTTTCCTTATGTTACGTTCTCATTTAAAAGTTTTGGATGACAATATAGCGGAAATAAAGACTTTGAATTGATTTTGGAACGGAAGACCTATTCTTGGCTGGGTTCAAAAAAACTGCGTCTAAATGTAAGAACAAAAGAAGTCAATTTGTCAAAGTTGTGACAATGGAAAATCCAGGTACAAATCGTATATAATAGGTGAACAACCTAAGAAAACTGCAAACTTGATGCTTGTCAATCGGTCTTGTCATTCTTGCATTGCTCGGATTTTGTTTGAGTCAACCTTTACTCCATCTTTAGATACGACTAGTCAAGGTATTTAGATACGACGAGTCAAGGTATTTAGACTTTCTTTTATAATACGTGGAACTTTTTGAGTTAGTTTTAGACCGCACATGTCGTTAGAACACACATTTCAAGTTGTTCATGTTCATCAAACGACCTTCCAATCACAATCACGCCGTTTAGATAAAGCCAGCACGTCTTACAAGACAGTCTTTGCAAAATAGTCTCCATTAAACGCTCGAACGTTGCAAGAGCGTTACACAAGCCTAAGGACACCACAGTGAACACTCCCAAACCAGATGCAATCTTAAAACCACTGGGATCATAACAGGGTATCTAAAGTGTCGTCAATTCTTGGTAAAAAGCGGCTGTCTTTTTGGTCGCATTGTTAAGCTGTCTGTAGTCTAAGCGAACTACCTACCTCGTTGATCTATCTTTTCTTTCATCACGCTTTATGTCTTTATATCCGTAATTATTTGTTTTAGTTCTTCTCTTTTTGCCAAGAACTCGGTGTGAATGTTTTCGTATCGGCCGATCGTCTTCAGTATTAATTTTGTGTTTTACTACGTTAAATCTTTCTTTGGAACTACTCTCCAGAGCAAACACATCTTGATATTGTTCAGCCAGCTAGTCTTGACTGAGGTTTTAGCACTTAAAATCAAGAATGTCTAATAGATACAGTAAGCACTTTTTCGTCGCCGTAGCTTCACTAAAATTTACGCATCTCACAAATTGATACGCTAGCGTGCATTAGCCTACTTTTTTTTATATATAGAGGGGGAAAAATCTGTTATCAGACACCGGTCGCCAGGCTGACCGGTAGTGTCGGGTTGGCTAAGATGGTGTTTGCCGACCGACTAAAAAACCTCCTCTATTTCGCTTTGCATGTGAGGCCTACCCGGAACTACTGTAGTATTACTTCGGGTAGGGCGGATTTAGGTACCGCTCTTAAGTATGTGGTTTACTCTAGATGTTTTCTGGCTCTGTCTTCATTTCTGTTTTTTTACTATTTTTTCTGTTTCCTCTTTACCTTTCATAATATATCTTAGCATTTCAGTTATGTACTTCCATAAGTCTTCTGATTCCATAATCATCTCTCCAATGTTCTCCTTGTGTAATTTTGCATTACATTTATTTTCTGTCTGCGTCCGTACTATGTCCCATTTGGGGCGTATAAATAAAGTATGTTGTGGTCCATCTTCAGAGTCGTAGTAAAAACAGGTGTCCGTTTCTTGTTTACCAATGCGATGCAAAAATTTTCCTAAAACTCCGTGTCCCGTCATTGCTTGTGTGATGTGGTGGTCCGTTTCACCTCACTTTAAGTAGTACCAGCTTTGAACATCTTTGATGAAAATTTTTGTCCATCCATTATATTTATCCCATTGCTTTTGCCACTCTTCCATCATATCTTCTTTGGCTTTCGCGATATATATTGTACACTTTGGATCTCAGCTGTACTTGTAGGTCAATTGACGGCATTCTGGCAATCACTTCTATTGCCTGTGTCGGTGCTGTGCGGTATGCCGACGTTGTTCTTAGCGCTAATTTTCTATTTATGTTTGTTAGTATATTTACGTATTTTTTAAATTTAATTGTTTTATCCCACGTCGGTGTACCATATAGTACGATAGACAGTGCAGCATTACACAGAATCTTCCTCTTTTTTGATTTTGGCCCACTTGCGTTAGGTGTTATCCTGTATATTGCTTTTAAGACGTCTTCTGTTCTGGTTTTTAAGTTTTTAACATGCTCTGTCATTTTTATATTTGTATCCAAGTATATAACCAGATATTTTACTTGTTTTTTGCTGGTAATTGTGTTATCCCCAATCTTAATTTGTGTTCCTTGAATATTTCTTTTCTCCACCATATTTATAATTTCGGTTTTGTCATGTTCTAGAAATAAACCCATCTCGTTTAGCTTTTTTTCAATTCTTCCAATCGCGTATTCTGTTTTATTTTAAACTTCTTCTTTTGTTTTACTCCATGTAACAAGAGCCAGGTCATCGGCGAAAGCGACTGTTCTGGCGTATGGGCTGAGATCTTCTTTTAAGATTTTGTTGTAGTACATGTTCCAAAGTATTGGTCCTAAAATTGACCCTTGAGAAACACCGCATGTTATCTCTACTTCATCTCCACACTCTGTTACAATTTCCATATCATTTAGATAACTCTTTAGTATAATGGTATTAAGATATTCCATGATTTTAAGTTCATTAATGTCGTTACATAATTTATCCCAGGGTACCATATTAAAGGCGTTTTTAATGTCTAGTGTAGTAAGTATGCATATATCTCTGTTTTTTGTGCATTTTCTCATTATCTCATTTGGCCTTTCCATCACTTTGCTTATTGCATCGATTGTACTTTTGCCCTTAGTGAACCCATATTGATTTTCATGTAATACGTTTTCTTTTCCCATTTCTTCGAGCAACTTGTTTTTTATAATTTTTTCCATAAGTTTGCCCATGACGTCCAATAAGCATATTAGCTTATATTTTATTTCGTTTTGATCTTCTTTCAATGGTTTTGGTATCAGCACCAGTTTGACCTTTTTCCGTATTCTGGGGTATTCGCCTATGCCTATTTATTAAATATGCCAACTTACCTGGATGTGCTAAAGCATATTCTTTAATAATTTCTGAGGGGATTCCGTCCGGTCCAGGTGACTTTTTGTTTTTTATTGTTTTGGCCTGTTTTATTATTTCGTCTTCTGTTATATTATCGAAAGTTTGTTTTGCCGTTATTCCTTTTTTTAATTCTTTTTTGTGTATTGGAAAAAGCTTTTTGCTCGTTTGTTTCTTTTTGGCCTAATAGTATTCCTTTTCCTAATTTTAGCTTATTTGATACAATTTGGTATGCTTTTCCCCATATATCGTTTTCTAGTTCTGTACATAGCTCATCCCATTTCTTTCTTTTTTTGTTATTTATTAGCTTCTTTAGGTCCCTTCTTGCTTCTCTGTATCTATTGTGTGTGCATGTTTTTTCGTTTTCTTGGTTTGATTTATTGTTTACTTTCGTTAATACTCTTCTTGCTTTGTTTGTTCTTTTTTTTGCCTCTGCTATTTCTTTTGTCCACCAATACATTGTTTTTCTTGTTCCTTTATTTTTGTAACTTTTTAAATATATGATATATGGTCATAGGACCAACATCTGTAGCATTTTGTCAAGATTATGTGTCTTTCCATTTTGCACATGTTCATCCCTATTTTAAACCACCTTTTGGTGTCTTCATTTTTAGAATTTTTGCTTTTTATGGCAACCGTCTCCGCTGTTGTGTTATTTCTATTAGGCCTTATTTCTCCTATTTTAATTTCTGTAGGGCTTTCTAATCTTATTTCGTTCATTCATATTGTATTTCTTCTTTGGTTATCGTTGCGTCCATTCCTCTTATGTATTTTTTTGTTCTTTGTTTTTCTCCTGCTTTTATAATCTTAATATTATCCCTTTTTGCTTCTATTAGTTTTTTTAACGTGCCCAGTGCATGTTCATTTTTATCTAGTGTTATTAACATTTTTCCTTCTCTTGTGCTTCTGACGTTTTTTATGTTCTTTCTAACCTCATTGTTCTTTACTAAGTTTTTTATTCCGTTTAGCGTATCGTTAAAGTTGGCTCTTTCCCTCTCCAGTATTAATGCATATGTTGGTCGTTCCGTTGCGTTTTTTTTCCCGCTTGTGTTGCTTTTTCGCTGGCCGGGTTTATAGATTTTTATATTTCTTTCTTCATCCACAAAGACACATTCTACCATTTTCCTTAATTTGCTTAGATCCACTCCGGGAAGTTGGTGTAGTAATATTTCCTTATCTTGCAATGTTTCTTGTTTTTAACAGCACTAGCTTATCCCATATATCTTCCGTATATCTTATTAAGATAATTTTAGTTTTACTATTTTTAATCTCTATTGTATTTTTTAAAATTGAACACTTTTCGAGTACCTCAAAGTCTTCTTTTGTCTCTTTGAGTTCTGGGCACTTCTGTAGAAACATCTTGTGTAGTTCCCCATCTTTAGCTTCTTCTCTGTCTTTTATCCAAATTGTTTTAACCGCTGAGGTTTCCTCTGCCAGTGGATTGCCTTTTTCTATATGTGTTTTCCTGGATATATTAGTTTCCCATTCCTTACTTTCTATTTTTTTCCAGTCCTTAAAGTCTTTAACGAAATCTAGTGTGTTTACTTTTTCTATGCCATCTTCTGTCCATTCTACCGTTTGTGTTGACATTTCCCTTTTGTTTTCTGACACTTTTTTTATATCCTCCGTTTGCAAGTCTACGTCAATCATAATTTTTTCTATTTTTTCATAGTTGATTTCTTCAAGCAGATTAATGATGGAGGTCTTTCTCAGATCTTCGGTTAATCTTGCGGATAGACCTTTAATTGTTTTATGTGTATTATTATTAACTTGTACATGTTTTCGAGATCTATTATTAATGAAGTAAATACATTAGTAGTTTGTGTCAGGTCCCATGCTACAGGGTTAGTTTTCTTTTTGTAAATTTGTTCATCTATAAAAGTATCAGGATTCTGTCCCATTTTCCTTTTTTTTCAGCTCCTCCCCACGAGTAGCTTCTTTGTATGTTTCGTCCTGTTATATTTAAGTGTGTTCACTTATAATTCTACCAGGTAGCGTACTTTTGCCCCTCTCCCAGAATCCGTGGAGCAGCCTGGTGCTTGACCAGGGAGAGATTCCGGCTTTAGCCTACCCTCCTGGGGTATATCATATGTTTTAAATTTCGCCATGTTTATAAAAAGGTCCGTTTTATCCATACCGGCAGGGTCACTTTTTTTTGAGAAAGAGAAAATAGTGGGACCTTAGTCCTCGGTTAACCTAATAGTTTTAGTCTGAAAAAAGCAAGAAATTTGGAGCTACAGGAAGAGATCCACAGTTGAGTTTGTAAAGGAAGAAGGAGTTGCACCCAAGACTAGCACATTTGGTTTCCAAATGCTACCATCGGGTTTTTTTCTGTTGGTCTGCGGGAAGCAAGGTCTCCTACCTTTTTAAAGAAGGCGTTCCCTTATCCGCACCTGGGGACGCGCACGATGGGGGTTGCAGGTAACCCCACACGGGGTAGGCATTAGCCTACTACGGTCTTGTTTTTTAACGTCATTGGATCTGAGTTGACATTTATGATCCTTACTGGCATCCTATTTTACACTCGGACTAATGTTCTGTCCACTAGCAGTCACATTTTAACTAAGTCGTCTTCTATTGGTTTGATAGCGCAAATGTAGCCTTCCCGGAATTTTACTGTTTTAAGCTCAACTTGTTGCACTTTGTCTATTTTTTTTGACGTTTTCCATTTTGGCCTATTCATTTTCTTTTATGTGAGAGATCTTGGTAAGGAAAACCATGAGCGCTCATCCTAAACGTTTTAATCTAAACAACTCGATCAAGTAAGCGGATGGTTTAATTCCCAAATAAGAAATATGATTAAAAACAGAGATAAGGCTTATAAAGTTTGGAAATCGTGTAATAATATTAACTCTTATAAAACATTTAGATAATGATAAGAAATAAGTGCAAAACCGCGATTAAAAAGGCTAAGGGAGAATATATTGGTTTTGATCTTCAACCTAATCTGTCTTCTCAGATGCTATGGAGTAATGTTAAGAAGCATGGAAGAACGATCTACCTAGCAAATTAGATGCCTGCGAATACTATTTGTTTGCAGATGATATGCAAGTGAGGTCAATAAAATTAATCGCGAGGTTGGATTATCAAATCTTAACCAACACATTGAGAAAATTTCAAAGTGGTGTCAGCTCAACAGCGTTAATTTAAATCCTATTAAGTTTCCAAGACAATAAAGAATTTAAGGGTCATTTCTTATAACCGATTTTGTTAGGTAGATCATTTTTTTCCAATTATGTCGCAATGTTTACTCAGCTCTTCACTCCCTCCGTACCCTGACAAAATTTGCCCAAGATGTATTTGTCCCCAGTTGGTTTTTTCCTTAATTTTTTTATTCTTTTTCTATTTTAACATTGTCTTTTTTAATGTTGATTCAATGTCTCGACACTGCCTTAACGTTGCATTCAACTCTTTGTGTCTGTCATGTGTACAACCTTAAACCTTCTTACTTTTATAACACTATGTTGTTGAGTTTTAAACAAAATCAAACCTTGATTTGTTTTCGACATAAAATCAAAATCATGGCTGATTCTTTTGTTATGTCATCTGCACACTGTAGAATTTCTTTCTGTTACTGGTCTGCTGTTCTGTGTCGCTGTTTCCCTTCGCCACGTGTCTTTCTGTTTTTTTTTAAATAGTGGCCTGCTTTGGTTTTACGCCTACTTTGGGCGTGTCTTAAATAGAGTCAGGAATATTATTATGAATTTGGTGTCAAATAAATTTTCAACTTGGTGACTGCGACATCTGTCGCGATCGCTCAATTCACACACTTGACCGGCTCCTAACGATAAAAGAGCGTGAGCAAAATGTGAATGAAGGTTTACTTTGGATTGAAATACAAATCTTTGTTAAAATTGCTGTTTTACATATTCGATTATTTTTTCGTGACAATTTTAAAACATATCAAAGCACGTATTTGACGATAACCAAAGAAAAGTTTTAATCAAAATTGTTGAGACTGTTAAAGGAATTTTTTTTTGCTATTACAGAATTTTATTAGAGTTTAACCTTAAGCAGATTAATACGTGATAATATTATAAACAAACACCGTTGTGTTAACAATTACAGTTTTAAGACTAAGATATACCAACACTATTTAGAATTTTTGAAATCTTTTAAAATTAGCGTAATTTTGAGCAACGTTCATTCCGCAACAAGTGCGATTGCACAAAATGAAGACTTTGATACGTAAGTAATATTGTTGTGAAATGTTTTGTTTTGTAATATATTTGTATAGATATTATTTTCGGTGTTGTTTTTGTTTGTTTGCTTAATAAACAAATACAAGGTACGTATTGTAAGTTTGATCAAAAGCTTTTTCAAACGCAATTTTTTAGGAGTTCCAAAATGTCCACGTGACAGCATCGCAAAAACTTTTCCTGACAACATGTGTTGCGACAGATATTACATTTGTAACCTCGGAATATTATTATTAGAAAATTGTCCTGTCGGTTTACAGTTTAATTCTGAACTTAACGTTTGCGATTTCCCAGCAAACGCAAATTGTGCTTCAAACAACAATTGCAATTAAGAAATGAAAATATAGAAATTTTATAGTTTTGAATTTTTATGTAGGTAAACTTCAAAAAAATTGTTCAGTCTATTTTACTACAGTATTGCTTTTTTATATCAGAGAATATAGTTTGTTGAATAAAGATATTTGATTTAATTAAAATTATTGTTCTAATTTTGAAAACATATTTTGCAAGCGTTGCAGAACGAAAAAGATTGTTTGGATGTAGCATGTTGATTGAATATATTCTTTATCGCGTATCCGAATGTGTTGGGCACGTGACACAAAGGTTCCAAGACTTTGAATTAATTTTGGAACAGAAGACGTTTCCTTGGCACGGTTCAAAAAGACTCCGTCTAAATGTAAGAACAAAATAGGTATCTATTGATGAGCAGATGATATAATTTTGTGGTCAGGTTTCAGATGAGACAATTTATTTGTGGCACGTCTAATCCTGTACGCTTCCAGAAGTTTGTAATGACAACTACGATTAGAATACCAATATACATATGTGTGAAGGAAAAGGCTCATTGGTAAAACTTGCTCTTGCAGAAACTCTTGCAAAACTAAACTAACTAAAAAAGGATGAACAGTTCTAAAGTAACCGATGCTTTTGCTATTAGTATGTCTTTTTATAAAAATCGTTATTATATCTCCAGCACTCCTTTCAGTCAAACACTTACATTGACAAGAACAATAACGGCTTACAAACTGCCAAAAAATGCTCAGTTTTTAATAGGCGAGCTAAAGAAAAAAATATTTTGCATCTTGTTACGTAGTTTTTCTTGTATATAAAAGAGCGACGACTAACTCGGTCGTTCCAGCAATTAAGCTTCGTGGTGTTAAATTATGAAATGAATTTAAAAAAACGTCAAAACGATGAAGGACTAGGGTGGGAGGCACCCTTTAAATCTGCCCGCAGCTAAAGTAGAACAAATGACAAGACAGAAGTGGTAAGACAGAATATATTTATTTTATCACATATAGCAGATTACATAAGATGAAGAAGAAGGGCACATAAGTCTATTTATATAAATTTTATCAAACGCTAGCATGTGAGTCGGTGTCACAAATAAAATATAAACTATGCCTTTGACTGGGCAACACTTCGTATAGCAAAGTGACCTAGTCGGCTTAACTTTTACATTCAGAAAAAAGAATAATATTGTGTTTTAAAATCTCTCTATCTCTATTTAAGAACGAAAAGTGGGCGTATAAAAAATAAATGTTATACAAAAGACAAACATTAAACTAAAGCATTTTAACACAACTAATTCATCTTTAAAAAAATTATGTGAACCAGGATTGGCCTACCAAAGTTTCCAAAAATTTCCCTCTAATCAACAACAAAACAATGTAGAAGAATTCTGGAATTTACTTGGTTTCAATATTTGACAAGGAAGAAGCTTGTTGAACATCGATTTATTATAGGGTAAATTTCGTTTTTTGCACTGGTTTTTTGTTTCTTTTAACGGTAATGCCAAAAGGTAAATAAATGTCGTTGTTCAGATAAGTAATCTCTCAAATATTTGGCACAGATAATATATATTATATATAGGCTTAACTTTGATAACTATTGTCATCATTGCTAAAGTTTATTTTTAATTTACATTTTAAAAGACTTTTACTTAGCCAACCTACCAAGCTCAAATATTACAAAATAAAAACAAATATATATTAACGTTATCAGAATTACAACAGTATAAATACAGCTTATTTATTACTTAATTGTTAAAGATGTTATTGTCTCTTAGCCTTGAATTTAATTATAATGTCGCCATAAAATTATTTGACTTTGAGTCTATCTTCTTAAATTTAATATTTTAAATTTGTTCTTTATGAATTCAAATTACTCAAAGATTCTTTGTATTGTTTTAATTCTAAAACACGTTTTAATGGTAAATCGAACTAAAAAGAAAAAAAAAAGTGATCAACAAGAAAATTAATATTGTAAAAACACCGTAGGGTGCTTTGTAAATTTTCGATTTAATCAGAACTCTTGAAGTCAAGAGAATTATGTTGAAAGATTAATTTATTAATTATTTAATGACTTTATTCTTACACTAAAGATAATTTTTCCGTTAATCACTTTATTCTTCAACTAAATTTTTTTTACATTTTAGTTGGATTTACTATTACTCAAAATTATTATGTACCTAATCTATAAAATTAATATTTTTTTTGTCAAGGATATTAGGATATTATTTTACAATTACATTTTTAAGTTGAAGCTAGTGAGTTATAATTAATCTGTAAAATTATTTTTTTTATATTGATAATCTTGTTCCGGATATTAGAACAAAATTATGAATTATATTGTCATCGACTTTTCAGACGTGTGCAAATTTTTGTTTTAATCAGACGTCTTGAAGTCAAGCGGATTATGTTAAAAGATTAATTTAAAAATTTAATTAATGACTATTCGTATACTAAAAATTATTTTTTCGTTAATCACTTCATTTTTAAACTAAAAATTTTTTTTTTAGATCGACTTACCATTACTGAAAATTATTATGTACTTAGCCTGTCAAATTAATAATTTTTTTCTGATCTTCAGAATATTAGCATATTATTTTACAATTAAATTTTTAAGTTGACGCTAATGAGCTGGCATTTTTATGTACTTAATCTCTAATTTTTTTTAGTTTTGATAATCCGGATATTAAGAAAATATTATCAATTATATTGTAATCGATTTTTACTACGTGTGCAAATTTTTGATTTAATCAGACGTCTAAAAGGCAAGAGAATTATGTTAAACGATTAATTTGTAAAACTTATTAATGACTATTTGTATACTAAATTATATTTTTGTTAATCACTTCATTCTTAAACTACATGTTTTTTAATTTTTCAGTTCGATTTACCGTTACTGAAAAATATTATGTATCTAACCTGTAAAATAAATAATTTTTTTTCTGATCTTCAAAATATTAGCATTTATTTTACAATGATTTTTCTAAGTTGACGCTAGTGAGCAGACATTTTAATGTACTTAATCTGTAATTTTTTTTTAAATTTTGATAGTCTGGAAATTAGGACAAAATTATCAATTTTATTGTCATCCAGTTTTAAGACGTGTGGAAATTATTGATTTAATCAGACGTCTGAAGTCAAGAAAATTATGTTAAAAGATTAATTTATAAAATTAATTAATGATTATTCGTATACTAAAAATTATTTGTTTTTTAATCGCTTTTTTTTTTTAGTTTGATTTACCGTTACTGAAAATTATTATGTACTTAACTTGTAAAATTAATAAATTTTTTCTGATCTTCAGAATATGAGCACATTATTTTACAATTACTTTTTTAAGTTCACGCTAGTGAGCTGAAATTTTTAGGTACTTAATCAGTAATTGTTTTTTTAAATTTTGATAATCTGGAACTTGAGACAAAATTATCAATCATAATGTCATCGACTTTTAAAACGTGTGCAAAGTTTTGATTAAAACACACGTCTTGAAGTCAAGAGAATTATGTTTAAAGATTAATTTAAAAATTAATTAGACTGTTCGTATCCTAAAAATTATTTTTTTTAATCACTTCATTCTTAAACTACAATTTTTTTTATTTTTTAGTTCGATTTACCATTACTGAAAATTATTATGTACCTAACCTGTTAAATTAATAATTTTTTTCTGATCTTTAGAATATTAGCATATTATTTTACAATTACAATTTTAGGTTGACGCTAGTGAGCTGACATTTTCATGTTCTTAATCACTAATTTTTTTTTATTTTGATAATCAGGATATAAGGACAAAATTATCAATTATATTGTCATCGACTTTTAAGACGTGTGGAAATTATTGATTTAATCAGACGTCTGAAGTCTAAAGAATTATGTTAAAAGAATAATTTATAAAACTAATTAATGACTATTCGTATAATGAAAATTATTTTTTTGTTAATCACTTCATTCTTAAACTACGTTTTTTTTTATTTTTTAGTTTGATTTACTATTACTGAAAATTATTATGTACCTAACCTGTTAAATTAATAATTCTTTTCTGATCTTTAGATTACTAACATATTATTTTACAACTATTTTTTTAAGTTGACGCTAGTGAGCTGACATTTTTATGTATTTAATCTATAATTTTTTTTTTAATTTTGATAATCTGGATATTAGGACAAAATTATCAATTATATTGTCATCAACTTTTAAGACGTGTGCAAATTTTTGATTTATTCAAACGTCTTGAAGTCAAGAGAATTATGCTAAAAGATTAATTTAAAAATTAATTAATGACTGTTCGTATCCTAAAAATTTTACTTCATTCTTAAACTACAATTTTTTTTATTTTTTAGTTCGATTTACCATTACTGAAATTTATTATGTACCTAATCTGTAAAATTAATAATTTTTTTCAAATCTTTGGAATATTAGCATATTAGTTTAAAATTACATTTTTAGGTTGACGCTAGTGAGCTGACATTTTCATGTTCTTAATTTTTTTTTTATTTTGATAATCAGGATATTAGGACAAAGTTATACATTAAATTGTCATCGACTTTTAAGACGTGTGCAAATTTTTGATTTAATCAGACGTCTTAAAGTCAAAAGAATTATGTTAAAAGATTAATTTATAAAATTAATTAATGACTATTCGTATACTAAAAGTTATTTTTTTGTTAATCAGTTTATTCTTAAACTAAATTTTTTTTTAATTTTTTAGTTCGGTTTACCATTACTGAAAATTATTATGTACTTAACCTGTAAAATTAATTATTATTATCTGATCTTCTGAATATTATCATATTATTTTATAATTAAATTTTTAAATTGATACTAGTGAGCTGGCATTTTTATGTACTTAATCTGTAATTTTTTTTTTAATTTTGATAATCCGGTTATTAGGACAAAATTATCAATTATATTATCATCGATTTTTAATACGTGTGCAAATTTTTTATTTAATCAGACGTCTTGAAGTCAAGACAATTATGTTAAAAGATTAATTTGTAAAATTCATTAATGACTATTCGTATACTAAAAATTATTTTTTGTTAATCATTTCATTCCTAAACAAAAATGTTTTTAAATTTTCGAGTTCGATTTACCTTTACTGAAAATGATGTACCTAACCTGTAAAATTAATAATTTATTCTAATCTTTAGAATATTAGCATATTATTTTACAATAATTTTTTTAAGTTGACGCTAGTGAGCTGACATTTTTATGTACTTAATCTGTAAACTTTTTTTACGTTTTGATAACTCGGATATTAGGAGTAAATTATTAATTATATTGTCATTGATTTTTAATATGTGTGCAAATTTTTGATTTAATCAGACGTCTTGGAATCAAGACAATTATGTTAAAAGATTAATTTGTAAAATTCATTAATGACTATTCGTATACTAAAAGTTATTTTTTGTTAATCAGTTTACTCTTAAACTAAATTTTTTTTTAATTTTTTAGTTCGGTTTACCATTACTGAAAATTATTATGTACTTAACCTGTAAAATTAATTATTATTATCTGATCTTCTGAATATTATCATATTATTTTATAATTAAATTTTTAAATTGATACTAGTGAGCTGGCATTTTTATGTACTTAATCTGTAAACTTTTTTTACGTTTTGATAACTCGGATATTAGGAGTAAATTATTAATTATATTGTCATTGATTTTTAATATGTGTGCAAATTTTTGATTTAATCAGACGTCTTGGAATCAAGACAATTATGTTAAAAGATTAATTTGTAAAATTCATTAATGACTATTCGTATACTAAAAGTTATTTTTTTGTTAATCAGTTTACTCTTAAACTAAATTTTTTTTTAATTTTTTAGTTCGGTTTACCATTACTGAAAATTATTATGTACTTAACCTGTAAAATTAATTATTATTATCTGATCTTCAGAATATTAGCATATTATTTTATAATTAAATTTTTAAATTGATACTAGTGAGCTGGCATTTTTATGTACTTAATCTGTAATTTTTTTTTTAATTTTGATAATCCGGTTATTAGGACAAAATTATCAATTATATTATCATCGATTTTTAATACGTGTGCAAATTTTTTATTTAATCAGACGTCTTGGAATCAAGACAATTATGTTAAAAGATTAATTTGTAAAATTCATTAATGACTATTCGTATACTAAAAATTAATTTTTTGTTAATCACTTCGTTCTTATACTAAAAATTTTTTTTATATTTTTTAGTTCGATTTACCATTACTGAAAATTATTATGTACTTAACCTGTAAAATTAATAATTATTTTCTGATCTTCAGAATATTAGCATATTATTTTATAATTAAATTTTTAAATTGATACTAGTGAGCTGGCATTTTTATGTACTTAATCTGTAATTTTTTTTTTAATTTTGATAATCCGGTTATTAGGACAAAATTATCAATTATATTATCATCGATTTTTAATACGTGTGCAAATTTTTTATTTAATCAGACGTCTTGAAGTCAAGACAATTATGTTAAAAGATTAATTTGTAAAATTCATTAATGACTATTCGTATACTAAAAATTATTTTTTTGTTAATCATTTCATTCCTAAACAAAAATGTTTTTTAAATTTTCGAGTTCGATTTACCTTTACTGAAAATGATGTACCTAACCTGTAAAATTAATAATTTATTCTAATCTTCAGAATATTAGCATATTATTTTACAATAATTTTTTTAAGTTGACGCTAGTGAGCTGACATTTTTATGTACTTAATCTGTAAACTTTTTTTACGTTTTGATAACTCGGATATTAGGAGTAAATTATTAATTATATTGTCATTGATTTTTAATATGTGTGCAAATTTTTGATTTAATCAGACGTCTTGGAATCAAGACAATTATGTTAAAAGATTAATTTGTAAAATTCATTAATGACTATTCGTATACTAAAAGTTATTTTTTTGTTAATCAGTTTACTCTTAAACTAAATTTTTTTTTAATTTTTTAGTTCGGTTTACCATTACTGAAAATTATTATGTACTTAACCTGTAAAATTAATAATTATTTTCTGATCTTCAGAATATTAGCATATTATTTTATAATTAAATTTTTAAATTGATACTAGTGAGCTGGCATTTTTATGTACTTAATCTGTAATTTTTTTTTTTAATTTTGATAATCCGGTTATTAGGACAAAATTATCAATTATATTATCATCGATTTTTAATACGTGTGCAAATTTTTTATTTAACCAGACGTCTTGAAGTCAAGACAATTATGTTAAAAGATTAATTTGTAAAATTCATTAATGACTATTCGTATACTAAAAATTATTTTTTTGTTAATCACTTCGTTCTTATACTAAAAATTTTTTTTATATTTTTTAGTTCGATTTACCATTACTGAAAATTATCATGTACTTAACCTGTAAAATTAATAATTTTTTCTAATCTTCATATTATAAGCATATTATTTTACAATTATATTTTTAGGTTGACGCTAGTGAGCTGACATTTTTATGTACTTAATCTGTAAACTTTTTTTACGTTTTGATAACTCGGATATTAGGAGTAAATTATTAATTATATTGTCATTGATTTTTAATATGTGTGCAAATTTTTGATTTAATCAGACGTCTTGGAATCAAGACAATTATGTTAAAAGATTAATTTGTAAAATTCATTAATGACTATTCGTATACTAAAAGTTATTTTTTTGTTAATCAGTTTACTCTTAAACTAAATTTTTTTTTAATTTTTTAGTTCGGTTTACCATTACTGAAAATTATTATGTACTTAACCTGTAAAATTAATTATTATTATCTGATCTTCAGAATATTAGCAGATTATTTTATAATTAAATTTTTGAAATTGATACTAGTGAGCTGGCATTTTTATGTACTTAATCTGTAATTTTTTTTTAAATTTTGATAATCCGGTTATTAGGACAAAATTATCAATTATATTATCATCGATTTTTAATACGTGTGCAAATTTTTTATTTAATCAGACGTCTTGGAATCAAGACAATTATGTTAAAAGATTAATTTGTAAAATTCATTAATGACTATTCGTATACTAAAAATTATTTTTTTGTTAATCATTTCATTCCTAAACAAAAATGTTTTTTAAATTTTCGAGTTCGATTTACCTTTACTGAAAATGATGTACCTAACCTGTAAAATTAATAATTTATTCTAATCTTCAGAATATTAGCATATTATTTTACAATAATTTTTTTAAGTTGACGCTAGTGAGCTGACATTTTTATGTACTTAATCTGTAAACTTTTTTTACGTTTTGATAACTCGGATATTAGGAGTAAATTATTAATTATATTGTCATTGATTTTTAATATGTGTGCAAATTTTTGATTTAATCAGACGTCTTGGAATCAAGACAATTATGTTAAAAGATTAATTTGTAAAATTCATTAATGACTATTCGTATACTAAAAGTTATTTTTTTGTTAATCAGTTTACTCTTAAACTAAATTTTTTTTTAATTTTTTAGTTCGGTTTACCATTACTGAAAATTATTATGTACTTAACCTGTAAAATTAATTATTATTATCTGATCTTCAGAATATTAGCAGATTATTTTATAATTAAATTTTTAAATTGATACTAGTGAGCTGGCATTTTTATGTACTTAATCTGTAATTTTTTAAATTTTGATAATCCGGTTATTAGGACAAAATTATCAATTATATTATCATCGATTTTTAATACGTGTGCAAATTTTTTATTTAATCAGACGTCTTGGAATCAAGACAATTATGTTAAAAGATTAATTTGTAAAATTCATTAATGACTATTCGTATACTAAAAATTATTTTTTTGTTAATCATTTCATTCCTAAACAAAAATGTTTTTTAAATTTTCGAGTTCGATTTACCTTTACTGAAAATGATGTACCTAACCTGTAAAATTAATAATTTATTCTAATCTTCAGAATATTAGCATATTATTTTACAATAATTTTTTTAAGTTGACGCTAGTGAGCTGACATTTTTATGTACTTAATCTGTAAACTTTTTTTACGTTTTGATAACTCGGATATTAGGAGTAAATTATTAATTATATTGTCATTGATTTTTAATATGTGTGCAAATTTTTGATTTAATCAGACGTCTTGGAATCAAGACAATTATGTTAAAAGATTAATTTGTAAAATTCATTAATGACTATTCGTATACTAAAAGTTATTTTTTTGTTAATCAGTTTACTCTTAAACTAAATTTTTTTTTAATTTTTTAGTTCGGTTTACCATTACTGAAAATTATTATGTACTTAACCTGTAAAATTAATTATTATTATCTGATCTTCAGAATATTAGCAGATTATTTTATAATTAAATTTTTAAATTGATACTAGTGAGCTGGCATTTTTATGTACTTAATCTGTAATTTTTTTTTAAATTTTGATAATCCGGTTATTAGGACAAAATTATCAATTATATTATCATCGATTTTTAATACGTGTGCAAATTTTTTATTTAATCAGACGTCTTGGAATCAAGACAATTATGTTAAAAGATTAATTTGTAAAATTCATTAATGACTATTCGTATACTAAAAATTAATTTTTTGTTAATCACTTCGTTCTTATACTAAAAATTTTTTTAATATTTTTTAGTTCGATTTACCATTACTGAAAATTATTATGTACTTAACCTGTAAAATTAATAATTATTTTCTGATCTTCAGAATATTAGCATATTATTTTATAATTAAATTTTTAAATTGATACTAGTGAGCTGGCATTTTTATGTACTTAATCTGTAATTTTTTTTTTAATTTTGATAATCCGGTTATTAGGACAAAATTATCAATTATATTATCATCGATTTTTAATACGTGTGCAAATTTTTTATTTAATCAGACGTCTTGAAGTCAAGACAATTATGTTAAAAGATTAATTTGTAAAATTCATTAATGACTATTCGTATACTAAAAATTATTTTTTGTTAATCATTTCATTCCTAAACAAAAATGTTTTTTAAATTTTCGAGTTCGATTTACCTTTACTGAAAATGATGTACCTAACCTGTAAAATTAATAATTTATTCTAATCTTCAGAATATTAGCATATTATTTTACAATAATTTTTAAGTTGACGCTAGTGAGCTGACATTTTTATGTACTTAATCTGTAAACTTTTTACGTTTTGATAACTCGGATATTAGGAGTAAATTATTAATTATATTGTCATTGATTTTTTAATATGTGTGCAAATTTTTGATTTAATCAGACGTCTTGGAATCAAGACAATTATGTTAAAAGATTAATTTGTAAAATTCATTAATGACTATTCGTATACTAAAAGTTATTTTTTTGTTAATCAGTTTACTCTTAAACTAAATTTTTTTTTAATTTTTTAGTTCGGTTTACCATTACTGAAAATTATTATGTACTTAACCTGTAAAATTAATTATTATTATCTGATCTTCAGAATATTAGCAGATTATTTTATAATTAAATTTTTAAATTGATACTAGTGAGCTGGCATTTTTATGTACTTAATCTGTAATTTTTTTTTAAATTTTGATAATCCGGTTATTAGGACAAAATTATCAATTATATTATCATCGATTTTTAATACGTGTGCAAATTTTTTATTTAATCAGACGTCTTGAAGTCAAGACAATTATGTTAAAAGATTAATTTGTAAAATTCATTAATGACTATTCGTATACTAAAAATTATTTTTTTGTTAATCATTTCATTCCTAAACAAAAATGTTTTTTAAATTTTCGAGTTCGATTTACCTTTACTGAAAATGATGTACCTAACCTGTAAAATTAATAATTTATTCTAATCTTCAGAATATTAGCATATTATTTTACAATAATTTTTTTAAGTTGACGCTAGTGAGCTGACATTTTTATGTACTTAATCTGTAAACTTTTTTACGTTTTGATAACTCGGATATTAGGAGTAAATTATTAATTATATTGTCATTGATTTTTAATATGTGTGCAAATTTTGATTTAATCAGACGTCTTGGAATCAAGACAATTATGTTAAAAGATTAATTTGTAAAATTCATTAATGACTATTCGTATACTAAAAGTTATTTTTTGTTAATCAGTTTACTCTTAAACTAAATTTTTTTAATTTTTAGTTCGGTTTACCATTACTGAAAATTATTATGTACTTAACCTGTAAAATTAATTATTATTATCTGATCTTCAGAATATTAGCAGATTATTTTATAATTAAATTTTTAAATTGATACTAGTGAGCTGGCATTTTTATGTACTTAATCTGTAATTTTTTTTTAAATTTTGATAATCCGGTTATTAGGACAAAATTATCAATTATATTATCATCGATTTTTAATACGTGTGCAAATTTTTATTTAATCAGACGTCTTGGAATCAAGACAATTATGTTAAAAGATTAATTTGTAAAATTCATTAATGACTATTCGTATACTAAAAATTATTTTTTGTTAATCATTTCATTCCTAAACAAAAATGTTTTTAAATTTTCGAGTTCGATTTACCTTTACTGAAAATGATGTACCTAACCTGTAAAATTAATAATTTATTCTAATCTTCAGAATATTAGCATATTATTTTACAATAATTTTTTTAAGTTGACGCTAGTGAGCTGACATTTTTATGTACTTAATCTGTAAACTTTTTACGTTTTGATAACTCGGATATTAGGAGTAAATTATTAATTATATTGTCATTGATTTTTAATATGTGTGCAAATTTTTGATTTAATCAGACGTCTTGGAATCAAGACAATTATGTTAAAAGATTAATTTGTAAAATTCATTAATGACTATTCGTATACTAAAAGTTATTTTTTTGTTAATCAGTTTACTCTTAAACTAAATTTTTTTTTAATTTTTTAGTTCGGTTTACCATTACTGAAAATTATTATGTACTTAACCTGTAAAATTAATTATTATTATCTGATCTTCAGAATATTAGCAGATTATTTTATAATTAAATTTTTAAATTGATACTAGTGAGCTGGCATTTTTATGTACTTAATCTGTAATTTTTTTTTAAATTTTGATAATCCGGTTATTAGGACAAAATTATCAATTATATTATCATCGATTTTTAATACGTGTGCAAATTTTTTATTTAATCAGACGTCTTGGAATCAAGACAATTATGTTAAAAGATTAATTTGTAAAATTCATTAATGACTATTCGTATACTAAAAATTAATTTTTTGTTAATCACTTCGTTCTTATACTAAAAATTTTTTTAATATTTTTTAGTTCGATTTACCATTACTGAAAATTATTATGTACTTAACCTGTAAAATTAATAATTATTTTCTGATCTTCAGAATATTAGCATATTATTTTATAATTAAATTTTTAAATTGATACTAGTGAGCTGGCATTTTTATGTACTTAATCTGTAATTTTTTTTTTAATTTTGATAATCCGGTTATTAGGACAAAATTATCAATTATATTATCATCGATTTTTAATACGTGTGCAAATTTTTTATTTAATCAGACGTCTTGAAGTCAAGACAATTATGTTAAAAGATTAATTTGTAAAATTCATTAATGACTATTCGTATACTAAAAATTATTTTTTGTTAATCATTTCATTCCTAAACAAAAATGTTTTTTAAATTTTCGAGTTCGATTTACCTTTACTGAAAATGATGTACCTAACCTGTAAAATTAATAATTTATTCTAATCTTCAGAATATTAGCATATTATTTTACAATAATTTTTTTAAGTTGACGCTAGTGAGCTGACATTTTTATGTACTTAATCTGTAAACTTTTTTTACGTTTTGATAACTCGGATATTAGGAGTAAATTATTAATTATATTGTCATTGATTTTTAATATGTGTGCAAATTTTTGATTTAATCAGACGTCTTGGAATCAAGACAATTATGTTAAAAGATTAATTTGTAAAATTCATTAATGACTATTCGTATACTAAAAGCTATTTTTTTGTTAATCAGTTTACTCTTAAACTAAATTTTTTTAATTTTTTAGTTCGGTTTACCATTACTGAAAATTATTATGTACTTAACCTGTAAAATTAATAATTATTTTCTGATCTTCAGAATATTAGCATATTATTTTATAATTAAATTTTTAAATTGATACTAGTGAGCTGGCATTTTTATGTACTTAATCTGTAATTTTTTTTTTTAATTTTGATAATCCGGTTATTAGGACAAAATTATCAATTATATTATCATCGATTTTTAATACGTGTGCAAATTTTTTATTTAACCAGACGTCTTGAAGTCAAGACAATTATGTTAAAAGATTAATTTGTAAAATTCATTAATGACTATTCGTATACTAAAAATTATTTTTTTGTTAATCACTTCGTTCTTATACTAAAAATTTTTTTTATATTTTTTAGTTCGATTTACCATTACTGAAAATTATCATGTACTTAACCTGTAAAATTAATAATTTTTTCTAATCTTCATATTATAAGCATATTATTTTACAATTATATTTTTAGGTTGACGCTAGTGAGCTGACATTTTTATGTACTTAATCTGTAAATTTTTTTAAAATTTTGATAACTGATATTAGGAGTAAATTATTAATTATATTGTCATCGATTTTTAATACGTGTGCAAATTTTTGATTTAATCAGACGTCTTGGAATCAAGACAATTATATTAAAAGATTAATTTCTAAAATTCATTAATGACTATTTGTATACTAAAAATTATTTTTTTGTTAATCACTTTATTCCTAAACTAAAATGTTTTTTTTTTATTTTTGAGTTCGATTTACCATTACTGAAATTTAAATACCTAACCTGTAAAATTAATAATTTATTCTAATCTTCAAAATATGTATTAGCATATTATTTTACAATTACATTTTTAAGTTGACGCTAGTGAGCTGACATTCGTATGTACTTAATCTGTCATTTTTTTTTTAAATTTTGATAATTCAAATATTAGGGCAAAATTATCAATTATATTGTCATCGACTTTTAAGACGTGTACAAATTTTTGATTTAATCAGACGTCTTAAAGTCAGGAGAATTGTGTTAAAAGATTAATTTATAAAATTAATTAATGGCTATTTGTATACTAAAAATAATTTTTTTCTTAATCACTTCATTCTTAAACTAAAATTTTTTTTTTATTTTTTAGTTCGATTTACCAGTACTGAAAATTATTATGTACTTAACCTGTAAAATTAATAATTATTTTCTGATCTTCAGAATATTAGCATATTATTTTATAATTAAATTTTTAAATTGATACTAGTGAGCTGGCATTTTTATGTACTTAATCTGTAATTTTTTTTTTAATTTTGATAATCCGGTTATTAGGACAAAATTATCAATTATATTATCATCGATTTCTAATACGTGTGCAAATTTTTTATTTAATCAGACGTCTTGAAGTCAAGACAATTATGTTAAAAGATTAATTTGTAAAATTCATTAATGACTATTCATATACTAAAAATTATTTTTTTGTTAATCATTTCATTCCTAAACAAAAATGTTTTTTAAATTTTCGAGTTCGATTTACCTTTACTGAAAATGATGTACCTAACCTGTAAAATTAATAATTTATTCTAATCTTCAGAATATTAGCATATTATTTTACAATTATTTTTTTAAGTTGACGCTAGTGAGCTGACATTTTTATGTACTTCATCTGTAAATTTTTTTAAAATTTTGATAACTCGGATATTAGGAGTAAATTATTAATTATATTGTCATCGATTTTTAATACGTGTGCAAATTTTTGATTTAATCAGACGTCTTGGAATCAAGACAATTATATTAAAAGATTAATTTCTAAAATTCATTAATGACTATTCGTATACTAAAAATTATTTTTTTGTTAATCACTTTATTCCTAGACTAAAATGTTTTTTTTTTATTTTTGAGTTCGATTTACCATTACTGAAATTTAAATACCTAACCTGTAAAATTAATAATTTATTCTAAACTTCAAAATATGTATTAGCATATTATTTTACAATTACATTTTTAAGTTGACGCTAGTGAGCTGACATTCGTATGTACTTAATCTGTCATTTTTTTTTTAATTTTGATAACTGAAATATTAGGGCAAAATTATCAATTATATTGTCATCGACTTTTAAGACGTGTACACATTTTTGATTTAATCAGACGTCTTAAAGTCAGGAGAATTGTGTTAAAAGATTAATTTATAAAATTAATTAATGGCTATTTGTATACTAAAAATAATTTTTTTCTTAATCACTTCATTCTTAAACTAACATTTTTTTTTTATTTTTTAGTTCGATTTACCAGTACTGAAAATTATTATGTACTTAACCTGTAAAATTAATAACTTTTTTCTGATCTTTAGAATATTAGCATATTATTTTATAATTAAATTTTTAAGTTGACGCTAGTGAGCTGACATTTTTATGTACTTAATCTGTAATTTTTTTAAATTTTGATTATCATTTTATTAGGACAAAATAATCAATTATATTGTCATTGACTTTTAAGACGTCTGCAAATTTTTGATTTAATCAGACGTCTTGAAGTCAAGAGAATTATGTATGTTAAATGATAAATTTAAAAATTAATTAATGACTATCCTTATACAAATTTTTTTTTTATAATCACTTCATACTTAAACTTAAAAAGATTTTTTTACTTTTTAGTTCGGTTTACCATTAATAAAAATTATTAGGTACTTAACCTGTAAAATCAATATTTTTTTTTTATTTTTTGGAAATTAGAATATTATTTTACAATACATTTTTAGGTTGACGCTAATGACATGACATTTTTATGTAATTAACCTTTTTTTTAAATTTTGATAACCTTTTTTTTTGGATATTAGAGCAAAATTATGAATTATATCGTCATCGACTTTTAATACGTGTGCAAATTTTTGATTTAGTCAGACGTCTTAAAGTCAATTATGTTGAAAAATTAATTTATTACTTAATTAACTTTATTCGTATACAAAATTTAGTATAAAGTTATTATATATTATAATTATGTTGAAAGATTCTGTTACATAGACAGATACATAGCAAGCTAATAAAAACGTGTTAAAAATTGATTACAAACACTACATCTTTTCATTTAAACTTTATTTTGGTTGGTTTGATAAAAAGTTGCTTTTTTTAGGTTACGTTAATTCACACCAAGGAATTAGATAAACGTAGCTTTATTGTTAAGATAAACATTTTTACTTTGTATGTATTATCGCTAGTTACAATTAAAATATGTTTAAAAATTTGAAAATGGTAGATAGAAAACTTATAGGTTTGTATAAAAAAAAACACTGTGAAATTTTACAAAGTTTGGCTATTAACACTAGAATACCAACATTGGAAAGTCTGAACAGTAACGACGACGTGCGGTCATATGTGGCCACAAACTTTTTTAAATCTTAGTAAAGGTTTTCCTTTTTAATCTACACTATATTTAGATCTTTTTAATGTATCTAAATATGTACGCATTATGTACTAAATTTTAATGCTTTTCTTAAACGTATTAATCAAAATCATAATCCTGAGCAAAGAAAAGTCAAACACTCTTCCTTACAGTTATAATTGTTATAACAACACTGTACAGTTTTCACATAATGTAACTGGATGTTTTGTACATTATCATTTGTTGCAGTGAACGCAGACATGACGTTCTTTGCAGTCAGGTGCTCTGGGACAGTATGCACAACGACCAGACCAGAGACTATTCCTATCCTAGCTCATGTGGTCTTCTATTAGTGAGACTGCTAAACCATTCAAATATTGCGAACGACTTATGGATTTGTTGAGTGCATGTAAATGTATTCCACTTGCGTCAAGCATTCCATAAAAGATTTGCAACCACCACCTACGAATTTTTCTAGTTGCGGTCTTAGAGTAAGTTGGTCAAAATCTACTCCACTTTTTGTGGAATTGTAGTACATTACTATTTTAGGCTTGTGTTTTTGTGCATGGTGTAGATAATCGAACGCAATCTGTTTTTTTTGTGACAAATGAAACAATCGTTTTGTTTTTGTCAACTGCAAACATTGAAGACGACACGAGTTTTTTTTACCTTAACGTATTGTTGTAAAATTTCTCTTTTATTCTTGCGGAAAGTGCCTACCATAGTGAGTTTTTTTATTGCAGTATTGGTATGTTGTAAAATTATGCCTAAAACTTCTTTTGTAAAAAATAACGGCCATAGTTCTTTTATATTTGTTGTATTTCTAGCCGAATGCCCTCAATACCATCGCTTTTATATACAGTTCTCTTAAGCTCTTCATTTGTGTAAACGGTCGATTTCTATGACAAGAGTTTGCTTCTAATCTTAAACATTCGCTTTGATCTATAGTAGTATGATCTAGCAAAATAGTGAACAAAAACAGTTCCATTAAATCAATATAAGCTTATGAAACAAATATTCAATTAAAGTTTATGAGACGTTTATCACAACGTGGTGTTTTTACTAAAAAGACTGTATAACAACAATTACAACGTGGAATCAAAAACAAGTATTAAATAATTCTCGTAAATAGATGTTATGTTAAAAATGCTTGCGTTGTGTACGCCCTACGGAATATTGTTATGATCTGAGTAAAATTTTTTATTTGGGGGTAATCATCTCTTGTGTTTGTGGTTTAATTGAATTCTTCTGTAATTGTTTGTAGCGGGTTTCCATACCCCCACACGTTTTTTTTTCTGTGGAGATATCAGCAGATGTTGTATTTGGGAAATATTCCTATGAAGTCGTGTAGTGTGTACTCTCTGTATCTTTTTAACATTTACTACTGATGTGACAACTGTTGCAATTATAGGCGTGTGGTCCCAAGATATGTTCTTCTAGATAAATTCTATATTCGCGTAAGAGCAAGCAATACCATTTATTACAAAAAAAATCTCGCATGTCTGATATTTTCTTGAAGTTATTCAACCAGTAGGTTACAAATGTATACTTTTTCTCTGCTAGGGTTTTGGTCATTTTTCAGCCTTTTGTAGTGATGCGACGTAATCTCCATAAAGTGCTCGTGGAAAAAATTTAGCAATAAAACAGGTTTAATGACATTTCTTACATAGGATTTTTAATGTTAACTCGAGATAAAAGTTACTTAACAAAATAAATAATAAAACAATTGAAATATATTACGATAAGGCAAGTACCAAGAATTTTTAAAATAAATTTGAACCATCTATTCAATTACCCTACAACGTTATTTCACGTGTAAGATTAGGCATTATCTACGTATTTGACATTAAATATAGCTTTGAATAATGATACAAACAGAGACATAAATCTTTTTTGCGCAAAAAGATTAAAATAAACTGTTTACTTAACTGTTTTAAAACAGTTTAAAAGCTGTTCAAGGCCTAAGACAAATTAGTTGGTTTGGAACAAAAGTAATACGACAAAATGAAAGCATTAATCTGTAAGATTAAATTTTGTAAATAGTATTTTTAGTAAAAATTATGTTTTAGGCATTTTGGCAGCATTATTTTATGTTTGTTTGGTAAATTGCCAAATTCCAGGTATGTTTTTTTATTTGTCTTTTACATTTTTTATCTGTTTAATTTACTGTTGCAGAGGATATAGACTGTCCAATAGATGAAACTGGTGGTTCCGCTATTTATTATCCAAATCCAAAATGTTGCAACTATTATTATATTTGTATCAATGGAGTTCCATTAATTAGAACTTGTTCACGAAATTTACACTTTAATCCTGTACTTAATGTTTGCGATTGGCCGTATCGAGCTGGTTGTGCTGCAAAGAGAATTTGCAGACGTATTGAATAAAAAAAATTGTATAGTATAAGCACAAATTAAATTCTAAAGAATTATATTGCAAATAGAACAAATAAAAGTACATCATATTAATGAATTTCTTTTTGTTTGGTTACATCGCTTGAAAACGTTAACTTTGCTTAACTAGGCGGGATGCTCTTCATCGTACATTGGCAAGAATTGCCGGGTTGTACAATACCTTAATTTAGGAAAGTTGGTTAATATGTCTTTTTTTCTGGAGCGGACAACTGTCTCAGCAACAGAAACAAAGCGGTTTTGCATGCTTCTTCGGATAAGGTCTATCTGAAACATAGACTGGAAACAATAGGAAAGTTTCTTTGATCTACCTGTATTTTGTACGGGCATATACGGTAAATCGCCTTCAATATCTTAAAATAGTATAAAAGCAAAGCAGCGACACTCAGCTACTAGATCTGCAAGTTTTTCAATTGATTTTATTTTATAGGTTGTAGGTGACATTACTTTGCCTACTTAGAAAATTATTCTTTGAGGAGAGCAAACTTGGGAATAAAGCCTTAATCAGTCCTACTAAAAAGATGACTTTTTACTAATACTTTGCAGCATTTCTCGTCACAGTACTAAGCGTACTAAGTAACGTAAGTCACAAAATTGTAATTTAAACAGTTATACGGAGATCGCAATTGACGTCATCTTGGATGCAAAGTTCACGTCCGAAAGTAATAAAAACCGAAGTAGAAGAACATCTGATTGTGTACATTGCAAAACATACCAACGAAACTTTATCCTTTCACATTGTATGATCTGTACTAACTTAGATAGAAAATTGGGGTTTGAGATCTTGGTTTTTTCTTTTAACTTGATTTGCTTTAGAGGTATAAGTAGGAATCAAGTACTGTTTAAATCCAAGACGCTACTTAAATTAAATTAAATTAAATAGCCTTTGTCGTAAAAAAGAATTTTTTTTTGACAAAGAGTTATTATTATAAACTGTTATAAACTAAACACAAGAATATCTTACTACATAGAACAAATAAAAACAAAATGAAAGTAGTAATAATAATAATAATCCAAAACCCTCCATCGATAATCAATTCTCTACATACATTTATTACACTACTTGTAGTCTTTTTCTCCTTTTTATAACTTCTTCCATTCATCCCACTCCTTCTCTTCCTTCTCCCAACAACTACAACTTTCCTCTCTCCTCTTTTCTTAGCTCTATATATTCTTTTAACATGTGCTCTATGTTTTCCTACCCCTCCCCACATAGTTTACATTTCCTATCTTTATCTTCCTTCCAGTACTCTCTATTGCTCTTTATGTCCGCATCTAAACCTTGCTACCATTCTTTTTAATCTTATGCTTTTTTGCCTTTTATGTACCTTGGAATATTATCTATCACTATATTTGTATATCTCTCATTATATATTCCCTCTCGTATTCTTGCTCTTGTTTTTTGTTTCTGTATATCCTTATCTCTTCTTATTATCTCAACTGTTATTTCCCTTCCTGTCTCCCTTATTTTCTCTACCTCTTCTCTCGCGTATCCAATTTTTTCATAGTACCTTTTTCTTTCATCTTCAATATTTAATTTTTCCATTCTTTACCTCTTTCCAGCACATTTGAAGTAATTTACATTCTTCTCTTTCTTTCATTTGTTCTTCCTCGCCTGTACTCTTATCTTTTCTAACTTCATTTTCTTCTCTACTATGTACCCTGGCGTTTCTCTTTCTAAATCTAACGTCCATTTCCAGTATTTTTCTTGTACTTTCTCCAATTCCTCCCATTCCTTCCACCTCCATATTTCCGCCACCTACATCAAAACACTCTTTATTAATTTGTTAAACAACAATCTTCTTGCTTCTATTTGCTTCCCAAATCCCTTCTCTCCTATACCCCACACTTGGCCTACTATTCTATTACATTTCTTTGCCAACCACTTTATATAAACCTCATCTGTATTGACGTATCTGATTTGATAACCCAAATACGTCACTTCACTTACACTTTCTATTACCTTGTCTCCACACTTCCACTTCACTGGTTTTTACCCTCCCCCTCCTTTTTTGAAACACTACCATCTTTGTTTTTCCCACATTTACACTAAAACACTTTCTTTTCAGATACTTTTTTACTGTCTTTATCCTTCATTTCTCTTTCTTTCTTCGCTATAATCACTATGTCATCCGCATACGCCTAAACCCACACTTTTAACCCTTCCATTACTATTCCTCCACTTTGTTGCCCCATCAACTCTTTTTCTAAATCCTCTAAAGCAAATAAACTAGGACTAAGCGGGCACCCCTGCCTTAATCTTTTATTGGTCCAAAATGCTTCACTTAACTTTCCTTTCATTCTTACTTTGCACTTTGTCTCATTATATATTTTTTTTATATTCCTTACTAGCTCTTTCTGTTTCTTAATATATACCATAATTTGCATCTATTTACATTATCAAACGCTGCTTTTATATCCAGAAATAACGCAAAAGTTTTCTCTCTTTTCAGTTCTAATTCTTTGTTTACTATCTGTTTTAATATGTATACATTGTCTAATGCTTTTCTCCCTCTTCTAAACCTTGCCTGCTAGTCTGGTAAAATCTTTTTTTCTTCTATTTCTCTTTTTAGTCTTTTTTGAAAAATTGTCATATAAATTTTAAATCCCACATTGGCCACACTTATACCTCTATAATTTTTCACTTTTCTTCTATCTCCTCCTTTGTAAACTGAGCATATTATTGCTTCTTTCCAATCATCCGGAAGCCCATTACCTGACCATATCTTATTTAAAATTTTTCCTATTCTTTCTTTCGTTCTTTTTCCTATATATTTGCATTGTTCTCCTTGCATCTCATCCGTCCCTTCTGCCTTTTCTATTTTTATTCTTTTTAATGCCTTTTCTATTTCATCTTTTTGTATAGCAGTACTGCTCCCTTCTTTTGTTATCCTTTCTATTTCAAATTTACCCTTTCTTTCTTATTTCCCTTCTAAGACCTCTACGCAATGTTCTTTCTTATTTTTTCATATCAATTTATACCCCCCCTTTTTTCCAATTTTTCTTTCTTTATTCAAAAAGCTACATATGTCTTCTTTATTTTCTAACATTTTTATATATTTACAACACTCTTTTCTATATTGTGACTTTATCTTTTATATTCCTGTATATCAATTTTTTCTTTTTTCCACCTTCTTTTACCTCTTTTTACCTCCTTCCTGATTTTCCTACATTTCTTATTCCACCACTTCTTTTTCTTATATTCTTTTATGTTTTTTTCCAGTATTTTTTTCTTTCTACTCCTTTATCCATTTTACTGATCAAGTCTTTCACTCCTTCCTCTACTCTTTCCCCCATCCATTGTTCTTCCTCTAATTTTTTCTTATAAACCTCAATAATTTTATCTGTCCATAACTTTTTCTCTCTCCAAACTGTGTCTGAATTTTTTCTTTCTCTCTTCAAACTTTTTAACCTTACTTCTAATGGCTGATGGTCAGAATCAATCTTTTCCACTATTTTAAAACTTTCTATTTCTTTCAAAACCTCTCCACTAACAATTATTATATATATTCTCGTCTACCCCCTTCCTCCATATTTCCATTGAGTATAGTCCATCACTTTCCCCTCACATAACTCTAATAGCTGTCTACCTTGTTTGTTTAATGTCTTATCCATCGTTATTCTTTTTATTTCCTTCCCATTCACTAACATACTCCCACCTTCGCCAATTCTCCCGTTAAAATCTCCACTTATTATTAATTTTCCTCTCTCTTCTTCCATCAGTAGCTGCTTCAATTTTCTTATTGTTTGTTTCATTTCTTGACCGTATACTGTTATCACTGTATATCTACCTTCATCTTCCTTTAATATTTGATTTACTATTCCTTGCTCTTGCATTTTATTTTCGTATTTTTCTACCACCCATTTTTCTCTTACTCACGATATTATATCCCCTTGCGTTATTCCTTTTTTTTCTTTTCTTGTTGCAAACTGTACATTGCATCTATATCCATCTGGTAAATTTACTTTCCATCTTTCCCAATCTTTCTCCTTCAGCCACGTTTCTACTGAACCCACAATGTCGAACTCTTCCAAAAATCAGTTCTTTTATTTTTAACGCTACTTGAATTCATAGTATGACTCGCAAATTAAATTCTATTGATTGATTAATTAATACACCAGCAGTCTTGTGGTGTAGCAGTTTTAAATGAAAACAGCTTAATCCATCGACTAAAACAATCCTTAATTATAAAAATCTAACAATATCCATAGTTAATTTTAGACAAAAGGCTAAAGAACTCGATAACAACTGTTTTAAATTGTTGCTGGGTATTTTTTTCTTGTACCTTTGACACTCAAGACAGCGAGATGCATACTGGGTTATAGTGCAAGTCATTCCAAGCCAGTAATCGCGTAGTGTAAGATTGTTTGCATAGTATACTCAATTCCATAATGACCAGCAAGAGAAAAGTCATAATAGTCTTCAAGGATTTTGAAGTATTTGACATTTGGGCACACCGTCGTAATCAGGAGAATAAAGATACAGAACCACAAGTCATCAAATAACCACAATCAGTTTACTTTTTAAAATCTAGCAATTGGATGTAAATGTTTAAAAGAATTTACTTAAAATCGATTCTAACATGAAAATACTACAAATCGGTTAGTGAGAGAATTTACTGACATTAATCAATACAACGGCTGGTAGTCGGTTACATTTTCTTTCTTTGCCGCAAAATTAATTGCAAGTCTGTAGTACGATAATTTTGCTCAGCCAATCTCAACAATCAGTATACTCAACGCGCAATTCTTCTGAAGGAAAACTGCTCCGATAATATAGAAGCTTGCATCGGTTTTTAACACATACGGTAAACGAGAGTTAGCGTGGCGTAGTATGCGACTGAAAGTCAACAGTCTTTTGAGTTCATCAAAACCGTCTTGTTAAGAAGTTTGTTTTTTTTGGTAAGAACCGTCAATAATTTTGAAAAATTTGCAAAATGTGAATAGATACAACCAAAAACAGATTTGTAAAAAAATGAAAATTTGTTACCTGCAAAAGATGGTAATAAGAAAAATGTCTACATAAAAACAACATTAGCGGAGTTTTTACTTGATGCTTAGCGGTAAAGGATGGATTAGCTCAGAATACAAACTTGTAACTATTTCGAAAATTTAAAAAAGAAGTAAGATACTCGGTGTGGACGCCAGCTAAAAACACAAAGTTTAAACTTAAATCAGATTTCGTAACGGCCGGGTCAAAATTTTGTTTTTTGATGAAAGTTGTAGGTAACTGGACCCAAAAGCTAGACAGTAGTCTCAGTCTCGGACGGGGTGGTAAAACTTTTTCGAAGAGGCAGTAACAGTTTGAATAGGTAAAAAATGTTTTATTAACCACAAAATGCAAATTTGGAGTATGTTAAGTTCGATGATGCAAAACATCACTCAAACATAAACTTAACGAAAATCCATATTACGTAAAAAACTAATTGATATATCGCAAACATTTTCATACTCGAGTATCTTTCAGTCCTAAATACACAATTTCACGATCTTTCGAGGGTCAAACACCCTTTGCGTCACGCACCAGCTCTTAGTTCTCGATTTAATTTGTTCTGGAATTATTACATCATCATCACTGACTTAATAGTTGCGTTTTCTTATATAAACTAACACACGTTCTGACGACGGCAGTATCGAAAGAAACCACACATAATCAAATTGCAACAAACACAGATGCACAAGATACAAAATTAAGACGTAATTAAACATGAGCAATCAATAACTTGTTCTCACAAAAAGCGCAAAATAAAGTTATTTGCACTAATTAATCAAAACGGTGTGCTGCAATAGTTTGTTCAACACCATCAGCAAGTCCTGCCGTTATCATATCGACAAAAAAGAAGTTTGTTTTTGCTTCAAATTTTCATACAAAAATTTTTTTTGATACTACATTTGGAATCAGTATCTAGATATGCAACTAATACTAAATCATTTAACGTGACGAAAGAAAGAGAACATCGGCTATAAATTGAAAAGAGAAATCCAAGGACAAAACAGAGGTATTGGTTGAAGCTTTTCAAGTAGAACAATCAGGACAATTAATTGTTATGAATCCAGTTTGACTACACCTTTAAAATAAAAACATTGTCAAAGCATTGGTAGATTGAGAAATTGTCTAGTTCCGATAATATTTAGGTTTTTTTAGCGATTACTTTGTTTTAATTTTCCAGTTTGCAACAGTCAATTTTAGAGTGATCAAAATTTTTACAATACACGCATTGTGTTTTTTACTCAAAAATGCTGTTTGAGATCACGTTACCGTTTTACATTTGACCGCACTTAAAAGACCCGGTCATTTAAGTCCATTTAATTGTCTTACGTTTTGAGTACATTCAGTAGTATAGGTTATCGTTCAGTTTACGTTTCGTACACACCAACATACTCAAATGACAATAAATCTTATACCCATTAAACTCGTCACCGCTTCCTCGAGTAAGTTTTACCACAGTTTGAAACTGAAATTACCGTCTAGTTTCTAGGTACAGCCACCCGCAGCTTTAACCAAGAAACAAAATCATTTCAGGTGTTTTCAATTTACGTTTATTGCGTAATATTTCATTGTATTTCGAGCTCAGTGTAACTTAAAGGCTTTGATTTTATCAAAATGAATTTTGTTCTCAACTTTTTAGGCAAGTGATCGTGTTTTGTGGCAAACTGTCACAATCTAGCTTCGTAATTTTGAAATATTACTATACTTACTTATAGTAATGTATTGATCAGTATATGTATTCTTGCAAAAAAAATTATATTTAAATAAGAGTGGCCATCTATTAGAGTTGACAGGTACTACAATTTTCAATTTTTTTGTTGTTTTAAATTTGTAAGTGTAGTAACACAACAACTATAGCTAATAAAAACTTTTAAAATTATGTTAAGACAAAACGTTCACACAAAAATTAATCTATTTACAACTTTTTTTTTAGATATTTAAGTCTTTTTGATCCATTTCAAACTTAATTAAAATTTTTGATTTACAGGTGTTCTAAAACTGTTACTCTTACACTTATGTTCTATTTTTGGAAAAAAAAAACATAAAAAAACCCATTCTAAAACTAAATATGGTACAAAAAGTTAAGCCTATAATATAAACTATAATATATACAATAAACATTGCTGTTGTTAAATTTAATAACCAGTAAATTATTGCTATTTACTTATGATAGTTAGTATTGTTTCCGAGAAATAACAATTTCAAAAGATTTGCGTAGATCAATAAGACCTATATTGTAAGAACACATTGAAGCGGCTTGCGGGTTCGATGTATCTTTGGTTGAAGAGGACGGCGGCGTTTTTTGTGGGATTGACTTTTGTTCACCAGTTGTCGAGCAAAGTGAGAACCATTTCAAGATTTTTCTCGGTTTGAGCGGTTGCCAAAACGGCGTAGAAAGTGTACGTGAGTCCGTCGATTTTTGGGAGGTCTGCGGTGAAGATGTTGTATAGAAGTGAATATAGCGTGGATCCTTGAGGAACGCCGGCTTTTATGTGACGTAGAGTGGATTTGGCGGTGCGAAGTTTGATCGCAAACGAGCGTCGATTGAGGAAGGAGCCCATGAGTTGTACCATGGAAACGTTGATGCCTAGACGGTGCATCTTGTAGAGCAGGCCGCGATGCCAAACTTTGTTGAACACCTTCTCGATGTCGAGAAAAACGCCGACGGTGACGTCGCAGTGGTTGAAGCCATCGGTGATCTGCTCTACGACGTGGAGAGTTTGATGGACCGTAGAATGTTTTTTACGAAAACCGAACTGTTCTTGGGGAATACTTTGGTTGGTGTCGACCTGTTCCTGTAATCGGGTGAGGATGATTCTTTCCAATAGCTTACCCAGCGTCGGAAGTAAGCTAATTGGGTGTTAGTTATGTGGCATCACGGGATCTGTTCCGGGTTTGAAGATGACTATGACGTCCGCGGTTTTCCACCAATGTGGAAAGTGACGGAGTCTTAGGCAAGCGTTGAAAATCGCGGTTAAGGTGGCTATACCTTTTTTGGGGAGAAGTTTGAGAGATTTGTTGGGAATGCCGTCGATCCCGGGAGCTTTGCGCGGTTTGCGATTTTTGATATCCGTTTCGATTTCATTGGGAAAAACTTTTGACTTCGGGGCGTTCGTGCGACGAAAGTCTTCGTCGTCTAGATGATTTGCTCTAAATTGTAGTTTGAGCGTGTTGACGAAAGCTTCGGCTTTGTCTAGATTCGTGTAGACTAGACCTCTGGGGCCGTGAATAGCGGGCATGTGAAATTGTTCTTGTTTTTTAGGATGTTGGTCATTTTCCAGACGCTGTAGTCTTGTGAATTTAGCGACTGAAGTTTGTCATTGAAAAAAAGATTTTGATAGGTTTCGATTTGGGTTCGAATAGCGTTTTGAGCTGCTTTAAGAGCTCTTTTTTCGTTTGGGTGCGTTGCCATCTACGTTTAAGGCGATTTTTCTCGGTGATCTGGTCACGAATTTGAATTGGGAGTTGAAGCGGATCGGACTTGGTTTTTGTGATAGTTTTTGTAGCTTTTGAAATGCATCTTTTGACAATAACTGTTAACCGTGGCGTAAAGTTGGGCGATGTTATGGATGAGCGGAATTTGAGTAAAAACCTTACTGGTCTCGAATTGGAAAGTTGGCCACATGGTGATGTTTGTTTCGAACTGAAGGTTATCGTTTTCTGATTGATCACCGAGTTGTAAGAGCACGGGCTCGTGGTCGGAACTAAGGTCGAAAACGGTAGTTAAATCGTAGAGTAGCCTGATGTTATTGAAAATGGCTATGTCGATGACGTCGGCAAGTCCGTTGTGAAAATGGATGGTAGATTCGTAAGGTCCGTCTACGACAAAGTTTCGTATGCTGGCGAGGTGTTGCAGGAGCCGATTGTTGCGGTTTAATTTCCTGCGGTGCCAGTCTGAATGTTTCGCGTTAAAGTCTCCTGCTAGAATTGTGGGGGTCCTGGCGTTAAAAATCGCGTCTAAATCTGCGGGAATGGCGTTTTTAGTGGGTGGGATATAAGCAGCGTAGCGAACTATGTCTCCGATGGCTGCCGTGTTAATGACGATTTGGGTTGCTTTAAGATTTTGAAGTTGTGGTGTTGAAATGTGGTGATGGGAGATAAACCGCTTTAGCTAAACGGCCGTACCTCCTCCGCGACCTATGGTTCGGTTGGTATTATATTTTAAATAATTGGGAATGTTTGAATTGTCGCAGTTTTGAAGATGAGTTTTGGAAACAAGAGCGACGTCGTTGTTACGGCGGTAAAGAAATTCCTGAAATTCAAGTTTTTTATTAAGTATACCCTTAGCGTTCCAGATCGCGATGAAGAGGGAATTTAGTTTTCTTCTTCTTGCTGCCATTACTGGTTGCGGAAACGGAGTTGGGCGAAGAATTCTCTGATGAAGGCGGACTCTTCCCTAGTAGCCTCGGTGTAGACGTACTTCTTAGTCTTTGTCTGTCCGGCGGTGGTGGTTGGTGCAGGAGCGGTAGGTTCAACCGGTCTCGTCGCCTAGGCAAACGAGACGACTGGGTTCACCTGCTTAGCGGTTGCTCCTGGGGCTGCTAAAACGGGAGCTAAACAATTAGTACGATGAGTACTTACCTGTCGTTGTCTAGGGTGAGCCGGGCATCCTTTGTAGTTTGCGGGATGGTCGTTCCCGCAGTTGCAGCACGTCGCCGGACCGTCTTCACGCTTCTTCGGGCACTCGTAGCTGAAGTGAAACTCCAGGCACTTTACGCATCGAGGGGTCCTTTCACATCCTCTCACGGAGTGGCCAAAGCGCTGGCACTTTTAGCACCACCCGATGTCGCCTTTGGAATAGGGAGTCTCCACGCGGACGTCGACGATTCCAATATTGGTAATATTAAAGATTGCTTTCGCCTGCGAAGTCCTCCGGACCTGGGCCAAAAGGAGCGGCGTTTGTCGCTTGGATCGTCCTGAAATCATTCGTGTAATCTTAATGACATCCATACCTTTGCGACTAAGGTAAGCGTCGGTGTCGTCGATCGAAGAATCACAATGCTGCATCCCTCTAGTCACGGCCTTCAACGGTTGGTCTCCCTTCAGCTGGTAGGAGTGGAACTCCTGGCGGGCCTCTTCTAGAATGTGCGTCGCGGTCCTGAAGTCTTCGGGGGTGGCGACGTAGATGGTAACGCCATTCCGCGTTGTCTTCGCTCTAGAAACATCGACTCTCGTAAGGTTTGCATCGCCTTGCTCTAGTCCTTCTGGTTGTGAAAGATAATTGGAGGGATCCTATCCCTCCTAGTCGCCTCGGTTGCGGTCGTGGCTTCTGGCTTCTCGAGGACAGCGGAACGCTTCCTGTTGTTAGATGTCACGGTCCATCTTTATTCCATGGGCTCCTCGGTAATGGACGCGGCGAGCTCGGTTGCGGGCACGGCGGTGGGCGTGGCGGCAGGCTCGGTAGTCGGTGCGGCGGCAACAGCAGGCTCGGTACGTCTGGACTTTGCCGGGGCCTCTAACGGTTACGGGCTAGGCGTCGAAACGTCGGGAGACTCATCGCGGGAAGTAGTCGCAGGCAACAGCTGCTTCTTCTTCTTCTTGGACACGGATGCCGGGAGGACGCCGAGAAGGCGATCCAGCTTCTTGGTCAACTCGGTGACCTGGTAGCGGAGCTGGCGGTTCTGTTCGGTGAGCAATCCTGTTATTTAAAATTTTGCTTAAATAGTTATTTCCCTATTTTTTTTTGTTTTTCTTACTTTATCAGTTGTTTAATGTTACAGACAATTTTGATTTATATAGTTTGATATTATTTAAAATTTCAATGTTTCTATCAAATTCGTTACTCAAAAATAATTTACAAGGTATTTTTTTATCTAATTTGTTTGGAGGAATAAATTACAAGCAAATGTTTGAAATTTTTTTTAAATTAGTTAATGATATAGTTGCATTACGTTTCATCAGTAACTAATTAAAAAAAAATTTAAACAATCGGCTGTAATTTATTCCTCTAAACAAATTAGATAAAAATAAAACCAAAATCATTCAGTTTCTAATCTATTTTGTTTATGTTTCATAATAATCTCAACATCTTTGCAATTTTTTCTGATCGACAATGTGCATAAACCGGCAAATAAACACATCTTCTAAAAGTAACGTGCTTTCAAGCAACAACATTTTCAAGGCTTTTAAATTATCTTTTCTATATACTCTGTCACATTGAAAGTGCAACACCAACAAGAAGTGGGAATTTGGTAACTAAACTTGGCAGAAAGGTTTAGCTACTCAGTGGTAAAAATGATTAAAATTTTAAAGAAAAAGAACAAAGATGAACACAGTTTTTATTAAATAATGTGTTGGTTTTTCTTTATTGGCTTTACACTCAGTCTTCATGGCATCGATTCCAGCAGGTGACCGATTTTTTTTTTGTATTCGAAGCAACTTGCAAGTCATGCTGGAGAGCTTCATGTGTTTGTGGAAGATGCGTTAAACTTCTAACTCTTCTACCCATAATGTGGCCATGGTAAGAGATAACAATAATTGAGTAAAGAAAACAAATACATATACTAACTTACGTAATTACAAAATCAAGACTAAAACTAACACTAAATAAAAAAAAACGTTGTCTTCGGATAAATTACATTTGGTTGCTCTTGTATTTTATTTTTAATGACAGTAAAAATACTAACATCTAGCGGCGGTTGCAGCAAGTGTAATTTATCAATTCTACAATGTAGTTAAAATATGGTATCAATTTACTACCGTTTAATTTTTGTTTTCTAAGTGTTAATTCCAGCCCAATGGTGATGTGCTGTAAATTTACATTAATTAGTAGAAGCGGGTACTAATAGAAAACTAAGAAACAAACAGGTGAGTACGGGCAAATATTAATCCTTGACGACTGACTTTGATCTCTCGTGTTTTTTAATTAAATAATATTGCAAAAATTAATTACGTCACCAACAATTACAAAACTTTACAAGCACCCGCGGAGCTTTGTTGTAAACAGTTTGTAATTGAGCTGACGTCTATTGGGCCACTAATAAAATTAAGAGCGTAATTTAATTTAAAAATTAGGTTTGCTAAAAGGAAATTGAATTGTAAGTAAAAATGAACGAATCCAATTAACTAAGTAAATTTAAAGAATTGTATATTTGTTTATATAGTAGGTTGCGAGCTAATATAGCTAGCGTCTCACTATTAACAACTACTTAAAGTTTTGCAGGAAGTTATCCGTTACCGCACCAAGCTTTTTTAATGATGCTTGTTAGCCGGTTTGATTAATGTGCGATATGTAATCGCAGATTAAATGTAACTAACACTTTCAATATTTGCGATCAGGGATATTAAATCCATAACCGCACAAATAAAAAAGTCGTTAGGCAACTACCAACAAGAATAAACAACATTAACACTCCACAAGACAACAATTACTTACAGTAAAAATACCGTTACATTTCATGCCCCTGTGAGAAAACACAAAAACAACGGAGTGGGTTGCGGCAGACTTAAGACGACCGGTACTCACGGTAGTCAGCTGGGAAAATTTACTCTTGACAGGTAAAACGAGTTTTGCTTGAGTTGTTGTCGGGGTATCCCAAAAAAACGTAGATGATGACTTTTCAGTCCCGCGGTACAAATTTTGGCAAAGAGAAAACTTTATCTCTGCTGAAATCAAGATTTTTCTTCAACCGGTGGGTTATTCTGCCTTTAGAATTAGATAATCAGCTTAATAAACTTATTTAGTTTTGTAGCACATCACTTATGGCTGTCGGCTTTGGTATGTACATGTTATAGCTTTTTTTGAACTGAATCAAACTGAATTTTGCATTTAATTCGCTCAGTGTTAAGAATAAAAATACTTTTGATCACTTTTAGGGCTGCATAGTTTAGACGCAGAAAACTTAGGCCAATCATAAAGTTAGTGGTAAAAAAAACGTTCTAAAAAAAATTCAGTTTTGTTTTAGAGATTGTGGCGTTAGCCAGTTGCACTCTGTTCAATTTCTTTGCTTGCTATTGAACATCGTCAGCGACTAGTTCCTGTACTTTTAGGCTAATGTAGTACATTGCGGAGCCCATGTCTACAACAACGTAAAACTTTTGTATCGCAATGGTGACAGATACAAACAACCGATTACCGAGGACGGCATATAGGGTTTATCTGACCTTAGAGTAAATATTTCTTGCTCTATCTAACAGGCGGTCCACTTTGGGTTATTTCTCGGATTTTGGACGGTAGTTAGTAGCGGTTGAAAATTTTCTCGTACAAGTTTTTGTCTGAAACGGTTAGTAGGTAAAAAGTCTGGCAATGCACCGACCGCTGCTGCTTCTAGGAGTACTACGGCTGTTACTCCGTAACTCAAGACTGAATATTTAGTTGGTTTTTCTCTAGGTATTGTCTTGAAGTCATGAATTAGTTTTACATTAAAATTCCTTTATAATTAATGGTTATATGGTTTTGATATCACAGAATATCTTGTGAATTGCGCATAAATTAAAAGCTTTATTGTATTAATCAGTAAAACGTATCACAGATCTCAAAATACCGGATCCTGTAATGACATAAAGGGGTAAAGAAATTGCTACAGCATTCAGCAATTTAGGTTTTTAATTACCTTTTTTTAAAACATCATAAGCGCCGAGTAACTTCCATTTTCTTCACATTACAAAATTATAGCATTGGGATAATAACCTAACCAGTTATTAATTAATTTTTAAATGTAAATAATCTCAATTAATAGTTTTAATTCACATATCAAGCAATACTCAAACATTTAGCTGAAATAAAGTAGTAATGTTCTCACGTAGTCCGTGACCTCGTAGCACTATTAAAAATTAACACTTTTTATGCACTAAAACAAACTTTAATTGTTTATTGCAAATTACATTCCGATTCTACTCCAAAACAACTCCCTCGTGGTGCCATACAACAACGCGTATCATCGCTGGACTTACCATAATAGTAATTTCAAAGCTATACCTACCTTAAAGTACAGTATTACTCAGAAATGTATTCCTCAATGTCAACAGTCCTATTAGATTACAAATTACACCGTTTCTGATGTTAGTAATGGGTCGAGTGATTTGCAATCCTAATGGCAAAACCTCGGTAATTAGACATCATAGAGGTAATAAACAGGAACAGAAAAAAACAAAAAAAATTTCAAATCGCAACCACGTGTGGATAAATTAATCACTAACTTCAATGCGACTTCCGAACATACAATCTAAAAATATTCTTTCATCGCTCCATTACAAGCCCAGAAGCGATGCATCAAAAAGAATTCTCTAAAAAACATATCCATAAAGTAAACACTAGATTGTTGCTTACAAATGTCCTTCCCATGCCTTTGAAAATCAAGCATAAGCTATGCTGTATTGCAAAAACTTTATTGACCATAGAGAAAGTTATCCCCACACGACGATTGCCTAGTTCACACACACAGTTCCACAAACTGGAAATGTAGAGAGAAAACAAAAAAACCGACACAGATAGCATTGAAACACGATGTCTTTATTAACCTCTAGCAGACCTAGTTGAAGATAACCAGACACCTAACGCAAATACTGTTTCTCCCTTTATCCTTTACAAAACACCCCTAAGGCAGGCTAAATTATAACTAGACAAGACAACTCAAAGAATTTTTGACAAAACTAAAAAATGACGGATTGAAGCAATATATTGATAATCTGTCACCATCAAAAGATACAAACTACTTTTTTTGGAAGAGTACAAAAAAACTTAAGCAACTTATAGAATAAATTCCGTTTATTAGAAAAAATAATAGAACCTGGGCAAAAACTGATAAAGTAAGAGAGAGAGAGAGATAGAGAGAGAATGCATCACATCAACAGCAGTTAAAATAGTAATTAAAAACTTAAATGACAAAAAACACTAAGATATGATTTTATCACTGCTCAGGTCATGAAAGAACTACCTAAAAATAAATTAAATGTGTTAACATTACCCTTTAATGCTGAAATTAAACAAAAATATTTTTCAGTGCAATGGAAGGTGGTAGAAATAATCTTAATTAAAAAAAAACGGGAAAACCGCAATCTGAACCTACATTGCATCAACCTATAAGTTTGTTTCTAACAATGATTAAGATATTGGAAAACTTATTAGCTGAAATGTTACAAACTATTAGTACTGCACAAAACCTAATTCCAGACCACCAGTTTGGTCTCAGATCAAAACACTCAACAAAACCATTGAAGATAAAAGTTACTGCGCAACGATATTCTTGATGTCAGACATTATACTAAGGACTACTTTATAAGCTAAAGAAAATATTACCTAAAGCAACCTATTATATCTTTAAGTGGTATTTACAAGAAAGGTTCTTTAGAACTAGATACAAAGCTGAGCTATCTACACTCTATTTAATACCCTCGGGTGTGTCTAAAGAAAACGTATTCTTTTTCTATTTATAGTGGACGTGTTTACTAGCATAGATGTAACCACAACTACATACGCCGACGATACCACTATCCTAGCAGTCCACCTAAATAATATCAAAGCCACAAAAATGCTCCAAATTAATATTAACGAAATAGTAAACTAAGCCAAAAAACACCACTTGTGCACCGACTCCTGCACTTTCGGTGGTTTCTACGATACCCCTCTCCTCTCTTAGTCATTACCCCCAGGATCTAGTTAAATTTCCGTGTCAGAGTAGCGATCTGTTCATCGTCAGTATTCGAAGGTTGTTCGGTAGATAATTTTTATGGTAGTGGTTGACTGCTTACACTTGAAATAGACAGTGTGATTTTGACGCCTCTGCCCGCTACCTCAGCCAGTTGCTCAAGAGATATTTTGTTCAATGACAATAATATTGTTTGTGCCGTTGGTTGCACACTCAGAGTTCTGTACCAACTGCTTCACAAGCCTTAGTAATTGAGACGTTTTTTTGCAAGCTTAATTCTTCGCCAGAAAGCATTTTTTTTATTTTTTGTGAATCCGACAATACAGTTCGGTTTATTATTGCAGTTTTTAACAACGTATATAGCGGTTTAGGATGAGATTGTGTAATCACATTGCTTACCTCGTCTGCAATTTTTAGAAGTATTGCAGTCAGTACTGCATTAAATTTAACCTTTTCATACGTAATTTTTGGCTGTGCAAGACCGAATTTACTTTTTGCCATAGAAAACCATAGCTCAGCTTTGGTTTCTCAAAATTCAGGTAGCGTATTTACAACTACAACAGCTGATGTAGCATTACTTGAAATTAGTATATCTATTGATAAAACGCTAACGAAAATTAGTTTTAATTTTTCTACCTGATTGTCCAACATACCAAAAATTACAACAAGAACGTATAAATTTATAAGCTCCGGATATATCTAATATAAAAATAAAATTTGATTTGTTATTGTTAATTGAAAATAACGTATAAACTTTATATGTTTAACTTGAAACAGTAGTATTACGATTCTTAATAATAAATTAAAGCAAATTTTACTAAAACTATTTAAACATCTAGTTGCTTTAATAATTCTAGTTTTTACATAATGAGTGTGACATTTAAATTTAGAAATAGTTTTTGTGACAATTTAGCATGAAAAATCGTTTACCTTCATCTGGCAATTAATAATAACAAGTAACAATAAACATTACATAAATTGAATTTACGTTATGTAGATACAACTGAATCATTTGTAAATGACATCAGATAACGGCAATTTTAGTATTGTAAAACATACGATCGTAGATGACCTTATAATCGTTTTTGTTTATGTTAAACAAAAGAATCGTGAATTTAAAATTCAACTAAAATTGAAGTTGCTGTCTTGATTAACATTAATGTTTATTTAATTAGATTGTTTATCCTTATTTGACTAGATCAGAGTTTTTGCATTTTGTAATCAACTCACAACTAAATGATTTCGTCAATTTTTTTTTGTTTTGTTGTGATTCATCAGACTTTTGATGAAGCATGGTATTAAAAAAAATAATTTTTCGCTAATGTAAACATGTTTTCTAAATTTTTTATTTAAAATTAAAAAAAAATACTGTCAATTTATTTTGGAAATGTATAATATTTTGAAAATACTTTTTTGTACCGTTATCACAGATTTTATGCTTTTATCTTGGTTTTTAATCTTTATAAGCATAGAAAGAATTTGTAAATCTTAATAATCTTTAATAATTGTTTATCTTTTGGCTTCATTAGCTTACGCTAAGACGTGTCTGCACAAACCAAATCTGTGCAGGAAAACCAAAATAAGTAACTACCGATTGAAATTTTTTGCATTCACTCCAAAATTTCAATAATTTTTTTAAATTATTTAAAATCACATTTAAAATTATTTTAAATCTACAAAAAACTAAAACACATTTTTTAATTTTTATTTAAAAAAAATTAACAATAAAGCTTTTGACTCAAAATAAAGAAATTTTGTGTTAGCTTATTTTTATTACATTTTTTTACAATCATACTACGATAAAACACAGCATTTTTTCTAGCGTCAAAAAATTCCTAGGAATTTTATTAACTTATAAAATGTTCTAGTTTTAAATATTTAAATTGGAATTTAAGGTTTGTGATATTGAAATCTTTTTACACTTTTAATTAATTTATCTTAAGCTTACATTTCTTAAATTATAGTGATATATAATACCATTAACGTACAATGTAGCTTATGCTTATCTTAATTGAAGCAGAAAATTAATTTAGTTTTTCTCTGACACGATGACGGAAAGACACGCACAATTCGTTATACTTACAGGATGTATTATACTTATAATAATAAACAATCACGTAAAAGGTAGATATTATTTTGTAAATATGTAATGTAAAAAAATGATTTTAGGATGTAGTGTGTACGTACCTCAACCACCAACACCTCCACCATGTACTAACGAAACAGGTCCATTTGCCCATCCAGCTTGTTGTGATAGGTATTATGTTTGTGAAAATAATGTACAACACACTTACGTGTGTAGCGCAAAGTTATATTTTAATCCCGATTTAAACGTGTGCGATTGGCCTGAAAACGTTATTTGTACAAGTGAACCATATTGCGATGTTTATTGAAATCATTAACTATAAGTGTTTTAATATAATTTTTTTTAAGTTTTAATTTCTTTTTATTTTTATCTATTTGTATTTATTATTATTAGTATAATGGCTAGCTGTGAGTTTCTTAAGATGAAACGTAAGTTTGTACTAAGCTGAAGTCCGATCTCAGAACTTCAGAGAGTGAGCTGCAGGTAAGTAAATAATAAGATTTCGCCTTAACTTTGATGTGTCAATTATAATTAAATTAAAAAGAGCGTTAAAACGGAGAAAAATATAAACTACATATGCCCGTTTATACCTGACAACGTTTAAGGTCGATAAATGGACTAACACAACTCAAACAACAATTATCTTGATTTTAACGCCAACCTAAAACAATAAAACAGCAAGTAAAATAAAAATTATTGATTAGCAAACAATGTCACAGTAAAACTAGTATTAACGAACTTTGCACACATGAACAGTAAAGTTAGTTAATACAAAAAAAAATTAAGTATTACAAAATTATACTAATTACACAATAATGAAACAAAACGCGCCATTTAAAACTTGCTACATAAATACAAAAACGTTGCGTAGGTTAATCGTGATAACAAACGTATATGTTGACTCGTTCGTGCATACGACAGACACCAAAACAAATAATTATGTATAAAAATCACAGTACTAACACAGCGTTCCTAATATGTGTTCACTCTCTGTTCGATCGATTCAAACATTGCATTTGCTATCAGTAGAAAAAGAATGATCTTATTTTATTACTTAAGTCTGATTTGTGAGTCAGTAACCATCCATTCAGCAGATGAGCTAAAGAAGATGCAATGTGAGTGAATTAGCGTTAGAACGAATAAAACTTGCTCCAAATCCACAGACAAGATTCATATATTGCTTCCCAGTTTTTGAATACGAGTAAATACTTCTAAAAGTTTTCGAGTTTTTTCAAACTTACGCTAATCTAACTCAAGCTTAGTTTTAGCAGATTACTGGATTCTACATTGATTTGTCGTACATGTTGCAGATATCTGTTCTTGGTTGATGAAATTTTAGGTAGAAAAAATATTGCCATCATCTGATACAATAGCATCTGTTATATCTTCAGCACTGTTTTTATCATACCTTGATTTTTTTCTTCACATTTATGTATTTTATCAATATAAAAATTGTACATTGACTTATTCAAAGAAGAACAACTTATATCCATTAAATCACAAATTTTTTTACATCCGGCAAGTTCTAAGCCTAATATTCGCCTTAGAAAAATAAACTTTATATTTATCTCATACGATGTCATCCAACGAAATGCAGAGCTATGTTGGCGAATAGCCTTGGGAAATTTCCCATCAAGAATCGATGACCAAAGTGTATTTTCTTCTAGAAAATCGATTTGGATCATTAGCATTTATTGTATAATTCATATATCAAATCTAATCAAATTATAAAGGTAACGATAATTTCATTCAAGATAAAATCGGTAAATAAAAAAAAAGTCTAAAACAAATAAAAACTGGGAATTAGATAAACGTAACAAAATAGAAAAGGAAGACATACCTGTATTATTAACACAGACTTTTTAAATAAAGATATTGTAGATATAAGGTAAAATAAAAGCTACATGGCTTCAAAATGAAGTACCACAAACGTACCACTCAAAAGCTGAGTACCGAATAAATTTCAAGGCTGACCTCGCTCTAAAAAGTAGCGACTCCACAAAATAAAAATAAAGGAAGGTTTACACGCAACATTTAGTTAAACTAATACAGATAATTTAAAATCAAATAATAACAGTAACGGAAACGTTACACACCTCGTTTGACCAAAAAAATGATAGGTACTATCAAATGCAGTACAAGAAACATTACGGTGGTCCTACAACGCCAAACGTAAAATAGCAACGACAAAGCAAGATACAACGCAAAGGCAGTAACAACGCAAAGCATCAACAACGCAAAAGGCAAGATATGAATGCAAATGTAACTCTAGCCGTAGGATGGACCATTTATCGCTTACTCTAACTTATCACTAACCTAAAACTATAAAAATCAAAGTAGGGGAAAAGAAGGGAGAAATCTTGAAACTTGGCTTCGACAGTTAAATAATACTGAAGGAAATGCAAGACGGCGTGTCTTTGCGTCACGAGATCGGCAAATAACGTTATCCCACAAACAACTATCCCAACAAAACTATCGACACCTAGGCACAATAAGATCAAAACGAAGAAGAAAATGGAAATGTCAAAATCCCTACTTATCATCTATAGGATCTTCGCCATTATAAGCTTTCAAATCTTTAATATGCCACTTCCCTAAATTGTTTTCAGATATATCGGATAATTCATAAACAAGACGGGAATGAACAACTTTACATAAACTAAATTTTGGTGCTAGCTTAGCAGCAAAACTTTTAGTAGCGTCTGAAAGAGCATAATTTCTTTTCCAGACAAAATCATCAATTTGGAAGACGACAGGACGTTTCCTCAAATCATATCGTTGTTTGCTTTCTTCATAAGCCTTTTTCAAACGAAATCACACATCTTTGTACAGTGCAGGTAAATATAAGACATCTTCCTCCCATTGTTTACGCTCGATATTAGATATAACATCATTAGCATAATTTTCAGATACGGGACCATAAAAAGATTCATCAACATGTACGGTACGAGCAAACATTAGAAATAAAGGAGAAAATTGAGTCACTTCATGTCTAGATAAATTAATGGCTTGAGCAATCTTGAAAACATTTTCGTCCCAACAACGATGGTTTTCTTTAATAAAGGAAGAGATAGTGGTTAGAACAGTTCGGTTTGTTCGTTCGGTAGGGTTTACTTGAGATAAGTGACGAGCACTATACCAGATATTAACTTTATGATTAGAGATAAAGTCGGTAAATTGTTTAGCCTTAAAAACCTGTGCATTATCACACAAGATAATTTGAGGTACGCCCAAGATGGTGAAGACATTTTCTTCAAGATATTTAACAACAGATACAATAGTGACGTTAGATAAGGGTTTCACCATAACAAATTTTGTAAACCAGTCGGTAATTACTAGCAATTGAGTATTTCCTTTCTTAGAACGAGGGAAAGGACCCATAAAGTCAATAGAAATCATCTGAAACGGAAAGTTAATGTTTTTATATTTGCCCATCAATCCAGCACGAGCAACATTAGGAGCCTTTTGAGAACCACAAACTAAACAATTAGAGACATATTTCTTAACAGAAGCCAATAATAAAATTCGGTAATACGAGAGACAGTTTTAAAAACTCCGAAATGACCAGAAGTAACTTCATTATGGAATTCAGAAATAATCTTATTTCTATTTTCAGTAGGTACGACAATTTTCCAATCAGATAAGTTAGAAACTACGTTATGTTTGCGACGCAAATGTTTATATAAAATACCATCCTTTACTGTAAAATCAGGATAATCAGCGGGATTAGATACAACTTTAGATAACATACTTGTATACCAGTCATCAGGAATTTATTCAAAATTTTGAAGAAGATTAACGGAACGAGAGAGATAGTCAGCAGGAACATGTACGGAACCTTTACGGTGTTTAATAGAAAAGTTAAATTGAGACAAACGAAGACACCAACGAGATAAGCAATTTGCCGGATCTTTCAGTTTAATTAACCAGAGCAAGGAAGAATGATCGGTAAAGACAGTAAACTTTGTACCTTCAACATAACCTTGAAAATGTTCGCAACCAAACAAAACATCAAGACATTCTTTTTCGGTAACGGTATATTTTCTCTCAGCTCTCAGCATAGGGATCAAGTTCTGGACTAAGTACTGCATCCATAAGTCTCTGCATTGACTGAGCACTATTACACAAACCAAAAGGCATTCGTTTGAATTGAAAAAGACCTTTACCATGGACGGTAAACGCAGTCTAACTCTTCTCGTAGTAAGCGAAGAATAAATAATACTATAAAAGTAATTACACCGAATATAAATATTTATTGTAATTCAGAAGTTGAAATAATCATAGAAATGTAAATTCTTGACAACATTTATACGTAGGCTGATTAAATTAGAAGCTGCGCCGAGTGGCGAGCAACACACTGCCCTTGTCGGACTAAATAATTACGTACACATAGCGTCTGAATTTATAAGTACATATATTTAAATTGTAGACAAATCAAACAAATTAAGCCTTTGAGATTCGATTTGCACAACTGGTAAATTCGCGAAACACAAAAATACAATTGATTGTGTTAAGTTAACATGCACGTACGGTCCTAAACGACCTAGTCCCCGAAACACAAATAAAAAATTGAAAGTAGTAATACTTACCGGTAGGTTTTACCTCAGTCGAAAGTTAGCTAAACTCCGTACTTGATGTACCTAAAAAATAATATTAAACCCAGATTGGAACAAGCATATACGTTTAACACAAATAAAAAAGGTTTGTTTAGCATCCAATTATTACGAACGTAAGTGCGCAGCGTTTCCCTGTGACTTAATCAATTAACTTTTACATGTTTGTCTTCGCAAAAGAAAGGATTGTCCTGGTGGTTCTCAACCTTTGACGGTGGATATCATAAGGACGTATCAATACTTCGACGTCATAGAATATTTCGAACAAGACCACCTGTTAGTTATCTTGGATGATAACGCAGAACAATTAGTGGCTACCAAAATCCGCTATAGAAAATTAGTAGGTGTCAATTTAAACCCTCAATAAAGAAAATTGTATACCACTTACCCCGTTTCAACCTTCCACAAATAATCGCATGTTAAATTAGCAGCGTGACGCAATCTAACGGTGAAGGTTAGCCCGGGCGTACAAGTAACAAACTCGCCAAATGATCTAATGCAAAATGAATTGCGGGAATGCTGTCGAAAATGTGACAGTCTGGCGCAAGAGCAGAAAAGTCCTGAAAATTTCATACTAGCGAGAAATTTTCCATACTCGCGGTACTGCAAACGTTTAACTTCATGACTTCCAGAAGAAAAATCAGAACGACCATAAATTTTCGAAGTTAACTCTTTCAAAGAATTAGAGACATCTTGCTCAAAACCATAAGTAGACACTAGAACCTCAAATTCATCACTAGACTCGCGATGTAGAATAGAACGCAACTGTCTACGACGTTGATCCTGAGTAGACAAAGGGGTTTGTACTCTGATAGAAATTTCATAACTAATTTCTTCAGAAAGTAAGGCATAGATAAGAGACATTTTAGATAAAGATACGATACGAGATAACGAAAATCAATTCGGATATAGAAACGATATTTCTAATCCAGGCGTGTATTCAAGACAAAAGAAAAACAATTCGCACAAATTCTCAAAATAAATTGTTTTATGTTCAATCAAATATGTTATTCCCCACAAAGGATGCCAAAAATTGTTGCGCAACTCAAGTAGTTTAGATAAGCGTGTCTGTGTTTGTCAGTGTGTGTCTGTCTGTGACAATGTAAAATTTGGTATGGAGCTGGCTATTCATAGTCTCTGATTTCTATCAAAAGAGGGGTCTAATAAAGAACCCGGAAGTGGGTGTATCCGCCATTTTTAATAGTTTTTTTAATATAATTTTGTACATATGTTAATTGTTCGAATTGTTTTTCCAGTGTCTTATAGAGTTAATTCTTCCTAACAATTTATTCAAATATTTTTTTTTCTAAAATTAACAGTTTATTAGATATTTGATTTATAATTTAAAGTCAATTCCATACATAATGTAGGTTCAAATCCTGCGTATGACGATTTTTATTAGAAAAAAATTTCATATTTTGAAGAGAAAGCAAGATACGTTAAAAAATAACAATTTTTCTCTATATTCTTTTGACTTGTTTCTATACGGAGTCCTGTATCTAATTTAAAATATTTTAGGATGTACTCACGATAACTCTACAACCAAAAGTCCTAGTAACTTGAACTTTGGTATAGTGCTGGCTTTTTATCTTTTCTCGGTTTTATTAAAATATAGGTCTGATAAAAAAAACAAAAGTTGGTGTATCCGCCATTTCTAACAGTTTTTATTATATAATTCTGTACGTATGTAAGTTATTCAAATTATTTTTACAGTTTTTTATGAAGATAATTCTTCCCAACAATTTAATTGAATAAAACATTTATCTAACATTAACAGTTTATAAAATATTTAATTTATAATTTAAAATAAATTTACAAATATAATCTAGATTTGAATCCTCCCTGTGACGATTTTTTTTACTGATTTACTAAAGGGGTAAGTAATATTAAGGCGCACAAATATAAGGATTAGACGAAATAAAAACATAGCTCAATTTGCCATATTTCCGTTATTTCGAAGAGAAAAATGTTAAAAAAGTTATAGCATGCTTGGAAGTCAATACAAATGTGTAGATATCATTTCAAAATGGTGTTATAACAACATAACGTTAAAAAAATATGTAGACATTCCTTTATCATTCCTTATAGGAAAGTCGTACGGTGACCACACCAGTATTTTTTATATCGCGAAGTGCTTGAACTACCACGTTTTCAGAAATATCAGTTCTATCAGTTTTTCTGATGTACGTTCTCACCTTGTTGCGAACTGTAATATAAATAAAGAAAACACTATTCACATTGTTATATAATGTAAGCGCATATGAAAATTTGACAGAAAAAACCAATTGTCTACTTGTGCCTCTCTCCACATGTGCCCTCCTAACTCCTACTAGAAACGGGCCATTAAATTATATTTAAAAACATTAAAATTTTTAATTACTGTCATCGAAAACTTAAGGAATCTATTAAAGTAATGAAAAATCCTTTAAATATTAACCGAGATTCTAATTTTCCTGAAATTTAGAAACCAGTTTTATTGATCGGAGGCCGGTCTATAAAACAAAACTTTACAGCGCAATCAATCAGTTTGTTTCGGGTCTGAAGATGTCAACTGCGACGTGTGACAAAAACTCAGCTTGTGTGATAATGGCAACACGGAAATGATCCAGAATGGAAAATTGTATTACGAATGCAACCCGTAGAAACCTAAATTTTGCTATAACATAAAATCTTGTTGGACTCCCAATTGTATTTTAAAGGATTCTGAATTCGTATAGTTGTTGGGTAAGAAAGACAAATGGTTCTTATTTTGAGCAGGATATCCTATAGTGCTTTATAAATTACACGATTAAAAGTCTTGAGATAGTTCATGTAACGTATATATACTGTTACACTCAGCTGACTAAAAAAAATAACTCACATTGGTTAGTACGATTTAAATGTAGCGATGTAAATAAGGCTTGTTAGCGAATGCAATTGGCAATCATTTGTGGTCGTTTGCAATGATATTTAAGAAACTCAAATTAGACAAAATTAAACATTGACAATACTAGAAAGTGAAATCGTTTATCTGCAAAAACTAAAAAATTAGATTGTTGTTTTTGAATAATTTGGAACAGTAAACTGCATTTTAGTTATAAAAAAATTAATTAGGGATATATTTGAACATATTTTATATTACAATCATGTAATAACCTATATATTTTCTTATATTAATAAACGGGTAGTTTTAAAATAAATAAACTTTAACCCCGCAGGGAGTCTGACTGTCCGTCAGATTTTGGGGAGTTGCGCCCCCACGGACCTAGCAATATCTTTTCCTTTGTTGTATGTTTTCGTACTGGGCACTCAGCGCAACCATGAAGTTAGTAGTGGTTTGGCAGGGCTCAGCTGATGCTGTCCGTTTCTTTTTCTACACCCTGCATAGCTGGCAGTAGCGTAAAAATGCAAAATATGGAATTTTTTTCAAATAATCACCAGGGCGGTAGGGAATCTGGACCGGGCCCCCGTCGGAGCCGTCCAGGTGTTCGGTCCAACGAGGATATGGTAGGTGGCTCCTTTCCTCGTACCGGTGCCACCAGAGAAAATGCCAGTGAGAAAGTTTTCCCTCCACTAAAAGAGATTTTAGGTACCAGCGGAAAGGAGGACTCTGTGCCCCGGTTCCTGGTCCTCAAGAAGAAGGAAGGCGATTTTGCTAATACAAGTCCCTTTCTTATAAGTAAAACTTTGTACGGGCTAATAGAAAATGTGAAAGAGGTTAAGAAAGTGAAGGGAGAATTGCTAATTGAAACCGTGTCCAGTAAGCAATCTAAGCAACTCATTAAATGTGAACGTTTTGGGGGATGTGAGATTGAGGTTGTACCACATGGCACCCTTAATATGTCGAAGGGAGTTGTATACTGCCGAGATCTACTAAACTGCTCCATTAATGAGATCAAAGAAAACTTAAAAAGTCAAGGTGTAGTGGACGTAAGACGAATAAAGACAAGACGTGATGGAGAGCATATAGATACTGCAAACCATATACTTACTTTTAATGTCACGAAGCTTCCTAGGGTGATACAAGCCGCGTTCTATCCATTACAGGTGCGCCCATACATTCCAAATCCTTTGAGGTGCTTTAACTGTCAAAGATTTGGACACTCGTCAGTAAATTGCAAACACGATAATCGGTGTGTATGTGGAAAACCCACCCATGAGGGTTCGTAGTGTGAAGAACCCATTGTATGTCCAAACTGTCAAAGACAGCATAAGGCCACGGCAAAAACGTGTGCGGTCTTTAGACAAGAAATAAAAATACAAAAAGTTAAGATAGTGCACAGGCTGTCTTACTTCGATGCAAAGAAGAAAGTAGACACAATGGTAACACCAAGTACTTCTTTTGCGCAAGTCGCTACTGCTCCAGCACAAATACCTATTCAAGCTGTTCGAGCAATCGGCCCCGAAATTAAAAGTATAGATGTAAAAGAGTTGGAAAGGGAACTGTTGCCTAGGTTGGTAGATGCGCTGAAGGCTGTGTTTGCTTTGAGAAAGGATAACACAGAAGAGGTGACGAGTACGAAGCTTACACTTGATATTAATCGAGAAAATAAAAAACGAAAAGACGATCAGAGAACACCACCTGAGGAAAAAGGTTGCATCGAGGGTAGTCAGCCTTCTTTTAGCCAGCAAAAGGATACCAACATGGTGAAGAAGCCAACAGGTTGGCCGAAAGGTAAATCTAGGAAACCCAGGGATGAATCCCAAGATTCTTTGAGATCCCGGTCTAAATCTAGAGAATCCACGCATAAAGGTGGATAATTGTATGTCTTCTATTTTATTCATTTCTTTGTCTTTAATCTGAATTTGTTTTGTCTATATATACACAGTTATCTGGGTTTTTTTTATTTAATTTTTTTTTTACTTTATCTACATGTTATTTAATAACCAGTCAAACATTTTACGATGGATACAAATAAAATTATACAATGGAATTGTAGGGGTATAATAAGGAGATACTGTGACATAAAGATGATATTGCATGAGTATAACCCAATGTGTTTTTGTTTTCAAGAAACTCATCTTAGGCATAATCAACCGTATCGCTTACGAGGTTACGATATTGAACGGCGAGACGGTATTAACGATCAAAGAAGCAGTGGTGGTGTATTAATTCTCTTACGAAACAATGTAGTTTATGAAAAGATTTAAATTAATACACGTCTGCAAACTGTTGCCGTTAAGATACGTTTACCATTGCAAGTCACTGTCTGTAATATTTACTTACCTGATAATAATTGGACAATAGATGAAATCTCCCAACTTGTTGATCAGCTTCCACGACCTTTCGTTATTACAGGAGATTTCAATGCCCATAACCCGATTTGGGGATCAGAAAATACGTGTAGGAAAGGTAGATTACTAGAAAATTGGCTGATCAGAGATGATATTGTAATCCTAAACTCCGGCTTGCCTACATATCACATTGCTAGGTCAAATAAGTTTTTAGCTATTGACCTTACATTAGTCTCTACCAATCTAACTCTTCGTCTTAAGTGGGAAGTAATAAATGACTTGCATAACAGCGACCATTTTCCAATTATTATAAAAACGGATATACCTGAAAAAAAAAAGTAATATATAAAAGATGGATTGTAGAAAAGGCTGATTGGAATTCTTTTACTAATAACCTTGTTACACATAGCCCTGTAAATGTGGATAATGTAACAAAATGTATTAAAGATGCGGCTCTAACTAGTATACCTAAATCAGATGGAAAACGTATTAAACGACCCTTGCCTTGGTGGAATCCTGAAGTTAAAAAGGCAATAAAGAGTAAGAAAATTGCTTTCAAAAAATATCAAAGGGAACCATCCATGGAAAACCATATCCAGTTCAAAAGAGCTAGAGCAGTGAGTAGACGTGTTGTTCTAGAAAGTAAAAGAAACAGCTGGAACCAATATGTTTCAAAAATATCATCTCCCCAAGACACCGGGCAGGTGTGGCGAAAAATAAAAGCAATATCAGGAAATGCTGGATATAAACAAATAACTCATTTAAGAAACAAAAATGGTAATATCCTAGAGGAAGAAAAAGAAATCGCCAAGATTCTTGCCCGCCACTTTGCCAGTATGAGCAGTAATAATAACTATGATCCGGAATTTGTGCAAAAAAAATGAAAGTGAAGGGCTTCTTAATTTCAGTACCGAACAAGAACTAGACTATAACAAACCTTTCAACATGGGTGAGCTAAAAGTAGCCGTAAAAGAGCTTAAGAAGACTGCACCAGGACCGGATGAAATATCAAATGAAATGCTAGGCCATTTAACCTCACAAGTAAAAACTGACCTATTAAAGGTTTTCAATGACCTATGGAGTCAGGGAACATACCCCAAACAATGGAAGGTAGCTACAGTGGTACCCATACATAAAAGGGGAAAGAATCCTTTATATGCAGCAAGCTATCGGCCAATAAGCCTTACATGGTGTATAGGTAAATTGATGGAAAAAATGGTGAATAAAAGACTGCAATGCTACCTTGAAAAAAACCATAAAATAGTATCGTACCAAGCAAGATTTAGAAAAGGCCGATCAACGGTGGACCATCTAGTTAAACTAGAAAATGCTATACAGGAAGCTTTTAGAACAAGACAGCACTTAATAGCGGTTTTTTTTGACATAAAAGGGGCCTACGATATGACCTGGAAGCAGGGTATATTAAAAAAATTATATAAATACGGTTTAAGGGGTAAATTACCTAAATTTGTCGAGTCTTTTATGTCCAATCGTTACTTTCAGGTACGAATAGAAAACACACTGTCAAATGTTAAAATATTAGAAAACGGTGTCCCACAGGGCTCAACGCTTAGCTGTACTCTGTTTCTGATTGCAATAAATGAAATAGCTTACGGAGTTGACTCGGATATTTTCCGGGCACTATATGTAGACGATCTGGCTATATATTGCACTGAAGCTACTGTACGACAGATAAGCGTTAAATTACAATCTGCAATTAATAATATCCTGCAAAATGGCAGTAGAATTGGCTACCAATTTTCTGAAGACAAAACCAAATGCGTTCATTTTTGTAGACTCCGTAAACCGCACGATGATCCATTATTGTATATTCAGGATAGGCCGATTGTATGCACGCCATCAACAGCCTTTCTAAGACTCTTTTTTCACAGCAAACTTACATGGGATGTGCATATTGAACATCTAAAACGGAAATGTGTGAAAACCATGGACGTAATAAAAGTGCTATCCCATACTAAATGGGGTGCAGAAGCTCAAACGCTTTTAAACATATATCGCGTCTTAATTATGTCGCAAATGGATTATGGAGCTATTGTTTATGCGTCAGCTTGCAAATCGCGGTTGCTAAAACTAGATAGGATCCATAATATGGGAATAAGGTATTGTTTAGGTGCTTTCCCTACCAGCCCCGTCTGTAGCCTCTATTGTGAGTCAGGCCTACCCCCATTAGACATCCGGAGGAAACATCTGATGATAAGTTACATAATAAAAGTTAAATCTCAATCCACTCACCCGAATAGTAGATTTCTTTTCCCAGTAAAAAATGTTTTTGCTACAAGAGTAACTATAACACGACCCCTCAGCATACGTTTCAAGGAATTTCTGGAGCAAATAGAGGAAACAGTACCCACGCTATTTTACGAAAGTAAGTATGAGCACGCGCCATGGTTGATGTCTGAAATTGAGGTGAGACTAGAACTTAAAAATTTACACAGAAGTACAACAAAGAAAGAAGAATACTTACGTTCGTTCAAAAATATCGTTGAAAGCTACACAAACACGACACTTATCTACACCGATCGTTCCAAAAGTGAATTGGGAACGGGATGTGCTGTTGTAATAGATGAAGTGACCCATTGTTGGGCACTGAAAGCTAAAACTTCAGTATATGTAGCCAAACAGTGTGCAATATGGAAAGCACTGCTATGCATTCCCATGGTACGCACAAAAAAAACTTATATTATAATCAGCGATTCGTTAAATGCTGTAAATGCTTTAACGGGCATGTATACGAGGAACCCTTTGGTCGATATATGTCAAGTGTGTCTGTGCGATCTCAATAGATATGGAATCAAGCCTGTGTTTGTTTGGGTACCTGGGCATTCAGGAATCCCTGGAAATGAAAAGGCAGATAGAGCAGCAAGACGAGCAATCACAACCCCACAGATGAACGTATCACATGTTAAAATGTCGGACATTAAAGTACATCTAAAAAAAAAACTTTAAGATTTGGCAAGATAAGTGGCAAATGGAAGATACCTACCTTACGCATATTAAACAACAGGTAAAAGAAAGAGTGCACTTGCATGGGTTTCGCAGGGAAGAGCAAATAAAAATACATCGTTTAAGAATAGGACACACCAAAGTAACACATTATCTTCATCTTTTAAAGGGTCAACCTAGACCCTAATGCCATACTTGTAACACCAACCTTACTATGAAGCAAATGATAAATGATTCTGCAGACTTTGTTAATCAGCGGCAGCTGTATGACATACAGGCGGATATTGTGCGGAATTTCAGTAGTATACCAAGCATGAAAAATATGTTGCAGTATATAAAAGCAATTGGGTTGTATGAAAAAATATGATGGTAAATGACTACACGTAGTTTGAATCTATTTTTGTATGGCGAAAAGACCTAAGCATTCGAAACCATAATTGTAAAAAAAATTAATAATAAATAAATAAATTTTAATGCGTCACTAAAGTTTTACACGTTACGTTTCTTTAAGGGCAAGTAAACCACCATCATTAGTATCGTAAACAAAAAATTTGTGTTTTCCATGTCACTGATACCCTGCTTTACTATAATGTAGGAGTAACATTGTTAGCGTTATACCTCGTCTGCATTTCTGTTTGCGTTGGAATTGTTGCAATTTTGCATTTATCTGGTTTTCAATACCATTTTGTATATGCTTGATAACATTTCCAAAAAAATAGAGCACTTGAGCTAGTCAATTTATGACTAAAAAAAATCTCCCACACTTAAGAATTTAAGATGATTTCAATAAACGTCTGCAAAGAATTCAAAAATACCATTGCATCAAAAAAATGTTTATATAATTTGTAATTGCCATTTCTTTAAATTGCATTTAATTAAATAATAAATTATTTTGACAACTGTTTAATTTTGTGTACTTGGCGTTGTTGCTTAACTTTCAACTCAAAAAATTATATAATTGCTTTACGCCTTGGTAAATCAGTTAACATAACAAATCCGAAGCCCATTTCTTAACATAATCGAATTATTTTTACCCAGAATAAAAATACAATAACTATAATAAAACAAAACCCCGGAGGGCGTCTTTATAGCAAAATAACATATTATTTGCTTTCAATATACAAAACACCTTTAAGCTTTTGAAACAATCACGCCGTGCGCACTTTTCTTGTTTAAACAATTGCAAATATTTTTCTCGCTAAAAGATTTTTTTACGATTACCAAACAGAAACTTAATATTGCACTATTAGATTAGAGAAAGGTATTACAATATTATAGTTGTAAAGAAAAGAAGGGCGAGCATTCAATTGGGGAAAGTTGGTTTGTGATGATCAGGAAACAAAAACCAGGTCGGAAAGAGGTTTTACGTTATATAATGACGAAGATGATTTTTTTTAAATATTTGATTGGTTGCTTATGAGTGTTAGAAACACGTTTTCTCGATGCAACGTAAAAAAACAATTTACAACTAGGAGCTAATTATACGAATCAATTTTTTTGTACAGCATTGATGCATCTAAATATAAATATTTGTTTTTCTACTTATTTTTTTTCAGAAATCGTGAGAGAAATAATTATGGGAACTGTGACGATTCTTATAGTTATTGCACCAAAAATAGAATGTAAATATTTACGTTTCTAAATCGCTGGCGCTAATAATACATTTTGGTACTAAAATTACACTTTATAACTATAATTTCTGAATTATCATTTTGAGAATCTTAAAGGCAAGTGTTTTTTGTGGTCTTGGAGACGTAATGGAACTTACGCAATTGCAACGTCTTAATTTAGATTGTTTTAATTAACAAAACGAGTGTATACGCCCAAATCTGTTAATTGATTGCGCACGAGGCTTTTTATTTAAATGTAAAACTTGCGCTTTAGGCTACGTTTTGGTAGTTTTGCAATTTATGTATAAATTGGAATAAATTATAATGACCACACAGAAACACAAGTCAAAATTTTTGACAATCGTTTACAATAAAACAAACTCGACATCGATCAAAGATTTATGAAATGACAAAACGTTTCTTTCGTTTTATATTAAACGTGACTATAATTGTAACTGGTAGCATTTTATGTAATTACCAACTATCAATCATTGTCATGTTATTAAAAATAAAAGACCAATAATTACATTTTATTATATTGATCTTTGTCAATATAAAAACTGGTATGGCGGATAAATATTTTAAACACTTTTATCTTTAAAGTTTTTTTTAATTAAACGAAGTGTAATCATAATCGTAAGAAACTTGAAAACAAATATGTCGCATAATTTACAAAAGTTGTGCCAAATAATAATTAGCAAACAAAATTTGATTAAGAATAATTAATAGCACTTGTTTGAATAGAAATGAAGTTTATTTGCATAATTCATTTATTGAACTCGAATAAATAAAATTTTTAAAATTTAGCGGAACCAACAACATTTATATTAATTAAAACCATAATAATTAAAAAAACTAAATGATTTGTGTCGAGTATTAATTTTTTTGCACAAGTAGTTTTGTAAAGTGCCGACAAATTAAAGTAAAGTGGAATGAATCGTTTAATATTTAGGAAATTTTTATTTTTATTGAAACATTGAAACTCGTCAGCACTGGGAATGTTGTTAATGCGTTTTTACCCGGTGCTGACAAATCTCAGAGGAACGATGCAACTGTCTAATAGCCTCTAAAAGATTGTTACCATTTTACCGACGTAAACAAGTATTGCACTTTACTGTTTTGGAAGTGACTATCACGCATCAGAATTAAATGTAAATTAACAATATTAAATCTTCGAAATTATGATTTATTGGTTTCATACAAAAATGAAGTGATTCTTTTCGTATTAGATCAATAATCAATAATTCCAATTTTCCAAAATTATAAAGTATATATTAACTACTAACGCATATTTAGATAACAACGAAAGCAGATTGTCAGCGTGACGACAAAAGCAGTACACCAAAAGTTCACATTTAACATCTAGACATTTTATACAATTGTATGCAAGGACATCGGTACGCTCCTTTCAGAAATGCAACGGAAGATTGTTACAAGCTTTATGTGTTACGATCCTTGCACGGCCAACTCACACAGTCGGAGGTAGGGGAGGTTCACAAGAAGTATGCTTAAGGGCGCCAGATCTGATCCAAGATAACACTTCTGCCTCGATCACGACAGACGATCCAAGCTTGTAACTCAATCTGAGGTTCGTAATCCTTATTACTCTGATGTTCGAGTAGCCAAAATTAGTTAATAGATAACGATAATCACAGGAGAAAGAAAAATAACAAGAGAGATTAACAATTATAATCACTTTAATGTATTAACGTTGGATACTAAGAAGAATATACGAAATTTATTCACCTATCGATGCTCGAATGGTTTCCCCGTAGAATTTACAAATATCACAGTTTTACTTTAGTAGCGCAGTAAATTGACAATTATATGCTAAATGCGCAATCCTTAAATACTAGAATGACTAACAATTTGCATTCACAAGCAGAGAAAACTTTGATTTCGTAATACATAAGATTTACTAGTTCTCATACATGAATGCCCGCAGTATCGGCAACACACACTACACATTGAAATTATGTCGAAATGGACAGCACCAAAAGTCTCAGAATAAATATGTTTTTCCCTCACAGCATGCGATACAGTTATGAAATGATTAAGATTACCTTATTGGTATATAAGCGATAACGTAATTACGGTCGTTAACATTAATTACAATTCTGTGAATAACTTTCGTGATCACGATATAAAAGTTAAACAAATAACTCACCCCAAAATCCAGTTTCCACTTTTGCAGAAAAAACGTTTTCCCGCTAGCGGCCTGTAATAAATAGTCAAAAACAAATCACACACTAGCTCACACAGAACAAAAAGCTAAAAAAATAGTATTAATAAATCATTAAATGTTACATAAAAACCCGTTGTATCGTGTACTGTAAGGAACAATTTAACACAGGTGGCTGATAACACAATCGACTAGTATACATGCAGTAACATCTCCCACGGTAAGGTTTGTCGAGACCCCGTTTTCGTGGCGAAGAAAACGCCTTCCAAAAGCGTACGTGTTCGGTAACGGTATTTCTTAATAATAATTAATCTTCATCATTTCTTTATCGAAACGTACATGTGCTCGAAGCGGGTGGAAAACGGCTATTACATTAAGGAGGAATTACAAACGAATTTTAATAAAACGACAGCAATTATCTTACCCTGTGACGACTCAAATATTTTATGAACGTAATGTAATTACAATTTGATTTCCATTATTACAGATGGTACTTGAAACAATTACTTAAGACGTCCAGACCATTTTAGGCAATTGACAGCTTCGCAATTTTGTCGTAAAATGACAATCGCGAGAAAAGATCAGTAGAGGGCGTCAAAACCGGAATCTAATTTCAATTAAATATAAACAGGGTCTTCCGTAATGAAAATTTCGTACGTAACAGAATTCCCCCCCAGCAAGATAAAAGCGCGGAGCGGAGATAACGAAAACAAAAGCTAAAATGAAGACAGAAATTTAGGCATACGCCAAGGATAGAACCCTAAAATCGTAGATGAAAGAAGTTTTTCCAATTTGCTAAGCATCACCAACCAAATGTGTCCAAAAGTCGCATGAAGCGGAATGATACTTTAAAGAACCCAAAAACTCAACCGACAGAAGAGAAGCATCAGAACAGGTACTCGTTGAAAGTCGACAAAAGTTGTTACGCTAGAAAGCAAGAAAGCAACGCAGTCCCATAGACCTCACAAACAGACAATACTAAGCAAACCAAGGAAAAAAGAAGAAGTATAGGAAAGAAAGAAGTTTAGACCACGGTCAAGGACAACGCCCTAACATCCCTTGAAACCCCAGCCCATGAATACAAATCCCGCCCTGAATATACATCCCTAGAAAACCCCTCAGGAAAAAGACTAAGGTATCGTAGGAAAATGGAAAAGGAACGGTACCCACAACCACGAGACTAAGAAACATCCCAGGAATCCTATCGTAGACTAAGGTTTTTTCGTTGGAGTGCCGGACGATTGTATGGCGTCGGAGTCTTAAGCACACCTCAAGCCCTCGCGTCGAGATGTCCAAGCGCGTCGTTGGGCCCCCCAACGTTAGCCCACACAAGCGCACATCACCGCAACCGGTACTCGCTTGCCTACCATAGTTTTCCTCCCACCCAGGATAGATTCTGATCTATGACCAGAGGGACCAAGACTTAGGAAATCCCCCCACCCTGAAAGTAGATAAAAGAAGAAAGAAATGAAGCATCCCATAATTTTGCCCTACAATCCAAAATAGAAAGGACTACAGCCCGCAATTGCGTGACTGTAGCCGGAAGCGGTGCCTGCTGTACAACCACAACATCCTATGCGCCGGTTAAGAAGAATTGGTCCTGCCAAGCTCCGTCAAGTCCGCCGTACGGCCCCCGAAAGATATAATGCCTGGTCCAGAGCTTGAGGCTACCGGGTCAGAGACAACCAACCTTCCCGGACGCATAGCCGTCAGGTTCCCACAACAGGCGCCCCCCCACTCATGGAGACAGATCGAAAGAAGAGAAAGAAAGACAGGAAGACAGAAGGAGAAGAGAGAGTACGGCTCGATTATCTCTCCTTAGATAGCCGACTCCGAGTGACCTTACCCTACTGCCCAACCAACCGCCCAAATGCAGTAAGACAACAAGAAAACCCAACAAAGAAAAAACCCGAGACGTCAATACATAGTGTGAAGAACTCACTCACACTAGACTTGGATGGAGATATAGTGCTGTATAGTCGTCAAAAGACGGTATGATATCCTTCCCAAAAAAAATAGAACTAAACCCAAAATAATAATAACCCTCTACGGGTAGCCCTTATTAGGCAAACTAACTAACAGTTCCTAACCTACTAAATCCTAAAAAAAAGTAATAAAGCAAACTTATGAGAGGTCTGACACAGACCACTCAGCACCAAACTTAAAACTAACGAAGGAATATCATTTATAAGGAATCTGGTTACCGTCGACGAAGTCGTATTACTCTAACTGAGTAAAGAAATGAACCAGCAGTCCGATCAGTCACTAAACCCCAGGCCAAAGACCAGAGTAACCCCCAAACCTAGTTTTTCCACTATAAATCTTTGTAGACCTAAGAAACCATAACACCGTCGGACATTACATTTGCCTAACATTAATTTTAGAATCGAAAAGAACTGAAGAAAGTAATATCAAACCGAAAGCAAAATTATTCACCCAGAGAAGCGACAGATAATATAGAACGTAGTTTACGTCGCTTACGCCGACGAGGATATAATAACGACACGTTGACCGATCGACGATTTACCTGGTGTCGAGTCTCATCCAAACCAGAGTCCAAAAAGCCTTGATCTGGTTTAAGATCCTTAGCATGCCAGATACTCACCGATTGTCCTGTAGTGGTGACTAACTCATACGTCCAAGGAAATTTAACCGTTTTAATAATAAAAGGTCCCAGGAACTTAGGTGCTAACTTGGCATTAAAATGCCTAGTAGCGTCAGAAAGCGTATAGTTACGTCGCCATACCAAATCCCCAATTTTATATCGCACATGTCGACGGTGAAGATTATATCTGTTTTGTGTTTTTGTGTACGCTTTAGAAAGTTGTTTCAAAATATGCGTACGAATAGCTTCATAATGAGACACTGAACGAGTAACGTTTGGTTCCGAAATAAGAACATCAGAAGAAGATGAACCGAAGAAATTTCCTGAAATAACGTGTTTACGTCCGAACAGTGCAATAAAAGGAGTACAGTCAATGACCTCGTGTTTCGCAGTACGAATGGCGCAGCCAATCTTGGAGAGATTTACATCCCAATGGCTATGGTTTTCTTTGACTAACGAAGAGATCATGGTTTTTAAGATACGATTAATCCGTTCGGCGGGATTAGCCCTAGGGTGGTATTTAGCCGTAAAGAGTATCGTTGTCCCATAAGTAGCGCAAAGTTTACCAAATTCCTTACTACGAAACTGTACACCATTGTCTGTAATAAGATACTGAGGAGCACCAAAAAGAAGGAAGATACATATGTTCTTCGATGATTTTACAAATAGAGGTAGCAAGAGCTGAACGTAACGGAAAGAACAAAGGAAACTTAATAAAATAGTCCGCGATTACCAAAACATAACTATGGCCTTTCGAAGAGCGAGGCAGAGGACCTACGATGTCACAACAAAGAACTTGCCAGGGGTGTGATGGCTTAGCGCGAGGAGCGAATACCCCAGGAGGAGCAACTTGTTCCATCTTGTGCGCTGCACACACCCGACAACGCCGAATATACCGAGCGACATCGGCATGTAAGCAGGGCCAATAATAACGTTGTCGTTTTCGAAACACCACAGTGTCCAGCAACCGGAGGATCATGGTGGTTACGAATCATTTCCGTACGTTGTTCGGTAGGAACCACTATTTTCCAGTCATCCGAAGAATCAGAAGAGAAAGGAGTAACAACATGACGATAAAGAACATTATCTCATTCATTACCAAGACACGTTTAAGAAGATTATTACACCACAGATCAGAAATCGGCAATTTAAGCAAAAAAAGAAGAAATTTCAGACAAATGGATAGTTTCTAATACAGGAACTGAGCGAGACGGCGCATCCGGAACGACATGATCTTTTCCTTTTCGATGAATTATCGAAAAATCGTATTGCTGTAGCCTAATAGACCACCGAGCCAATCGTCCTGAAAGACTCTGCAAACGGTTTAACCACAACAACGAATGATGATCAGTTATCACCGTGAAATGGGATCCTTCTACATAAGGACGGAACTTCTCTATAGCCCAAAACACAGCCAGACATTCTTTCTCAGTAGTCGAATAATGTCGCTCCGCTTTCGTGAGCGATCGGCTAAGATAACTAACAACCTTTTCGCCATCCGCAGTCGTTTGACTTAACACCGCATCTAAACCAAAGTCCGAAGCATCAGTCTGTACCACAAAAGGAAGTAAAAAATCAGGACACGACAGAATAGGAGCAGCAACTAAGCTGTTTTTTAGAGAATCAAAAGCGCGTAGATTATTTTGGGTGTCGGAAATGTACACGTTACTGCAGAAATAAACAAGTTAAAACAGAGAAATGCCGTTGTAAAGTAGTTTTTGTAAAAGTCCTTGATGCCAAACCTAGTCAAACGTTTTCTTAATGTTTAGAAAAACTACTATGGTAATAATAGAAATGTAAACACTAGAAAAACCTTTTATGAAAACTTTCAGAAAACAACAAACCAAATTCGATCTAATGAATATATGATAATTACGAGAGATTTCAACGTTCGTGTAGGAGATGAAATCATCCCAGATAAAAAGCAACACGAGAAAGAATTATAATGAAGACTTATTAACCGATTTTTGCAGCACACATGAGATACGGATAAATAATACATTTTGTCACACAACAAACATTATAAATACACGTTTAATGATACCACATAAAAAAGGTTAACAATTGTCTCTATTTTAACAAATAGAAAACTACATCATTCTAAATTTTAGACGTAAAACCATTAAATAAGAAGCAATCATAAACTAGTACTAGAAAAAAATTAGAGGAAAGACGCATATATACCACAATATAAACGATCAAGCAGAGCCTCTTACTCATTTAATTAAAAACCTTTACATACGTTATCTAATATTTTTTACACAAAAAACTTTATCAAAATTCGACAGGTGACAATTATTATTCAAGATTTTTAAACAACTCCAGTTCCAGCGTTTTTACTCCAAAATCTAAAACAAAAATAACTCAACATGTTTTTGCGCAAACAATTTGATAAACCACATTAGGCGTCACAGTTCTTACTTTAATCCAAACATAAAATAAACAAAATGACATTGTGAACAAAAAAAAATTCAAGGAAACGTGATTTTAACAAGACTCGAATTCAAATTACAAAATTTAAAGAGTTAAACGTGTGAACACAAACTAATCTCGCCAAAAGATATACAATTACGTGATACTAAATGATTTTAAAACAACGTTAGTTACATACAATGTAAAATTTTAATGAACACAAGAAAGTATCGATTCGATAACACCATAATTTGCAAAACGACGAAAATGTTAAACATCCTTAAATCTTAAAAAGAACATCATCTGATAAGATAACATGGTGACAAATTCAAGAAGTTGTAAGTTTTGTTACGGATTTACTTGTTTGTCAAAGTCAAGTCAAGTATTAACTTGTTGTTATGTTGAGGAAATTCAGTTTCCGGTTGGGGCCCTATGCTGGGCGCCAAAAATTTATGTTACGTGCAAAACGTATTATTGAAATGATTGAGGTAATGTAACATAAACAATATTATTGCTCAGTGCTTAGTAGAAACAAAGTGAATTAAATTAAGAATAGAAATACGTGATTTGGAAATCTCAAAAACGTAAACTAATAGTTTAAAATTAAAAAGGCGCTAGGTAGGTTTGCAGTTTGAGTAGGTTTTTGAACATTGCCAACTGTCTTAGTAAACACACTCTTCTATTTTTTCAAAGTGCAATAACACTAAAATCTAAAAGTTTTTAGTTTAATTAAAAACTTGGTTATAATTTAAAAATAAAATTTAACATTTATTAAATTAAATTTAATTTAATTTAGTAAATACTAACACAATAAAAAACAAACGTGGAATCATTGTAATACAAGTTTTAATAACGCAACAAACAAGCAATACATTTATTTTATTTTTGTCAAAGTTTCTAAAACAAGTCAAAAGTGTTAAACCGTAGTTCGCAAATACTTTAAGTTTACATATTGTTTTCATTGAATTGGTTTTCTCGTTTTGGAGAGGTTTGTAAGGTAGGCAATGACACAATTTTGTAACACAAACTGAACTAGGTACACATAATTCCTTGATACACATGAGGTTTTAAGTGAATCGTCAAGACCGTAATATTTACAAAATGAGATGCCTTACTTTAACTTAATTTTACTAAAAACTTCTCATTTTCTCTAAATACTAACTACCACCAAATCTTTTAAGAAAACTCTTTCGACAACTACAATATTAGTCGGTCGCGTTCTCAAACAAATCTTTTTGGATTATATATAAAATAGAACAAAGATGCAATTAGAAAGCATGACACACAATAGTTCCCACGGAAAAAAAAGCATTTTTGTCGGAGCCAGCAAAACTAAATGACTAACATAAACAGAACTTATTTAGAATTAAAACATTATTGAATTACAATCTAAATCTTTACGACTAAAAAGAAATATTTATAACCGACGAAACTAATAAGTTATGAATCAAATTTACACGGTACGTAATGCTGTATTTACTTTCTTTTTTTTAAAGTGGCATTATCATACAACCTATTTTAAAAAGTATGTTTAAACACTGAACAAAATTTTAATTGAGAATGGCTAGCGTTAACGTTAAGTTTTTTTAATTTTGTCAAACAAAAAAAAATATTGAAACTAATTATTAACACAAATTTTTTTGAATTTTAGAAGTAGGTTTATAAAGTCGATTCTCATTATACAAATTACCAAGTTCGAACTTCGAAATTGCTAACAAAACTTTGTTTTAAAAAACGATTAAATATAAATGTTGTTAAATAGAATATATAAATGTTGTTATATGTCACAAAAACACAATATAAATATTTAAATTAGGTTAAACCAGATTTTTTTTATTGTTTGGCGCGACTTGAAACTGTATCAATTTGAACACCTACATTAATCGACGCCAACGAATTTTAATGCTACTAATTTTTTTTCGTCGACAATAAATCATTTTTTTTATCTTACCTTGAATCTTAATTTTTCATTTTATAACTACCGTCGAAGAAGGCTATTAGATTTGCTAATTACCAATTTGCACCTATTCAAAGTACCGTAATTTAATTTGGTATTTAATTTTGACAAAACTTTAGTACGTAACAATTTAATAATGTAAACGAATTTGTTTATGATTCAATTTATACATCGTCAAGTTGTGTAGAGATTGAAGCCTGTCAAACTACCTTAATTATATACAATTACGTTTTATGAAACATTGAGTATAAGAAAAGCTCAGGTTATGTAATTGGGCGCGGACTATATTGCCAATAAATACTTTTATTATTACAGATTTTTAAGTGAAATTTTTAAATAAGTAAACACTGCAAAGAGATATCAATGGGTGTATACGCGGGTAACTCGCTTATGTAAACAATCATCTTATAAATAAAACACGTGAAAGTTGCAGTAAATTACATCCAAATAATTTGCATTTGTTTAACTTAATAATGAATGTTAGATTTGTAATTTTTTTTACTTTTAGTGGTCGTTTTGTGGAGACACATTAAAAACTGGTATAGGTGTAAAACTAAGAATAATAGTAAACGTATTTTGCAATTCCAATTATAGAATTTAATTACATCGACTAGTTTGTACCTACTTAAGCACTTACACACAGACTTGTTTTTTTACATTAGTGATGATACTTGATCTTGGAGTTGGAGAAAGTAAAGTAAGTATACTTGTGTACAATTTATAATTGTGTAAAATAACTATTGTTATCAAAAAATAAAATTCAAACTGTTATATGCGATTTTTGCAAACTAATATTTATTAATATAACAATATTAGCTTATAAATAAATTAATTAACAATTTTAATTAAATTAAAATTTTAAATTTGTGCTTGTTTTTGTTCTTGTGTGTAGTATAAGTTTCCTTCAACATTAAGTTTAGTTACCCAATTTTTTTGTTTAAAAAATGAATAAAAGATATTTATCGTAGTTAGACAAAATAAAGTCTTTATAGTTGTATTTTTAATTGTGCTAATTTAATGGCTGATCAATTTTTTTTTCTAAAGTAAAACTTAATATTTTATGTTCATGTAATAATTTACTTAACCTATTGAAAAATTATTAAACATAAGTTGGTACGGTATACCAAAACATTGACAGTGTCAAGGTCATTTAAAAATGAACTTATTGGCACATTCTACTAGAGCTTTTATGCTTTAACAAAACTATTTTCTTAAAGTGCTGACCTTGTCTTTCTATAAAATAAACTCATAGCAAGAAGAAAAATGACATTTAGAACAGCATGTGTGTACTATAATGGCAACGCTCCATCTTATGATTAACATCTTAAGACTTAATGCATTTGATTCTTAGGTAAAGATATGAGTATTGATTACATATTAAAAATAAAAAATTACTAACAATTGCAAGTTTGTGCGCGATGATTAGGTTTAGTTTAGTTATGTACTAAAACATACATGCACAAAAAATATGCATTTAAAATATGTGTCTCTTATTAGTGTTATTGTTTAATTCGTAAATATACGATATAATAATTATTAAAAAAACTATTTATTATGGAATAGGAGAACTTTTTCTTTAAGTACAGAAAACCTGTATCATTTTTACCCATCACTTTAACAAAATTTTCAATTCGCCGAAATTTGATATGCCAGTAAAAAGGATACACGTGTTCAAGATTTGCAATTGGTTAAAAAATTACATTTTTTTTTAAGTCATTAGATTTATTTTGACAAAATTGTTTTTGCAGTTTTTAAAAACAATAAAACTTAATATATCTTAGTTGGAAACCTAACAAAAGTGCTGTAACCTTCAAATAATCGATTATATACGTCTCTTTCAAATAAGCTACAGAAGCAGCATGAATCAAAAGTTTCTCATTTACAATATGATAAGAAAAAGAATTAAAAAACATTCTAAAAGATCATGACAGTCTTATAACTCACTCAATAAAAAGTCAACATTATTACAAAACCTTTCTGCAGAGAAAAAACGGAAATTTTGTTCCCGCCGACAATAAGAATTATAAGAAGATTCCAATCTTTTAATTTGGACGTCAGCAATTTTGCCTGAATCTATGACTAGTTTAGATCACACGGTAGATTATTGAGTTAAGATTAATTGATTCGATAAGGTTTTGTAAGTTTTCTAAACTTGAAATTCGTTGTCGCCAAAGTTTTCTGAATGTACCCCAATTTTTAGGTATGTTGAAATTGATAGTTTCTTGCTGTCAAAAACAGACCTGAAAAGCTCTTCTTGGTCTTGCTTCCATCTAACTCTAGAGGTTCATAGCTCTAACCAACTCAAAACCAAATAAGAGAAAGTTAGAATTAATCTACAGTATTAAAGATCTTAGAGAGCGCCAACTGCTTATCTATAAACCTCGACAAAACCATGCTAAACATGCGAGAATGAAATCCACTTAATATCCTCTTAGAAAGAAACATTAGATTCATAAAAAACCTAAAATGTAAAAATTTATATACCAAAACAACACACTCCTAACCAATTCGATTAAAATAATTAAATAGTAGTGTAATAGAATAATATTACGTGGCAATAAATTAAAATTTAATTTAAAGATATGTCAAAATTACTTGTACTGCACGGCTAGTAAAACTCGAAAAAGCTTAAGATTGTTAATTGTGCATAAATAACTAAGCTAACACACTCTGTATATACTAACTAAAGCTACGTTTTTATTTCATATAGGCAACCAGAGCTAGTCATTTATCCCCCTCGCTAAATCATTCTACGCGCGAAACTAATTGACAACTTCGGTTACCACACAGTTTTACAATAATTTTTAATATGAAATTAATTACAACAAAATTCCAAAGTAAACAAACGTTCTGTATCGTATATTATTATTATTATTATTATTTATTGTTAATTGTTAAGCCATTCGGCCTTACAATGGGTTACGTTACATCTTTCTCTTACATAATAATATAATTTGTACAGAAATTTAAAAAACTAAAAGAAGAACTTTCTCCCCTAAAATCTTCCCATTACCATCTTACTATTCTAATTCGTTAGACCTAACCCTCCTCTCTTATCCTTCTTTCTTTTACTGCTTTCATCAAATCTAATCCCTCCCCCTCCTCTCCAAGCAAAGCCTTTCTCGCCCTCATTTCTTCCTTTAGCTCGCCACACTCCTCACTCAAGTGCTCTATGTCCTCCCATCAATCCCCACATAATCTACATCTCCTCATTACATCCTCCTTTCAATACTTATTTAAATTCTCCTCATTTCCACATCTAAACCTGGCTATAAGCCGTTTCTCTCCTAAGCTTCTCCTCCCCATCAGATACTTAGGAACCCCCCTGGACACTATATTCCCATACCTTACATTGTACTTTCCTTTCCTTATCTTTCCTTCCCTCTCTTGCATCTGCGAGTCTTTATCTCTTCTTACTATCTCCTCCGTATTTAACCTCCCTTCCTCTCTCCTTCTTTCCACCTCTTCTCTTGCGAAACCTTCTCGTTGGTAGTACAGTTTCCTTTCTTCCTGCCCATATATGTTTTTGCTATCTTTTACCGTCCTCCAGCAACATTGCAAAATTTTACATTCTCTCCTTACCTTCATTTTCTCTTCATAACCCATCGGCCTTTTCCCTGCTTCTATTCTAATCTTCTCTAAATTCCCAATCTTCTCTATTTTGTACCCTGGCGTCTCTCTGTCTAAACCTAGTATCCATTTCCAATATTTTATTTGTACCCTTTCTAATAGGTTCTACTCTTCCCAACCCCATACCTACAGCCCGTACATCATCACACTTTTAATCAATTTTTCAAACAGCCATCTTCTCTTCTCGATTTCTTTCCCAAATACTCTTTTCCCTAAACTCCATACCTGCCCTAATACTTTGTTACCCTTCTTTGCTAACTCCCTTATATGCGCCTCATTTTTATTATCATACCTTCGCCTGTATCCCAAATATGTCACTTCATTCACTGCCTCTCTCTTCTGTTCTCCCCAACTTAACTCCTCCTTTTTCTTCCCGCCTCTCCTTTTTTGAAAAACTACCATCTTAGACTTTCTCACATTTAAACCCAAATCTTTCCTTTCCAGATACCTCTTTATCGTATTTATCATACCTTTTATCTCCAACGCATTTTTTGCCACCATGACCATATCGTCTGCATATGCCAACACCCACACTTTAATCCCTCCCTCCATGACAACCCCACCACACTGACCTCTTTTCAACACTTCTTTTATGTCTCCTATATACAGTGCAAATAAAATAGGGCTAAGAGGACACCCCTGCCTTAGCCCCTTCCTCGTCCAAAACACTTCACTAACACTATCCCCTATTTTTACCCTATTATTAGTCTCTTTATATATCCTTTCCAGTTTCCTTACTAGTTGTTCCTTTATTCTCCTTTTCCTTAACACCCTCCATAGCTTTTCCCTATTCACATTATCAAACGCAGCTTCTATGTCCATAAAGAACGCGTATACCTTACCCCTTTTCTTATCTAGCTCTCCATTCACTAACTGTTTCAATATATAAACATTGTCTATTGCCCTTCTTCCTACTCTAAATCCCATCTGCCAATCTGGTAATAGTCTTTTTTCTTCCACTTCCCTTTCCAACCTCCTTTGTATAATCATGGCATACAATTTATAACTTACATTAGTGACACTAATTCCTCTATAATTCTTTACCTCCTTCCTATCCCCTCCCTTATATACCGGCAACATTAAACTTTCTTTCCCTGGCAATTCCTCCCCTTTCCATATTGTATTAAAAAATTTTCTTACATTTTTTCTTACTCTCTCCCCTACATATTTCCATTGTTGTCCTTGCGTATAGTCCGTTCCTGCCGTCTTTCTTAATTTTAGTCTATTTATTGCTTCCTCCATTTCCTCTTTCGTTATCTCCCACCCCTCATGCATTGTGTTTACTCCTTGCAATATCATCTGCCCTGGTCCTTCTGTTGTTCCCTCCAAACGCTCCATACAATAACCCAACCACACCTTTATAACCGTTAAACCTCCTCTCCTCTTACCTCTTTTTCTCTCCTTGTTTAAAAATTCCCACACTTCTCCTTCTTTCTTTATTTGCTTTACTTGTTTCTCCATTTCCTCTTTATACGACGTCTTTCTCTCAGAAGATACATTTTTAAAATTCACTTTCTTCTCCTTAAACTCCTGCACATTTATTATACCTTTCTTCCATCTTCTTCTAGCATTTCTCATCTCTGTTTTTGCCTCTCTACATTCTTCTTTTTATTCCACCACCTATTTTCGTTTCTCTTTTTTCCTTGTCTTCTCTCAAACCTTTTCTTTTCTACTGCCTTCCAACCTCTACCAACCAGTTGCCTCTACCAACCAGTTCCTTTTTATGCCCGTTAGTATCCCTTCCCTTGCTCTACCTTTACTTTCTCTTCTAGTTGCAAATTTCACCTTCCAATTATAACCCTCTGGTAATTTTTCTTTCCATACTTCTCAGTCTTTTTCCTCCAACCATGTTTCCTCCATTCCCATCATATCAAAACCCTCTACGTATCTCCAGAAATCTATCTATCCTTCCATCCCCCAACACTTAGTTTTTGTCCCTTTCTTTACTAGAGTTCCTCTCTCCTCATCCCAAAACCTTTCTTCACCTTCCACCCACACTTTCAAAAATCCTATTTTAATACTTTTCCCCTCTCCCTTCATTTTACTCCGCTCATATCTTATCTTCTTTTGTATATCTATTTCCCTTCTCGTCATGTCATCGTCTAAATAAATGCTCGTACCTCTTAACCTTCTTTTTTGCTTCCATACATCTAACTTATCCTCAAAAGCTCTGCTAGCTTTCTAGTTTCTACCACTGTTTTCTCAATATTTCAATCTTTTCTTCATCCATTTTTTCCCTTCCTCCTTTTGCTTCTTCTTTCCATCTTTCACTTCCATACCTCTTATGATTATGTTTTTCCCAGCTTCTCTCTATCTTCTCCAATCTGGCCTCCAACTTTCTATACTTTTCTTCCATTTCTTCAAATTTCCTTGTCCATTTTTCATTTGACTTTCTTATTCTTCTTTCATCTCCTTTCCCTCTTTATTATTCTCTTCCAACTTCTTAGCCATCTTAATTTATTTCTCTCTTATACTCTTTACCCCCTTTAACAGTTCTTTACACATTTCTACTAACTCCCCATCTTTCCTCTGTTTTCCTTCCGCTACCGGTGATTTCCAAACTTTGGTGCTCTTCCTGAACACCTCCTCCACCGTAGCTTGCCTTTTTCTTTTTTCTTCTGACCACCCTTTCTCGGAATCCGACATAATTTCCCTTCTTCTCTAAACTTTACATTAATTAACTGTCTGCCCTTTTTGAATAACGAAATGTTAATTATATTAAAATCACCAAAAAAAATAACTACGTGTTTTATGACTTAACGAATTATTAATTAAATTAAATTTATAAATGCAAAATATAAACGCCGGAAAATTCACGTTGATTATAATAGTATCTTATCCGCACGCCGCACCTTATATCGTAATCAAACGATTACGCTTTAAATGCACTACTGCGTTTATCTACCTTTAAAAAAATTTAACTTTAGTTTTACTACCATTAAAACGCGTTATTTTAGATTTAATAAATTAACGTATCTGTACAACCTTCTTCTTTCACCGCCAAAACGTAACTCCTTCTTCTGTATCGTATATGACCAGACCGTTAGTCGAATCTTCTCCACCAACACAATTACGTCAATATTAGAATACGGTAGTTGACTTATCCTTTTAATTAGCGTTATATTGGTTTATTAGATTAAGTTTGACCTGCAAAATCTTAAATTTCTGCTAGTTTCTAAAACTATCTTGGATACTTAATTTATCTGATATCGTCAAATTATGCCAATCCCTAAAAATCGGAGCTTTAAAATTATCCGGAGCTTTAAAACGCTGTGTTTTATACAACACAAGCGGCAGTTTCTTCTATAAAACAAAATTTTTGTTTTATGACGAATTACGGCGTATTTTTTTACAACAAATGCGAACATTTTTTTTTTTACGACAAATGCGGAGAATGTCACAACGTAAGCAAAATTACAACATTAAATATTACAATAAAATAAACCAAGCTACAACGTGGCAAAAGTGACATTACGAAATTTGACTAATGGTCCTGTGCGTTAACTATAATTTAATTGGATAATAATTATAAAACAACGATTTATAATTCTAACTATTAAAACCTAAATATGGAAAGTACAATTTTGATATTCGTCATAATGACGGTAGATTAATCTAAACATGTTGTAAATATTTATAAACTTAACAGGAATTAATCTAAATTTGCACGATCTTTTTCTTCTGACACGAGAAACCATCAATGCCATCCCAAAGCGAAAACATGCATTTTTTCCTTACTTATAAAAGTACTACAAAATTTCCTAAAACGTTACAACTGCTTAGGTGCAATCAACGGCGAAAAAATATTGGCATTACTCTGCTAGGTAAAAGTAGGTATGCATTTTTCAATTATAGAAGTCAAAAGTTGTTTTAGGAGTTGTAATTGCTAAATATTCGTTTATTTTAGTGGGTTTTGAACTCAATAGAAGAATTTTAGATGAGGGTGTCCTGTACAACAGAAAATCTTTGTCTAAGTTTGATGTCAAATTTTTTTATATTTTTTGATTATCAAGGAAGTCAAATAAATCATAATACCATAACTTGGTACTCTTGTCTAGACTTAAAATCTTTTCTGACATTGCTTCAAAAACTATTTACTTTTTGTTATGATTGTATTTTTATTAGCGTTAGGATCTATTTGTTTTATTTTTTTAAATAATTATTTATAAACTGCTGCCTTTTACCACGATCGTATAACTCTAATTTTAATTCACCATAAACAGGGCGCAAATTTGTAGTTTGATAAATTCGCTCACTATTTTTCGTTGATTTTTATTTAACGCCATTGTATTAGAAAAACAAAACTGACAACATGCGATTCACTATAAAAGTTTTTATAAAATTGTTTATTTATGCAGGCTGGTCAGCGCACAGGTTCCAGTATATCATACTATAGGAGTATGGCGCAGGTCGACCCAACCGAATTTCAATACTTTTTCCGTAGCTGGCAAAAGTGTTTTTACTTGCTCAGATTTGCTCACACGATATATCTGAAAAAGTGTGACTGTACAGGTCTACCTTTGAGGTCAACCGCAAACTCCAAAGTAAATTCACTACAGACATAACATAAATTGTTTGGATAGTTTTTGCAACCGGTATTTTTCGTAATATTTTTGTACAAAACTAAACATGCATTTTTATTTTATGGCGCGATTTAATTTTCCTTTATTACCATAGCAAGTTTAGTCATCCGCACGTGTTTGTTACTTCAGAAAATTTCAATGACTAATCAATAAGACCAACACGGAATATAATAACTAAACCGTATTAGTTAGATGTCTAATTTGTCAGCCGTTAACCTTACGTTAAATCAGGCAATTAAAACCAACGTTGTTAGTTGTTTTCATCGCCATAAATTGATTCTAAAGATAAGCGGGATTCACAGGTGTAAATCATCTTCATTAATACGTTTGTTACAGGTTACTGGATAAGTCTCAGCATTTATGAAGAAAATTATGATTGTCGCAATATAATATTACTGGAAAAACCGTTTGAACGCCCTAGGAAACTTACTAAAAGAATATTAAATCTATGAAAAGCAATATGCCCGACACCACTCTAAATTTACCTCTAAACGCCAATTTAATTAAAAATAGCTTAATCCGCTTACTATTCTGAACGAATTGTTCAACATCATAATTGCTAAAAGCGTACTAGAAGTAACTGGAAATGAAATTTGAATAAAATAAGAGTTATTTACAAGTTTGCGGATACAATTTGACCGCACTTTCAAATGTGCAAATGAGAGTGAGTATTGTTCGCAATCACTTTTTCGTAAATGTCAAATAAAATTAAACATTTTACAAGCAGTGGAGTCCGCAAGCAGTAGCTGCGTAAATTTTTTCAAGAATTGTTACATGCATTACTGCAATAATTTTTACAATTTACAATTACTTATTTATTATTTGTTTAACGTTCATGTCTCATACCTTTTTTCTTACGAAAAGATAAAACACTTATTAGTTACAATTATCGTAGATAAAAATAGTTTGCGATTGCAATTTTGCGCAAGTGGAAAAACGCAAAAGAGTAATGACTGCCTATGTTGATAATCTAATAAATGTAATAGAATCAGCCAGATACAGTCTGCCATTTAACGTCATCAGTATGTCTAATGTTAAGTTTTTGGAATTTAAGAATGTGTGAGACATTCTTAAATACAATAATTCTTAAAATTAGTAAAACTGTTGAAAGCAAAATTGGAAAAATAATCCAACTGTCTAAAAATTAAAGAATGTATATTCCGACCGATTATCATGTGATATAACATTTAAAAAAAGCGAAAAAGCTTTAGATAGTTCCAGAAGAACAGAATTGAAAAAAAAATGAATCTAGAAACTAGAATCTCTTACAACAAAAAAAATTTCTTTCAACAATGATTGATTTTTTTTTCTGGTTCAAAATAGAAAAAAAATTATGTTACTTTAGTGACGTTATTTTTTAGCGCCACATTCATCATTTCATGTGGCATTTACGTCGTTTCTAATGTGCACTTACGGATTTTTCTATTTGATCGCGAAGTTTTCATTGGATAAAACTTTATTTGTTAATCTGAATTAATTTTTTTTTATCAGAATCAGGTTTTCGTTAGTTTTTTATATTGCATTGTCAATAAAATATATATAAAAAAAATGAAAAACGGTTTTTTTAAAATTTTTTTTACCTACAAAATCCAATTTTGGCACTTACTAGCTTTGACGTTTCCACTGAGAAGTGTCTTTTTTTTGAGGTCAAGAGAAAGCCCAATGGCTAAATTTTCAAAGTTTTCAAATAAAAATTTCACAAAGTACTCAACTGTTCGAATAAAATGTTTTATTTTAAAAAAGAATTAGTAAAGATACATTTTTTGAGGCTTCGAAACTCACCTAACCGCTAAGGTAATAGAAGAACTGCAAGAGTGCCACTGCTGAATGGCTTTTCTAAACACTAATTATTTATTACTATTTGTTTAATACTCCATGTAGAGTAGATTGCAAATTCATAATTAATATAATGCAAAAAATCCTTTCAGTGAGTGTACTTCGTCTACTTCGGCAAAAGCTTCAGCTGTAGTTGGTGCAATAATCAGTATCATTAAAAATAATAATTGTACTATAATTTTTAACACAAAATAATAATAATACATCGTTTGCAAATGTCAACAATGCTACTAATGCCAATTTTCCAAATTATATATAGTTGTAGTTAGACGAGGTCTTCGGTAAAACTCCGGCGTTGGTATAAATTAAAGCTTTGAAACACATAAATATAAAAACTAATTTAACTCAACGGTTAGTTTATATAGTTGACAAATATAAAAAATGTAAACAATTTTTATGTTGTTTTTCTTGGTATCTATTAGAATACCCGCATTTTGTAGCATTTTGACAATTCTTAAATAAAATAAAAATAAAGGTTAACTATGTTGTTTACAAAATGCCAAATGTATTCTGGTATTAAAGTTAACAAAAAAAAACAGTGTTAAATATGTGTTTGTTGTTTAGCTATACGCAATTTATTTGATCTGCGTTAAAAAAATTATCAAAGAAATAACAAAAATAAAATTAGTGGATGTAGATAAATTACTACAAAAACACCAAGTTACATGGCATTATTGAGTTTTACTTCAAATAGAAAAAGTTAGGCAACGAACAAATTTTGTTAAAAGTTAATAGTTTTAGCAACTTGAACTTTTTGTTCTGTTTAATATTTTTGCGTCTATTTGAGCGTTATCACAATTTTTTTTAATATTTTTTTAGTGCAAACTTTTTTTTCTTGTATTATATGTTTTATTTTTTGGTTTTTATTATTCTTTAGTGCTGAATTATAATTTTTTCCATTTCTGAAAAGAAGATATTGCGCCCAATAATAAAAAACATACTTAAATCCGCAACTAATTGTATAGTTTTAATTTGCATTTATTTATTTTTTTAAATTAAGTCATGTTGAACATTTTTCAAGACTCCACGTTTAATATCTAAGTAATGAACAAATTGATAAATAAAGTTAAAGTATTTAATATTTAACTAAGTCTTTAAATTAACGTAATTTACCAGTTTGACGACTATCATCAGCACACCTTTTTTTAAAAAAAAACTCAACATTGCATGATTGAATGGCTTAATTTTGCTAAATAGATTTTGCATTTAAATTTCATCACGTTCGCCCACAACTATAAATATTGTTCTTTAAGAAAATGACTTTATAACGGCATTATTTTGGATAATTTATCGGTTTTATTTTTGAGCGCACTAATTAAGCATGCAAAATAAATTTTTAAATTAGACAGGAGACGTCTAATAATCGTCTGATCTGCATACATTTCCCATTACTTTTATTTTTCCAATACGAAAACATCAATTTTCAATCATTATATAAAAATTTAAATTATATAATACATCACATTGACCTATATTAATCGCAATAAATTTTTAAACGCAGCACAAAGCGGAGAAATTTTTAATTGCACACCAAAGGATAAGAGTTTTTTTTTGGCACACCGATCACGATTTTTAGTGTTTACGTGTGAGGATTTTTCTAAATAAGGAATAGAAATTAATTGCACGAGTTCATAAATTAAATATTTGATCTGATTGAAGCGCAACATAAAAACTGATTAGAATCTAAAAGTTCATAAAAACCGCGGCGTAATAACTTCCTAAATGTGAGATAAAGAAAATTGCAGTGTGGGAACAGGAATTCTTAGAGCCGTTTTATACGTAAAGACTAATAAATTCTAACGTATACGCTATTTGTCTTGCTAGAAGTTCTTGTATAACATGTATCAAAGTTGCTCTTAAGAATATTCCACGCTTCACTGCATTATAATAGTGATTTTGAAATATTCAAACACAGATGTACATTAAGATTTTCACAATAGCGTGAACTTTACATGTGCTCGGTGTTAGATACAAGACCTTTACCACCTTTTTTTATTATTCTTAGTACCATTATTATTATAAAGATTCACAAATTAAAGTGAAACGTTTGAATAATTTGTATAACTCAATCATCTGCTTGGTACGAAATGTGTTAATTAAAATCACTTAATTGTTGAATGCTCGATAAACTTTAACCCTTAAACAACTCCTTTCTGTTAATTATAAAATAATAAACTCTGATCATATAATTATTAATCGCAATGGAACACTCGACTAATTTGGTGAATGTTAGACGCCCTTATTTCACTATGTAGAACACTGATATATATATCGCTAATCAGATATTGTAAAGCTAATTAATTATTCAAATAATTACAAAAATATGTAAAATGCTTTGCTTTATTAATTACATACTATTATAAAAATATTATCGATTTCGTTGATCGCTAATTAAAAATACATGTTAATAATGATTAATTATCTAAAACGAGACAATTCTTTAAACGAAAATTTACAACCAGTAATTCACTGCTAGTGATAGCAATTCATCGTTTACACAACTCCCGTCTCCTTAACAAATTGCTGCCAGCGAAATCATCTCAGAATTTTTTTTTTTAATTTGTGAATAAAAATATTATTAATGAGCATCAGTCTGAATTTATGTACATTTAATGTTATTTCTAAAATTAGTAATTCTAACATAGAAAGTGGATTAGAATTTACTTAATGAATATGTGTAATACTATAATCTGAACACTGCCGGCACGAGGGCCGTGTGAGCAGGGCGCTCGGTTGGGAAGGGCGCCAAACTGTCAAATAAAAAAAACAAAATTATAAAAAATGTATTATCAATATAATAAACATCAATAACATGAATACAAGAATTGATCAGTAATAACAACAATAAAAAACATAATACATTATTTATATTCTATAACTAAATACTGATCAAAGTTTTCTATTTATCAGTTGATTATAATCTGTCAATTAAATCTAACAATAAGTAATTTTGATAAACGGATTGGAGCGTATGGAAGAAGTTTTCTAATGACAACCTTTAATTTGAACATTACTAGAATCTATGCGGTAGATCGAGCAAGTTGAGTCTTTTGAGTCTTTGCGTTTGAGCAGTATTGTATAATAAACTAACTACTGAAGGATTAGGATGCATTTGGAATGTAATACAAGACAGTAGTTATCAGACGTAAGACTTTGGATTGTTCGTTTCCAATATGTCATTGTTACATCCATACCTAGATTCCGTACTCCAAACGAGTTGCAATGCTACCTTGTACATAAAATTTTTTTTAGGTGATCATTAGGATTTCTGTCTAACAACCACTAGTATTTTTTCAGTTTTAATCTAACCCGTACTCTCTTTTTCCTATATATGAGAACGTTATCCAAGTTTCTTATCTAAATGAATGCGTAGGTATCTAACACTATCTACCTGTGTCTGGCCGTTTGTGTGGAGCGATTCTATAAAGAAAAAAGAATGTTTCGTTTTTTATTTTTTTTATTTGTCCTGAGGGTGGAAGATGTGCCTTTTGCTTTATCACTGAGGTGTGTAAAATTTGAGTTTGATAAAATAATATGTTGAGGTTCCTCTCCACTTGAATTCGCGGTAGATAGTTCTATAGTAGTGTACAATAGAAAAAAAATCCTAGAAATCACAAATCTCATATTTAAAGAATTTGGTACCTTTGAATTTATGGTAGATAGTGGTAAGTATGATGGCTAGAAAAATTGTTAGCAATCACAAATCTTTATTTAAAAACTTTGTCACATTTTTGTACAGAGTAGTGATTACTTCTACACATTAATGAATTGTTTTTTGGTTTTAAGCTTTAGTTTGGCACGAATAAGACCGTCTCTTACTTCGTTGCCACATACTAAAGAAGTAGCTTCCGTTACCAGCTTTATGCGTTGTTCAACCGCCTGAGTGTGGCAAGGTAACTTCAAAATGCTAATGTTGTCAGGAACGTTTAAAATCATATTTTTCAAATCCTCAGTCAAAATATGTCTTATTGATGGTGGTTCGGTAACTTCAGAGAACTGACAATCGATCATATCGATGTACTCTTCGGCTTTGAAATTAAGTTTGAGCACTTGAAACACCCGAATAGTGCCCTGATTAAGACTTGATGCTCTACGTCTACACTTGAGAATCCGCCGTAAACCTAATTCCCAAACGTATTTTTGTTCATCAGCTAACATCGCCAACAGAATGTTTTCAGGATGGCCGAAATACGCATTTCTTTGTAATATTGGATCCACTATATTTTTAAGTTCGTCAGATAGGTAACGAGACTTCTTGATAATTCCAAAGAAATATTTAGATTCGTCCATACAAGTAGATTTGGTTTTAATCTCAAACCAGCTAGAAGAGTATACCTTGATCACATATTTAGCGAAAGTTTTCAGTTTCATTGATGGTTCTATTGTAGCTACATATAACCTGAGAATTTTGTTTGCGGTTGTTAACCAGCGCGAGTGTGACATCTTCCCAGGATCTCGCAGGGATAAAGACGATGATATATCACCTCTAGAAATTCCTTTACATATATCGAAGAAATATTTCTGATTCGTACTCAATTCATTTGGACCAATAATCGCAATTCCGCTTCAATTGGCTCAAATGCGACAACGGACAACTTTGTGCAAATTTTTAGCATCTTTCCAATTGCACCAGAGAATCCTTTAGGATCATTTGTCTTTCCATCTAGGTGTTGCATTAAGTGGCGGAGAGGTAACTCATTAGTGTGTAATAAACATACCTGCCATTGTAATAGACGACCTATGGACTTTTCTAGTTGTCGGATAACACCATTTTTCAAACCTACATTTATGACAGTACCATCGCATCGAACTGCTTGCAATTCATCCACATTGCAATTTGCATGAAAATCCTTTAAGAATGTCATGATACTTAATGCACTTCCAGATTTTGGTGTGATATGAGCGAGGTATTTACAATTAGGCTCTGAAATTAACACAGAATGTTCTTCAGTGACTGTTTTCTTTGTAATATTTCGTGTCTATTTTTTCTTGCTGAATTGTCTTCTCTTTCCTACCGTCCAAATAAAATCCTTTAACTGCTGATGACTTTTTCCTGTTTGTTCTGGGAGTTCTGTCCGTCTATTCTTCCGTTCTCTCTTTATGTTACTTCTATCCACTATTTTTGACGGATTTTCATTTGATATAACTTGAAAATCCTAGAGAACGGCGCTTACTAGCATTGATGCTGATCGATCCGATATCCCTGTTCGATCGCACGCTTGGGCTACATTGCGTAATTTAATTCGTTTTTCAAAACCCGAAGAAAATAGTGTTTGAGATGATGTTGACGTTTCTGAAATTTCTGATGTAGCAGGCTCTTCTACAGAAGTCGTAATATTAAAATTACAGGTGTAAATGTTTCTTTAAGTGTCTTCGTTGTAATGTCCGGAACCTTAGATGTTAATAATTGAGATACTTCTTTAGCTTTCCTTGCAAAACTCTTTTGAAGAATTTGGCTGATTTTCTTATCAATATTACCAAATGCCATCTTACGAGCTGTTCGTTGGTCCACTAAAAAAACTCTTTCTCGTTTAGGCACTTTAATTTTGCACTGACAATTACAGAAGTTTTTACATGTGCAGACGGATATATCAAATAGCGTTTTTTCACTGAGCTTTCTGAATGTTATCACTTTTTCTTGAGATTTCTTTATGTTCTTTTTTATAGCCTTATATTTTTCATTAAAATTCGCTATCAAGCTCAATATTTTTGATCAGAAATTATTGGAATTGATGTTTCTTGCTATATATTTTTCAAATTCGCCAGTACAGCTCTGTAAATATCACTCACACTCAGATCTTTTCCATTCGCGTTCTCTTTTAACAATAACCTACACCACAAATAATATCTCATAACATTTGAGTTTGTAGGAAGTACATTGCCATCAAATTCCTTAGATAAACCGAACATTTCACAAAACAATTCTTTACGTGTTTTCGGCATTTCTATATTACGAAAAACGTTCTGACAACCGCGAAAGTGAACTAAACAGACACTGAAATATGCGAGAGACTTGAGCCGAGACGTTGTATTATTAGGACATGCGCACTGCGCCCTCATTGCGCAGACGCAGTGATCTGAAATATTATTACACTGATTTTAGGCTAAAATTGCTGTTCTAGTTTATACTTTGATAAAGAAAAGCGAAAAGGAACCTCAAGATCATATTGAAAATGTTTCAAATTTTAATCACTAACTACTTACCTCAAGACACGTCGTTTTACACCACAAGCGTTTTCAGTTTTGAAAAAAAATTTTCATTCTACACTACTGGCCGTTCATGCTTACTTCTGGGGAGCACTCTCTCTATATTGTGAAAATCACATTGATTGATTTATTCTCGTTCATCTTGATATGCCATATTTGGGCCACTGTGTTGCGTGCAAAAATTTCATAACGTAATACCCTGTAAATTGGTTGAATTAAAATTAGATTAGATTTCTTTTCTCTGTCAATTCCGTCATTTTGCTGTCAAGACGTTAAACCGACAACTACCTAAAATGGTCTGTGTCGATTAAAACTGGAAGTTTTCAATAACATTAACGGTAATGGAAATGAAATTATAATTTCAATACGCCGTTAAAGTAATTTATTCGTCACAGAGTAAGCTATTTACATCCGTTAATAATCTACTATATTAAATTAAAGTTTTTATACCTGTTTAATCTTTCTTTTATAGTAACATATCTTTCTCTTTTATTGTGGTTACCCGAACATCAGAGTAACGAGGATTATGAACCTAAAAATTCGTTACAAGCTTGGACCGTCTGTCTTGATCGAGGCAGAAGTGTTAATTATAAAAGATCTGGCGCCCTTAAATATTATTTACTTGAACCTCTTCGATCTCCGACTGTGTGAGTTGGCCGTGCAAGGTTTGTAAGACCCATAAACTTGTAACAACTCTTGTACAACACGTGAATGTTTTAAGAAATTAGTTTCAATTTACGCAAGCATCAGGTTATGTAGCGTACGATGTCAAAATAGAAATGACAACTTTCGTTTTCTCAACCGGAATGGACCAACGATGCCCGATAGATGGCGTCGAGAAATGGAAAAGTAAAACAGGTAAATACTCGAAAACTTTTTTACAAACAACCAGTGTGTCAGTTAACAATTGAATTGGTTCACTTACTATCGCATCAGTATACTGTCTACCAAGGCACGCCATCGTAATCGTTTTCTGACAGGAGGTGATTATAACGCAAAAACACGCAGTAGAGGTTCAGATTAACAGCACCAAAAGAAAAATAACTTACAAAAGCCATAGAAAGCAATAATTTAAATTGGTTATCTACAGGTCAACCTACTTACTGGCCGTCAGACAGAATTCTGCCTGGATCTATCTTCATTCACAATTTGCCTATCGTAATCGGTATAATAAAAATGCTTGGTGGGTTCCGGGAAAATATTAAAAAAACTTTCACATAAAGGAATCAAAGGTATGACGCAAATATTTAACACAATTCTGTGCACTGGTCATTTCTCAGCCCATTGGAAAGTTGCCCTAATGATATATATATATAACCGGCTATACATTCCATTGCGGAATTGATGCCGTTTCTATTGGAGCTCTTCAAACTGTGTTAGTGAGTTGGTTCGTCACTCCTCTCCACTTTTCTTTCTTTTTTAGTTGCGTTTTCTTGCCTCTTCCACTATTTTCCTCCATATCTTCCTATCTTTCATTTTTTCTCTTCATTTATCAATTCTCATAGTTTTTATATCATTTATTTATTTTTGGCCTCCCCTTTGCTCTCGTTTCTTGCGGCTTTCATTACAATATCTTCTTCGCAATTGATTCTTCTTCTTTTCTGTTTACATGCCTGTACTAACGTATTCTTATGGCTTTAATTTCTTTTTACTATGTTTTCTCCTTTTAGTATTTCTTCTCTTGCTTTGTTAATTTTATGTATAATTCTTTATTTGTCTTATTTGGTCCATATATTCTTCTAATTGTTTTTTGTTTAAATACTTCTAATTTTTCTGCATCTTTATTTGTGATGCGTATGTTTCATTTGCGTATAGTACTGGTCTTCTTGCTACTTTGTACATTCTTGATTTGGTTTCCTTTGTTATCCGTCTATTCTTAATAATTTCTTTAAATCTGTTGTGTTGTGTCCCGATTTTATTCTTGGTGCTATTTCCATGTTTCTTTCTTTTTTGCTACTTATGACTGTTACAAGTTATTTGTAAGTTTGAACATGCTCGAATTTGTATTTTCTTATCACGATTTCCGGTTTATTTTACTAATTTTCATATACTTAGTGTTCTTTTGATTTAATACTAATCCTAGTTTTCTTGCTTCATCTTTTATTTTCTGAGTTATTTCTTCCCAAGTAGCAAAAATCAGTTACAAAACGGTTGTAAAACTCTCTTGCAACTATGGTTTCAGTAAGGTATTTAGTAACAGAATAGTTGCTGAGTCTTTCCTGACACGTTGTCAATACCGGATTTGGTCAGTTGCAAGGCAACTGCAGTAATATTATAACCGTTTTACAACGTGTCTGAAACCGTTGCAATTACTACTTTGTAACTGTTTTGCAGCGTTGCTATAACGGTTTTTTACAAATCATGTTTACCTATTCTGAATCGTTTCTGTAATGGTTTATCATCACGGTTTTGTAATTGATTTGTAACATTGTAGTTACCGTTTACAGCAACTGCTATGTAACTGTTTTGAAAACATGCTTATTACTATTATTTGAAACTACTTTATAACCGCTTTGTTAAGCAATTTATCCAAGATTTTAGTTACTAACTGCATCATAAAGATTAAAACAAAAGTAGAGATAAAAATATATTAATAAAAAGATACAGATATATAAAAAGTTATAATAAATGTATATTATTTAAATTTTTATAGTTTCTTATAGAACTAAATTCAGACAAAAAAATACCTAAAAGAATTTTTACATCTGTTGCAGGTAGGTACCAGTAAACAGGTTTTTACTGCAAATTTTCAAGAAAAGCGGATTATGTCTATTATTTATAAATTTTGTAAATAGTAAATGCATAAATTTTGTTAAGAGAAAAATGTCTTTGTGTTAAAAGACCATGGCGGATTAAGATATTCCTCACACGTTATAGTTTAATGCGTCTACGTAATTCTTAGTTAAATATTTGTATTAGGCTACAAATGCACATGTGCAATTATAATCGGTTCAATGATCATCATCTCGACTGGTTTTTTAAAGATTATAGGTGTTCGCAATGGCGATCTAATTTACACGTTCTGATCACTGTGTGTAATATTATAATATCCTTGCAATCAAATTCTATTTTATCCTAGAAGAAAATAAAATCAATTTAAAATTTGCTTACTTATAATTGGCAACTAATTCTTCAACGTTGATTAAATTAGAAACAGTAGTTTAAATGCACGATTAAAATTATAGTAATATAATATACCAATAATTGTACTTACGTAGTTTTGAATTAGAATCACTTTCGGTACTGTTTATTGGATAATGATAATGGACTATGTGTCTTATAAAAATTTCTGTAAAATGCACTTCTTCTGTTGCTGTTTGAACGTATAGATTAACACTGTAGTGTAGTTTTAGAAATTCACACTTGTAACCATAGTTTCAAGACTGTTACACTCGAAACCGAAATGAAGGTTTTAATGCCACTAAATTGACACTGTAGTTACATAAGGGTATAAGAAAAACTTAGTTATAACCATAGTTGTAAAATGGTTATTTCTGTAATAGATTTGAAACCTCAGTAAATTACGAAAGTTGCTGCTACGTTGCTGCAACGGTTTATTTACCATGGTGCTAATGTTACTAATTTGCAACTGGTTACAACGTAACCACGGTTACAAAATGTTGCTTGGGTTATAAGCTTCTCTTGTCTCTTGTCACTACTGCGATGTCGTCTGCATACGCAATTACTTGTATTGACTTTTATATTATGGATCCGATTACTTTAGAATTTCTTATTACACCTTCTAATGCTATGTTAAATAGAGCTGCGGATAGTCCATCTCCTTGTCTTACTCTTTTTGCTTGTTTCACTGAGTTTGTTAATCCTTCTTGTGTTATTACAACTGCTTCTGATTCCTCCAATCTTGTTTTAATTATTCTTTTTATCTTGGTTGGTATTTCTAATGTTGATATGTCTCTGTCATAGCCTTTTTTATTACTTGATTTAACATGTGTATTGCATCAACTGTAGATTTTCTATGACTGAATCAATTTTAGTATTCTCCTACTTCCCTTCGTGTGTATTATACTTTATACACTGTATTTAGTAGCATTATTCTTCTATAGTTGTCACATTTTTAAAAATCTTTATTTTTTGGTATAGGCATTATTATCCCTAACCGCCATTCTTCAGGCATTACTTCTTTTTCCCATACTGCCACTAGCAACTCGTATATTCTTGTTTTTAGCTTGTCTCCTCCGTTTTTTAGATTATTTTTAATTCTTATTTACCTCTTCTTGTGTTGGATTTTCCACTGTTTTTCCTTCTTGCGTATTATTTGTTTTTCATCTCCGCTAGTACCTTTTTCTGATGTTTCTATGTTTTCTAGGTATTCTTGTCATTTCTTTAATTTTTCCTGTTATTGCGTTCTCCTTTGTTGACTGTCTTATGTGTCTATATAATTTTGTGTTGTGTTTGTTTGTTCTTATCTATGTTAATCTTGCCTCTCTTTTTTCCTTTATCATTTGATCGCATTCACCGTCGTACCAATTGTTTTTCTGTTATGGTTTGTACTGATGTTTCGATTATTGTAGTTTTTATGTTTTTCCATTCGTCTTCTATGTTTTCATTTTTGTTTCTTTTTTCTAGTTGTCTTTTGACTTCTTCTTGAAACTTTCTTTTGTTGTCTTCATTGTTTAAAATCTCAATATTTCATTTTTTTTCTATTGTTTTGGTTTTGTTTTCTCTTGTCAGTCTTAACTTTGTTTTGGCTATTACTAAGTAGTGGTCTGTATTTACACTGGTTTCTCTATATGATCTTACATCTTGCATTATACATTCTCTTTTCTTTTGTATTAGGATGTAGTTTATTTGGTTTCTTTTTGTTTGCCTTGGTCTTGTTTATGTGACTTTTTTTCTTTTTATATATGTACATTGTGCTGGCTATGGACAAATTAAATTCTTCTGTTAGGTTACATAATCTGATTCTATGATCATTAGTTTTTCCATGCAACGTTTCTTTGCTTGTTACATTTTGTATATTCTCTTTTTTTTCTATTATTGCATTCAGGTCCCCTCGCAATATAAGTGTGTCGTGTTTCTCGCACGTGCTTTTTATAATTCTGTAAAATATGCCCTTTTCTTCATTTGTTGCTACTTCGGTTGGTGCATATACATTTATTATAGAAATATTTGCTATCTGGTTTCTTAGATATGAGATTCTGCCATTTATTTTCCTGAATTTCATTAGTTGGTTTCTATATTTTTTATCCATCATAAACGCTGATCCATTACTTCTTTGTTTTTTTTTCTCCAGCGTACATTATTAAATATTTTTCTTTGTTTATTTGGACGTTATTCTCAATCTCACTTCTTGTTGTGCTAATATATAATTATTTTACATCTTTGCATTTTCTTATTTACTTATTTTATTTTTCCTATTTTTAATCGTGTTTTTTCTGTTGCATGTTTCTAATTTTGCCTTATTTTGATGTTTTCTCGTCTTTCTGCTCTTTATCCTTCTCCCTCGCCATTGTCCTCATATTGTTTTTTTTTTTAATTTCTGTTTGCTTAGCTAGTTTTTTGGTTTAGTTTCGTTCTTCGTCGTTGAAAATTTCGCTAGTAGAACTTGTGTCCACATAGTCTTGCTTGCTTCTTGATGGCTTTGAATTTTCTGCTTCTTAAGCTATTCTTTTATTGTTGTTTTCTCTAAGTTTTTTTTGTTTATCCGGTGATCTTTTTATCGCTGATCGTTTCTTGCTTTTCGCTTCATCGTTCTCATTTTCTAAAGCGTCTTTTTCTTGCTGTTGTAATTGCTCACATAACATGTGTAATATTCTCAATTTATTATTAATTTATTGCCGATAAGATTTGCCTTGTAATGCTTTGTTTTCGCTTCTTTTATAAAGGTGTTCCTTTTCAATGCCGTACTTGTTTTGTATAACCTTCTGAAATCCAGATTTCCGCCCTTTTTAATTTATTAGTTGCTTTAAGGACCTCTATTTTCTTATTCCATAAATTAAATTCTATCATAACTGGTCTATTTTTCTCTTGTTTGTGTGATTTTCTGCCTATTCTCTTTATGTCGCGAAGTTCCGTTTCCATGTTTAATGTTATTTCCATTTTGCTTAGGATTTTCTTTAGTTTTTCTATCAGTATTGATTCCTGTTCATTGTCGTTTTCTTTTATTTCTTGTATAATCATTTTGTTTTTGCGTATTTCTTTCTCTAGTAATTCCATTCTTATGTTTTGTTTTATAATTTGAGCATTTAGTTTTTTATTCATTTCTTTGAGTTCCTGATCCTGACTTTTTATATTTTGTATTTCTAATTGTATTTTTTAATACGTTTCTGCCTTTCATCTATTGTTTTAAGCTTATTGCTTATTTTATCTAATGATAGTTATCTCAAAACTTGGAAAGCCATTAAAAGAGTCAACATCGTACAGGTCTATCAGCCTATTACCTGTCTTATCAAATATTTTTAAAAATTGCTATTAGAACGATTAAACCATCTCTTATCACCAGTTTGTATTAAGGCAAATCAATGCGACAATAGAACAAGCTCACAGAGTTACAAAGAAGATAAGACAAAAAAAGATAATTTTTTTTAAATTTTGCATTTGATTTTTCTTTGTCTTAAGAATATGAGATGAGATGTAAAAGAAGGTCTTGGAAACGATTTTAAGGGAATTGTGCGATATGTCCCAAAGATAGTTCTGAGGAAAGAAAGTTAGAAAAGAGCCAGTTTCCTAATGAGATAGAAATTTTAATGTTTGTGGTCTTAAATGACTAAGAAGATGTTATTGTGTAAGTTCCATTTCGAACGCAAGTATTTGTGGAACAAATGCAAGACGCTCTACCACTGCTCAACCACAAAAACGCAAGGACGTTATTGTTATTTTTTGTTAACTCCATGCTTGGACAAGGATTACCTAATTCGCTACTCGAGGAGGCGCCTGATAATTGACTGAAAAAGTCACTTCTCGCTGATTTCTGCAAAAACTGCTTTTATAATATAACAACAAACAAAAAAAAATCTATTATTAAATATCTTAATTTTAATAGTTTAATTTGTTTTGTTAATTTTTTGCGTTTTCTACTCCAAATCAAAACTTTTATAGAGAAACCAAATGTTTTAAAAAAATTTGCTTAGCTTACGTGCTTTACAAAAATATTATTTATAAAATTCTATTATAATTTATAACAAAGTTATGGTTAAAATTTTATCTAATCAGGTTAATTCTCGTCTCTACTAAATTATAATATACCGCATCTCATATTCTGTTAATGTCTTCTTTCTCGTATACTATTAACGTAATGTGGAATTATGAATTCTTAATTTTTGCTATTTGTTTTGTAATAAAGTTGATACGTGTTTTAGTAAATTGTATTGCACTATTTGTCGCTTTACGTTTGTTAAATTAAAAATTGTTATTGTTGATTTAATAAAATGATATTATAATTTAGTTAGAATTACAGCAATGAATATAGTGATTTGAATAATGATTATGTTACAAATAATTTTAATAATTTAAGTAATAAAGCAAATCTAATTACAGAAACTAAGTTTGGCAAAATGTTTTGCGTTTTATCAACTATAACGTTTTTCTACATCAACTTAAAAAGCTTTAATTTTTTTGTTTGAGATTCGATTAGAAATTATGTAAAAATGTTAAGTTAGTTAACAATAGCAATAGCAAAACTATAGAAAATTTAATTATCATTAGGAAAAACGCCAAGCTTACAGAAATTTGTTTTAATCCGGAAATTTGGGAGAAACAACTCCCAACTTCTAAATTTTAATTTTTGGTTACTACGCCATTTTTTTCTCTTAAAAATAATTTTTTAAATAAGATTTAGCAACAATTAATCGAATCCAGATAATTTTAAATAACAGTATTGCATACATTTCTTAACTGTTATAAATAAATTATACATTTGTTTAAATGAAAAATTTTGTAATTAATAAATCCCTCACAACTGATACGAGTAATGTCGAAAATACCACAAATTCCTTTCTAGTATTTGCGATAGCTTAAGCCACAGGTGCAGTTCATTTATAAACATATTTACATCTTGTATCTATATTTGCAAAGTGATAAATCTTTATTTAAAAATACATTAGCGGTTACAAGATGATTTAAATAAATTTCCAATCGTGTAAAACTTGATTGAATGAATTAGAACCGCATTAATAATTAATATTGTCGCGTCATTCAAAAATAATCATCGACCTATTTGGGAATTACCTTTTTCTACAATGGTTACATTCGAAAATTTTATTAAAAATGTAACTAATCTGTAATTGTTCAATAAATGTTCCCATAGCTTTAAGGTGTTTTGCGCCACTCTTAAAACGAAAGCGTTTATTTTAGCGTTAATGTGCGCTGATGTAATCATGATGCCATAAACGCAATTTTAGATTTTTGTCATATAGGGCACGTTCAGTTTATTATTATTATTTAAAAAAATCACTTGTGTGTTACTTACAAATTGTTTTTACGAGTTCAACATAATTTTGGTAAAACGATTAAGAAATTTTTGATTTTATGTTTATGCATTCGTGTTTATTATTATAATCTTAAATGACAATTTACCTTCAGTTCCATGTAAATATTTCCATCTTCTTTGAAAGGTGGTTTAATGAATTCTAAATCCGGTAATTGTGCAACCACAAACGGGGTCAAAATTGTACAATCTCATCCATATTGAAATAAAGTCAAATAATGCAATTTGAGTCAAATAAAAACTATACAAATATTACCTGTAAAAGTAAACGTAAGTAAGTAAGAAGTAGTGTGGACCGAGAAAATGATAATCCAGAAGCAATTTTCTGTTTGTATGTTAGTTTTCCAGAAATGTTGACACAATTAAGAATGAAGTATCTCTTTAAGTACTGCTTAAATCACAATTTAACAAAAAGTAAAAACATTTGATTCACAGAATCCTGAAAAAGAATAAATGTATTACTTTTCAAAAGTACTTAGTGATTTTTTAAAATAAATAATCGCACTTTAAAAAAGTGGCGTTAAGAAATTGAAACGTATGATCTTACGCTACTGTAGTCTAACCGCAACCCAAAGGACGGGTTTTTTTTACATAAATACGTTCTTGCGTCGATCCGTTTTTTAGCTGGTTATAGTTATAGTGTCATGAAGGATAAATTTTTGTTACTTGGAACGCTTTAATTGCTATCCATTAGTTGGAAATGCTTCAAATTTTAAAAAAATAGGTTTTTTGTGATCTAGCCTTTTTCAGAGCACGATTATTAGTCTCTAAGTGGGCTACTTTTTAGAAGTTGCACGTTCATTTTATTTCTGCAATAAATAAACATTGGAGGTACAATCATTCCCAACGGGTTAAAAGCACAAACAACAATTATATTTCTTTTCTTTTTTCCAGTTGCTTTAAACCCTCTGAACAGGTATGTTTCTAGTCGTCTGCACAGTTAAAAATCCTGTCTCGCTTGTGTTAAACCTCAAATTTATATTTTGACTGCACTTCTTCTAAATTACTAATGAATATTGCTAGTATTATTTTTAAGATTACATTTAGATTTCTCTTAATGAATCCCCAAAACTTGTCATCCATTGCAACTTTTCTATTATTGCTGAAAGGACATGGCAGATTATTTTTTATGGTGTACTTATATGCACATTTCTTGTCTAAAAATCTTATATAAAATTTTGAAATATGCAATGCGTGTACTAATAGCTGTTTTTTATTTTTTGCTGAAAACGTTACAGAGCACGCCCTAAAGACAGTTAAGGTGGCTCTTTAACTGTTTTGCTTTAACTTCTTTTGCAGGCAATTTCTAAAAATTTTGAAAATTTTCCCGATACTTCTGCCATTTGTCATGGTCGTTATGGGTGCTGCTAGTTGAAAACTAGTCAAATATGATTTTTTCTATAACAATTTTTATCATCTGTAATATTGGAGCTCTTATATACTTTCGTAAAAATCCGTTGATCTAGTTGGAAGAGTATTCAAACACCATTGTGGCTAATTCTTAGATGACTGCACTAGTCATTACGGCTATGTTGACAAAAAGCATGAAATCGAAGGTGACTATTATTACCCTGGTGCTTCACATTCCACCGGTTTTCTTTAACAATTTTCATTAATACTGATCACTTTTATTTTTCAAAATTGAACAATTTAGCTTTGTTAAAATATTGCAGTAACAACTTTTTTGACAAGAGTATCAAAAAAACTTAAATTATTTGTATATAAAAATTTAGTTTAGTAAGTTTTATTAAAATAAAGTACAAAAACTATACGTTGTGTCCCACGCTATAGGTACCCCATGGGATTTAACATGGGAAAATTGAAATTATTTTTTTCCTGCTTCCCAAATTAAAAAATCGTAAAAATTTTGACGCAGATTTAAACTGGCACTTAAAACGTTTCTAAAAACAATTTTTTGATTATAATTTGATAATTAATAAACAGGCATTCAAAATTTTGAAGGTTTTTTGCGCATGCGATTCAGATCGGCTATCGGTTTTTAAAGTAATATGGATGATAAAATTAAATTGTAGCCCGTAAAATCAACATTATGCAACTTTATTTTTGAGGAAATGGAAATTTGAAAAACAAAGACTAGAAAAATTACATTTGAAAATTTTTTGTAAGCTAAAAAAACCAAATTGCCCTTGCATTTGCGTGCTAATAAACCAGCTTATGATTCCAAATGAAATAAACTTGAATTATGTTCAAGTAAATAGGTATTAAAAATCAAGTTAGCAATTATTTGTTATAAAACATTTGAAGTGTTGACAGTTTTGATAGAATTGTTTTACAAGCTTTGAAAATTAATGTAGAAGAAAAAATTCTTGTGGTAAAACAATATTTTTGAGGTGTTTCTAAGGTCCAAATTCGAGAAGACTTTGCTGGTTTTTTTCGCAGATAGACTAATACCTTCTTTGAAGAGTATCAAAAACGATACAATTATTTGAAACCACTGGCTCCGTAAATCCACCATGTAAATGTCAGCGTCCACCACCTCTACAAGATCATGAAGACAACCCTCAGAAGTTGGCAGTTTGCAAGAAATTGAAATTAATGTAGGTGTCCTCGGTCGTCAGCATTCAGGTACCTCAAACAGCAGGGCTTTAAAAGTTACCGTTGGCAATGCCGTCAAGAATTATTACTACACGATTATTATGCTCGTATGAGATTTTGTGAAATAATCACCGAAATGAACAATACCAATCGCGATTTTGTAAAATTGAATTAAATGTTCATTTGGACTTGATGGAAGACCAAATCAACAAAATAATCGTACATGGTCTCTCGAAAATCCACACAAATTAGTAAATGGACCAAGTCAATGGCGACAAACTGTCAATGTTTGGATGGCCTTGCTGGGAAGTCATGTTATTGGTCCTTTTTTTATTGAAGGTACACTTACTTCCATAAAATATTATTACCTTCTACTAGAAGAAGTGTTTCCACAACTAAATAATGTTGCGGTCACCAAGTTTGTTTTATGCAGGATGGTGCTCCAGCCCATACTGCTAAACTAAACACTGGGCTTCTGAATAAAACATTTCCAAATCAATGGATAGGCAAGAATGGTTCCATTACATGGCCTGCTAGGTCACCTGATTTAAACCCGTGTGATTTTTTTTTTGTGGAGTTACATAAAAGAAAAATTATTTAAAGGAAGAAAACGGTATGAAAACAGGGACGCACTAAAAGAAGAAATTCAAGTGATATGCCGAGCTATTACCATTCGTAAATTAGCCAAAACACGAAAAAGATTTGTTGAACTTATAACTTATTGTACAGTTCAAGCAGGAAGCGTTTTTGAATAACTCATAGGTGATTCGCCGTGGTCGTTCCGCCAAGCAACGAATCGACAATGTTAAAAAAGCCCTTTGCAGGGCCACAAATTCTCAATTGAAATGAATTTTTTTGCACGACGATTATTCGAGCAATCTTCCTGCGTTCGACCTATTGGTACTACGATGAGTGTACCTATGTAAATGTAAATTTATGTTTGATTTATTTTTTTTTCTAGTCTGCTGCAGAAAATTTTCAAATGTAATTTTTCTAGTCTTTGCTCTTCAAATTTCCATTTCCTCAAAAATAAAGTTGCATAATGTTGATTTGACGGGCTACAATTTAATTTTATCCTCCATATTACTTTAAAAACCGAAGATACCCGGTCTGAATCGCATGCGCAAAAACCTTCAAAATTTCGAATTTCAAATGCCTGTAATTAATTTAAATTTAAAAAAATTGTTTTTAGAAACGTTTTAAGTGCCACTTTAAACCTGCGTCAAAATTTTTGCAATTTTTTACTTTGGGAAGCAGGAAAAAAATAATTTCAATTTTCCCATGTTAAATCTCATGGGGTACCCCTAGCGTGGGACACAAGGTATATACATTTTATTAAACCTAAATCTCCAAAAGTTTTTCATCTGATTATGATTTACTTTATATAGTTGTTTGGCATTTTTACTAATCAATTTTAATTTTTCCAAAGTCTACCATAATTTTTGCAATTTTTTTTTGATAAAATAGATAATCTAAAATCTATTTATTACCAACAGTAAAAAAAAGGTAAAAACGCTTGGAATACACACTTCACACAAACATATATACAAATACTATAAGAAAACTAGAAGAAGAAATACTTGATAAGAGAGACAACGACGTAGACACACCAACATACAAAGAATTTATACAAATGGTTTAACAATTAATAAAATCAGTTAAACAATCAAGGAAAACTAGGAAATTGTTTAAACAACACTACATTACAAAAAAGGTGTCCCAACGAATAGCAACAATTATAGGGCAATTTTATTGCTGAATACGACATATAAAGTTCTAACTTCGATCATAAGAAACACACCAAACAAAAATTGGAACAGTATCAACGGCAAATACAATTCACACTTTAACGTAAATAATAGAAAACTGCTACGAATAAGATATAGAAATATATGCAAGGTGTATCTAAAGTACGACTATAAATTCAAGATGTAGTTTTCTTTGTGGCGTTAAATATTTGTTTTAAATTTAGTCTAAGGTAGACCAATTTTGAATTATTTACGAATAAAAATGATATACCTGTCCTGACTATCTAAATAAATTGTTTGTTGATTGTAACTATGTGTGTAAGTGCTGTAAATGTCGTAAAACGTATTGATGTATTGTGTTAATTATTATTTTCTTTAATTTTCCATTATCTACAAAATCAGTTGTTAATTAAATAATTAAAGCAAATTGTAATGTTTATTTCTTTAGTTTTATTACTGACCTAGCTTAACAAAGTTTACTTTGCGTACACGATCACGTTTATCTTTGGTTGTAACCAAAACAAAATGCAGAATTCAGTTTTCTTAGAGTTCGACAATCTGATTTATTTCTGGCTTGATTTTTTAACGAATTTCTTTAGTTGATTTTAAGTAGTTTGTGTAAACGTACTCGTACTTTATAATATTATTTTTTAATATGTACAACAGTGATATTATTTTAATTTACGGTGAGTGTAATTATAACCTCAACATCACACTTAGATTGTGGGTTGAGCAATATCCTAATAGACAATTGCCTTCAATAAACTATATTTTGGCGTGTGTGCAAGAACTTAAAGAAGTTAGAGGTGTTCTTCCTACCTACAAAAACCGTGGTCGATAAAGACACTCCATGTATTAGCAACGGAAGAAGAATAAATCTTTTCAATAAAATCAAAACTCTAGTATTTGTTTTTCTTCCATGTATGTCCAGATATTGTAAATTGTAAAAGATCAAAGTTGCACTAGATAAATAGGTCACGCAGCTAACGTGTTCCATAGTATGTTACATCGTGTTTTAAGAAATTATTTTTTGTACTCTTACTATGTTCAACGAATCCAACAGTTAACCGATTTAGATTTTGAAACGCAACTTTAGTTTAGTGCCAAAATATTATTTTTAGATGAGTGTTGTTTTACACAAACGGAGTGCTGAATTTTGACAAAACGCATGTTTAGAATGAAGAAACCTTCTTGGAATTAATCAAAGTATCTTTTGGTGGCGGTTTTCTATTACTATTTGGGCGGGTATTTTAAAAAATAGTTTAATTGGATCGTTTATTTAACCAGAAATATTTACAGGCGACTTGTACTTTTACAAGAAACTTTTGCGAAAGAATTCGATGACTTGCCCCTTAAAGTTTGCAGAACAAAGTGGTTTATGCACGATAGATCTCCTCCGCATGTAAGCCATGACTTGGAAGAAACGGCTCTAGACGCTGGTCAACCCGTAGAACAGATATTAATTTTTTAGACTTTTTCTGCAGCTATGTAAAAGGTGAAGTATATAAAACTACTGTAAATAATAGACAAGAGCTGTAAAATTAATTTATTGAACCAGCAAATGCAATTAGAAAAAATGTGCAACGTTTGTGTTTTATCTAATGAAGGAGGTATTATCTAGTGAATTAAAAAAGAATGTGCATAATAATACATTAATTTAACTACAGTAATTTTACTATGTGTTATCCGATAACATTATTTTGTATTTATTTTTATTTTATGTCAGCAAATTGATAAAAAAGAATTTGCTGCTTTTAGAACAGTTTGTTTTTATTTGTGGTGTCAACAAATTTAAGAGACTACATGAACGACGAACGACAGAAATGAAAAACGTGCAAATACCAGGAAAGTTAAACAAAAATAATTAGATACGCTGATGACTTAGCACTTATAACAAGAGTAAAAAAAGTCTAGGACAAAAACAACTCACTAGGGTAGCCAAAATAAATGTGAAAAACAAAATGCCTGGTAAGCACAAGAAGAAGAATAGAAAACTCAAAAGAGATTAAGGTGGGTGCATAAAGCTTTCAAAAAGTTCAATAGTTTAAATAACGTGAGAGTAATAGTAAATAAAAATACGAAAATAACAAAAAAATGAAATCAAGAATAAACGTACTAGAAGTGATCATAGTGCGCGAAAGACAGAAACCTTAGAAAACAACAAAGCTAAAAATATATATAACATTATAACAACAATCAGACCGGTCATAACTTACTACACAAAAACAAAGCGTCTATCTGGAAAATATGAAAAGATGTATGAATGCTGGAAAGAAAAATCAGAAGAAGGATATTACGACCAGTAAAATTATTAGAATGAAAACCCAGACAACTCATGAACTTGGAAGTAAGTAATCTACTAGTAAGAGAAGATGTAGTACAAGTTATAAAAAGACTAAGGCTTCTGGTGGTTTGAACACACCTAAAGAAGACAAGATGCAATTATAAGAAGAATATTAAGCAGGAGACCTTTATGAAACAGATTAAGTGGGAGACCAAAAAAATTAAATTTTTAGCTCCTTTGATAAGCATTTGAAATGCATAAATTTATCATAGCACATGGGTATGATAATATACGGATGGCGTCTAGGTACCAAATATACTCACTTCCAGAAAAATTGCAACACCTAGAAGTTGTTGAACGGTTTTATTGAAATTTTCAGGAAACGTCTGTTTTCATGAAACAAAGTGATGATTAAAATTTAAAAACAAAAAAACGGAAGCTTAAAAAATTTTTTCAATAATGAGTTGCTCCGCCACGATTTGTAATGCACTCATTTAGACGTCTTGGCATGCTATCAATCAAGTGATCTATAGCTGCTTGTGGTATATCGTCCAAAACTTCTTAAATCCGTAGCTGGAAATCGTGTAAGTTATCTGGAGGGTGCGGTAAATTACCTAGTCGCCTACTAATTATATCCCATGTTCAACGGGCGACAAATCAGGCGACCGAGCAGACCATGGGAGGACGGCAATGTTAGCTTCTTCCAAAAATCGTGTTGTAGCCCTTACCGTATGAGGGCGCGCATTATGCTGCTTGGAAAATGAGATTTTGCAGCCCCTGAAGATATAGAACACCAACTGATTGTAGCACATTAGCAATATAACTAGCTGCGTTTAGGTTGCGTCAATAAAGACCAAGGGTGATCTGCTACCATAACATATTGCACCCCATATCATAACTCTTTGAGTGAGGGCTGTGTTGCATTCTTCAGAAAATGTTGGATTTTTACGTTCTCCACGCATCCGTCTGACTCTCCTACCACCATCGTGGGCCCACAAACAAAATCGGGACTCGTCACTAAACACAATTTAATGCCATTCTTGCGCCCAATTAACCCTTTCGTTGGTCCACTCTAGTCTGCGTAAACGGTGAAGTGGTGTAAGCGAAAACATAAAAATGGACGATATGAACGCAACCCATTAGATCTTATCCGGCAATAAACAGATTACATTGACATTCTGAGTCCTATACCTCTCATCCAATCATTTGCAATTGATCGAGTTGTTGAAAATCGGTCTCTTGTGGCGTCGTTCTTCGCGATCTGTAGTCCTCCGAGGACGTCCAGATCCACAGCGACGATGTTGAACCCCTTTCCTCGGACTATTTGGACCAACATTTCAATACCGATGGAACATTACGGTTTACACGACGAACAATTAGCGAAAGTCCAGCCTCGCTCATACCAATAATACGGCCACGTTCAAAATCACTTAATTGACAAAATGTTTACGTTGACCTTCTCACGGCATTGTCATGTTCTTCATTCGTTCACCTGTTTTTCTGCAATATGTATGTTGTATTAGTGTCTCAAGCTAAAATGTACACCGATCTTTTTGTATTTAAAAATGTTTCTTTGTCTAAAAACTCTACAAATTGTAAAACTAGGTACACGTCATTGGGTTTTGTTTTCACTTGGCAAATCTTTTTACAAATATAAGAATACATTGTTTGTAGTAAGAAAATCAGAATGCAACATACTGTTTTGATATTTTTGCACGACAGAAGCGTGGTTCTACTTTAGGGAATCTATCAATATGAAGAGCTGTTTGATTTTTTATAACCATTTCTCTCTCCTTTACTTCCCATGATTTCTTTGTTTGCATCAACTGCCAATCATTTCCTAAAATGGACATCTACGTTTACTTTGCTAACTGCAGTTCTACACATGTCCAGTCATTCCCAAAGCATTCAGTATTAGCCTTTTGCATGCATGTTCTGTGTTATTTACTGCTCTGGAAAATATTTAATTTCTTAACACTTCTCTGCTTGTGGATTTATTTTCTTTGTTTTCATAATTTGTAACTGCCTTGCCCAAAAAATATCTTTGTTTTTTATAGATCACCAAGTCCATTGGAAATACTCAAAAATTTTCTTTTTGTTTTTTCGTTACTTCCGAAACACATCTTTCCTTCTTTCTTCTTCTGTGAATTCTAAAAAAAGTTTTTTTGCTAGGTGTTTTTCACCAAATTATAATTTTTCTACTACAAGCAAGCAAAAATTTCCAACACTTGTAGTTAGTACGCTGGCCTTGGCTGCTGTGTTCAGCAAAAAAGATGGGCCATAGTGGCGATAAACAACTAAAAAATTTCTGGGAGGAACTTGGCAAAAGAAACAAATATATTATATCCGTAGCACAAAATGCAATTGTTTTGGCCCCTGCATTAATGTTATGTTAAAATCGTAAATAATGTAAATAGTAAAAGTGTTTCACGGTTCTTTACTAATATTTTAAATTAACATTAGATTTCATATAAACTAACAAAAATATAAAAATAAAATGTAAACATAAATTAGTGACAGCATACAACTATTACATATTATTGTAGTTTTTCTGGCAATGTTGTTTTTACATACAAAGAGTTTGCACTTTTCACATGTTTCCAAACATTTTTGTCATTTGCTCTTGGACACTATCTTACAACGACCTCTTTTTGGAGCGAGCGATAGTTTCGTCTTGCGGTCCCACTTCCTCTGGTTCTGTGTCTGCCAAAACCATCGCTATTGCATTCTGCACATGTCTTGACAATCTTTGAAGTGTACGTTTTTGATATGTGGGATTACTAATTCAAACCCAAGTTTTTGCAAAAATAATCTCCTTCGGGATGATTTCCCTTTTTCAAAATTTCCAAATTTCGTAGTGTATAGAATACAAATGCATTCATGGCAGCAATATTAAGAAAATTAAAAAATAGAACAAGAGTCCAGCGATTTGTATTTCTTCTGCATGAGTATTCCTTCACCCATTTTATCGACGCTGTCTACAGCTCCTTTGCAGCTATTATAGTCCAAGATAACTTGCGGTTTGTAACTGATGTCTTCTCCGGACAATTCCAAATCTTGGTGTTGCGTTGAAAGTAGCATAACGCTTCTATATTTTTTAGGTACGTAACATACTAAAATTGTGTCTTCTCCATATAAAAACTTCGGCTTGAGAGTATTCTGCTCGATTTCTTTTTTGGCAAAAATTCTTTTGGTATTTCTCTACGTGTTTACGAATTGTTTTTGGTCAAGGTTTTTTGGTTGCTGCAGTAGCTCTTTCGCTAAAGAACATAGACGTAAAAAATATCTCTGGTAATACTATAACCCTCTCTCAAACCCTCAACCCAAATCCAAAACTACCCGCTTCCCTAGAAATGATATTTTATACTCGTGCATAAAACGATAAAATTGTGTTTTTACCTTGTTCCAGTTCTGGAGCGTTGTCTACCATTCCAGTATATATTTGGAAATTCCAGCAATATCTGTTACTAACATCGCATAAAAGCCCAGATTTTAATTCCGTATTTATCTGGCTTTGACTTCATATACACTCCGAAAGAGACATTTTCCACGGAAAGGAACAAGTTGTTTATTAATACATACTTCAAAATTAGGGTTATTTGATTTTTGCAATTTGCAGCGAGAATATCGTGAATGTTACGAATAGCTGCTAATTTATCTGTTGCCCGTCGTTCTTCTCGGGTGTCCATAATATATCGTCAAATCGAATGTATTTCAAAAGGTCTCTCATTCGATTACGAGACATTTGCAGCACAAAAAATGGTCTATGGAGAGACATGTATTTCATGCTCCACAGCTCTAATATTGGTTCTTGGCGTGCTTTCAAACCACCAGCTAAAGCAGTAATCAAAAAAATGCACATAACTGCTGTCCGCATCTACTGGCTTCCCACGTATCGCCTACAATTCTTCTAGCTCGAATGTTTGTTTCTCTCAGTATTATGTCCATAATGTCTTTTGAGATAAATAAATGGAAAGCATCTGGGCATGTTGAAATATGTTCACTAAGTTTTGTTAATCCTAGCAAAGTCTTTTGAAATATTTCACTGATTTCGTCTTCTAACATGAGGCTTATCTTTTTCCATATGGAACCATCTTTATCCACCAGTATATCCTTTATCATTAGGCGAATTATCATCACTGTCATCCTCTTTCCAAACTTTCAATCAGGTACACTTACTTCTTCAAATTCGGCATCACTATCGTGAGATAAAATTTCATCTTCAATTTTATTCAGTAAATTAACATTGCTAGTTATTTCTTCCACTTCACGCTGAGACAAATATTTTCTAGCCATAATTCAACAACAACTATTTCCAATCAAATGTAATAACACAGCAGACACACTTTTCAACTGATTCGAACAAACTCACCGAATGTAATGACTAAAGACGGAAACGGAAACGTTGAAACAAGCAGATTAGATGACAAATGCAGACAAAATATTAGAATCACTTTTTAGAACGTCGGTTACCAAGTGGGGTCAAATATGACCCCAACGACAATATTTTTTTTTACGTCGCAAAACAAATAACAATTGAAAAATTTGTTATATATGTCAGAGGCGCATGGAAAATAAAAAGGGGCTTCGTTGGGCGTTTGTGCTGGGTTGGGCTGCATCGATAATTTTATTAACGCTTTGACACTGATCGTTTACACAATTTATTTACTGTGCGAAGTTACGATTAGAAATCTCAAACAAAGTCGTTAATAAACAATAACACAAACAAACAAAACTGATTTCATTAATTATAAAAATTAAATTTATAAACGTTTAATGATCAACACTGGAACAAACAATCCGACACCAGCTCTTTTATCTTATCAAGTTGTCACCACCAAATATCATTTCAATCTGCCCTCTTACCAGTTACATTTTCTAGCTGGTATTATCGTTCCCGTTCACATGAAAATTGTAATTTCACGCGCGTTCCTATGCCTATAAAGGCAATAATCCCTAAATATTAAACCCATATTAGTTGATTCTAAGTTATTAAGTTACAAAGACTAAACATTTTAAACATAATTTGTAGAATACAAACAAATGAGTGCACGTGTATGCATTCCATAGCCGTAGATAGGCTTATATTCGGTGCCTCCGACGCCATATATTATTACACATTGTTGAAAGAAACTCAGCTAAAAAAATATTGGGACAGTTGTAAAAAAAACTTAAGAAAAAACAACAAAAACAACACGTCTGGCGTCAAAAAAACCCCCAATGCTAATCGGAAGATTAAAGAAAAATATTGAGACTCAGAATAAAAGCATATCAGAATGTTAAAAAGAAACGGTGCTACTAAACAGATTAAGAGATTCTATTCCATTATCGACTGTATTGAATTACTCAAGCCAGTTTTAGCATCTATGGATGCAATCTCAAAATAGAACCAAATTGGAGACTTCTAGAAATGCTGTTAATTTACGCTCTGTAATATTCCATTTTTAGATAATTCTACCAGAATTAATAAACGCTTGCTTAGTCATTATCAATTGTTGATTGGATGCTACAAAATCAGAATATATACCATGGCGCAGAAAGATTTTGAAAGTGGATGACTCAGATAAGCCTAAAAATGCAAAAGAAACTACTTTTTACAGTTGTAATTTAGAGATTTTCCTAAATATTTTTTAATTATTAAAAACATTAGCTAGCTACCCAGTGTCAATGTCAACCTCAGAGAGATCGTTTTCTACCTTAAAGAAAAGCAGCAATTTTACATCTCAGGTAAGCAATAAATTTCCAATTGCAGTTGTGAGGTTATGAACGAAATTAATTAAGTTAATTAACTGACATCTTTGTTTTATTCATGCAAATATAGATGAGAGTAATCGATGAATTGGTAGCTAAACCCCGAACATTAAAATTTATTATTTAGAGAATTGTTCTTTTACACTAATATGATTTATGTTTGAATGTTTGCTCTAGTACCAATAAGTTGTTAGGAAATTCAACTAATAACAATTTGGTTGATTTGTTTATGCAACCAGTATTTATGACATTTTCTTTCAGCCCTCAGTCTCTTTTGTTGTCATTTGGAGTAGCGATGATACACACGCTGTATCAGTTAAGCAGTATTATTTTGAACATGTATTAGTTACGATGATTTTTATAAACGCGTTATAGGTTAAAAGATGCAGTTGTAAAAATACTAATTACATCTTACGCAACCAACTCGCTTTTGTTTTTGGTGTAACTGGTTCGAGTTTTTACAAAATAAAATAACTCCGTAAAAAACCTGGCGCTCCATTTCGCAACACAAAAATTGTAATTACATCAGAAATTTCTACAAGCATTGATTAATCATCCTATGCGACAATTTTCATTTAACGCACTTTGCAGATGTCCAATAAACTTGTTGCGTAATTTTTTTACAAGCCGAATGAAATTAACTATAATTGCTAATACAGCTAACTGTAATAATTTTTGTATGATTTACGACTGTTTAATGCCTATCGGTAATAAAAATTAAGGGTTTATACAAGAATGTAAATTTGTGGAGTCTATCGAATCCTAAAAATACTAATTTTGCTAATTAAAATTTGCAATAAGAATTTATGTACAAAACACATTTTTAAATTTTAAATCTGCAAGTTTTCGGAGTTTTCGTGATCGTTTTTATTAAACAAATCGTTGCAAGTGTTTATAATTGTATGCTTTGACCCCGATATCTAAAATTTTTTGATGTATAGTAGATTTTGTGCATATTTCGTAAACAAATAATGTAACTTTAAATGATTTGTTTCTATTTATTTGGAACACATTAATTGTATTTAAAGTTTTTAATAGTTAAAACGTAATTAGATTCTTACATTACACAACTTAACGCTTTGATTCGTAAAAGACAATGTTTATTACTAAACTCATGTTACAAAATAAAGTAGTAGTATCTAAACTGCTTTCTAACAAACATTTTTAAATTTTTGGAGCTGTGTATGAAAAAATTTTTTTGGATTGGTTTTACTGAATTCTGAAACAAATTAGTATATATAAGTTTCGCTTATCATACTGCAGATTTTTTTTTATTCAAGAGGTATATGGAACTTGTTTTAACTAATGTAAGTTACATTTTTTAGTATTTTTTAAAATGTACTCTAAAAAATTGTCGATTTTATGTAGTCTATTGCCTTTTTTTACTCTTTTTACAACAAAAACTTTTTTGTTATAATTTATAAAGTAAATGTACGATTGCAAACAATTTTTAAGTTTGGTTACATTGTCAAAATATTAATATTTAAAACAAAAAAATTTTTACTCACCTTGATGAAACTTGGGCGTTTCAATTTTAATTTCAGGAAGAAAATGCCACATTATTTTCCGGAAAACTATTAAATTAAAATAGTTTTATTTGAATATTTCTTTAAAATAAAATAATGTTACGTTGTAAAAAATATATAATATAATTTTTTAAAAATGCTCAACTTTGGAATTTCAACTCTGCATTTGTTTTGTAAACTTTTAATTAAATGCATTGGAATGATAATTCAAAATATAAACTTTAAAGAACAAAAGCATTAAAGATCAAATGAATAATAATTTCATTTATTTATGATTTAAATATATCGTAACCTTGAGTCATTATAAAAAGTGCTGACGCTCGACTTACTTTTCTAGCCTGTAATGACAGAGCCAGCACAATTTTATTTGTTATGTTAATCGAACTTAATTCATCCTGGTGTGAAAAAGAATCGTATATATGCTCACGAGAAAAAGTATACCATCCCCACTATTATGTCACCCTCGCTTTCGGCTCGGTTTCAAGGAGAAACAATCTTAGATTGTGAGATGTTATACTTTTTTTCTTGGAGGTTTTCGTGTGTACTAAATAAAAATGTTCAACTACAAATCGTAAAAAAAAAAAAGTGGGACTTCATCTTATTAGCAACACTTTTTCTTTACTATTTCAGTTGGCAACACTTTTTTCATTCTATTACTTATTAGCGTAAATTGTAAATAAGAAGAATTTGCAAAATTATTAAATATTACTAACTTCAGAAGATGATGAAAACTGATTGACTCGGACGTAGGTATTAACAATTTAAAGTTCCCATTACATTGTGGCTTCTACTGTTGATGTTGACGTTTCCAAAAGGTCGAAGATTGCTCTTCAGTAAAACCACTCAAAATTTCTTATTTTATTGATGTATAGGCTTCTGCAATAACATTACTACGCCTACCGCTGTGTCTCTTCAAATTTTAGATATCAGCTGCACCATCATTAATCTTGCTGACTCCTTTGAAAACAATAACCTGTGAAGTTGTTTGCTCTAAGTATGCAGCAATTTGTTTTGGGTAAGTTATACAAGGTGTTTTTTGGCTTAAAATTCCTATCTTTTTTGTAAAGTTCAAATTGTTTACTGCATCTTCCGATGTAACTGTAAAAACTTGTTTTTCTTTGCTTTTGTTTATTGAAGTTTTTGTCCCAACCTGGATTATATACAATCCATCAATAGCACTCAAAGATTTTTTGCTACATAAATTGTCATTTTGACGTTTTAGATAAACCAGAAATTTTGTATATTTACAGTTTCCATTTATTTGTAATGTACCATAGTGTTTAAACTTTTAAGAGTTTTTACTTAGGAATGTGTAAAAATCAGTACTAATAAATAAATAAAACAAACTATCTTCAACAAAGTACGCAACTAGAATATCTTCATTTGCCTCCTTGTTTCTTTTTTTCATTGACCACAGGAACTGCTGGTAAGTTTTTTGCACTTTAGTTTAGACTTTTTAGGTATTAAACTTGTTACTGCTTCTGGATACTATTGGTAACATTTTTTCGTGAATGAATACATCTTATATACAACGGTTTTTACTTCCTCATACAACTAACCTTGAAGGTAGCGGGGGATCAGCAAAGCCGCTAAAAGTGCTTAAAATTATTGAAAGAGATTAGAACGTTTAACATTTCATTACGGATTGCATTGTACAATTTGCAAACTACGAAAAAACGTTTAAAATCTATGGAACAAAAACTAAACGGGATAAACATAGATAAATCTACAGATGCCTGTTTTTAATTGACTACGCTTAAAATTAATTAAATCGACTAAGTAAGCCTAATAACGAGTATATTTATTTCAACAAAAACAAAAAAATCAAAAAAACTAGTACAATAAGAAATATATAAATTCACCAAAACAAATAATTAAATATAAAAAAACTGTACCGTAAGGACTGTTATATGTGAGGGGTCCATTCTCTGTTGCATACAAACAGATTGGCGTGTTTGCCATCCCAACTTGTAAAAAATCTGTTTTATCATGAACTTCCCAAAGAGGATTACCTGTATTTAAATCACAAGCTATTATTAAGTTTTTTTCCTGATTTTTTTGTATTATATTAATT